>ML777940.1:257577-271464 GCA_009831015.1 Picea engelmannii | reverse complement strand
CAACTACCATAATATTAACAGAGGTCACCAAGGAAGCCTCCCTTGTGGTGGACCTCCTCCATCACTAAAAGGAGGGAAGATCCTACAAAGGTGATAGTGGTAGTTTCTTCCATAGTTATGCAATACTTGGGGACCTTGTGGTCATAACAAAGCCCAAGAGAAGTTCTCTCAAAATGGGAACCTGTGCTAAGTTAGCACCCCGCTACTGTGGACCGTTCAAAGTCCTAGAGAGAGTGGGACCAGTGGCATACAGGATTGCCTTGCCTCCTACTATTAAAGCACATAATGTATTCCATGTATCCTTACTTAAGAAATATGTTCATGACCCTAATCATATTATTGATTGGATTGTGATCCAGGTGGAACCAAAAGGAGTATCCCAACCCAAGTCTCAATGCATCTTGGACAGAAATGAGACATTGCTTTGGAACCGAGCCATTGCGCAGGTCAAGGTGCAGTGGAAGCATTTTGGAGCAGATGGGGCCACCTGGGAACCTATCAGAACCCCCAACTAGTTGCAGAGCTAGGAGGGAATTCCAACAAAGCCCTGTAAATGCCTTTGGGGCGAAAATCCAGATTTTGGATGGTCCTTGATGCATTCAAACCTGGCAACAGAACCACAACGTAGTGGAACCTTAAACCCGTGAAGCATAAAGGACAGGCACTAATCCTTGGTGAATTTAGGGTAAAGGGAGGGGTTGGTCGAGCACTTTTAAGCCCGAAAGAGACAAAGAATGTTGGTCACTGTCAATCTCAGTTGTCTAATATTTCGGGAAGTTTTTAAGCCAGAAAACTTGGCATTCCAAATAGTTGAGTCCCAAAATGGTGACCTGAATTAACCGACGCACACCTTTTGGCCCGAAATGGATATGGGTCATTGGATCAAACAGCTCTTAGTCATCAGATCTATCAGAATCAGGGGACCCAGTTAAAAGGAGTGTGCAGCTTAAAAACCCGCAAAAGATCTGGACCGTTGATCAGTGCGAATTCTCCACCATCCAATTTAGCAGACGTGCAAGTGTACCAAAAGAGGTAAAGGAGGAGGAGAGGGGACCCATTCCTTTCGCAGCCAATAGTTGAGTGGTAGGTGGAGGACTGTCATTGGGTAAACGTCAGTGAAGGTGGACGAATGAGTGTTTGCCATGTGGCAATGGGGTACAAGTGGGACCCACAATTATCAATGGAAAGAGTTAATCTTGACCATTCATCGAGGCGTCAAGAGTCAATCCCAATCGTCCATCGAAGATTGGATTTCAGGAAAACCACAAGGCACCGTAAAACGACAGTTCAATGGCAATAGTCGATAGTGTTGCGAGAAGTGCATCTTGCAATAAGGTTGCGGGAAGTGCATCTTCTGATAGTGTTGCAGGAAGTGCATCTTCCAATAGTGTTGTGGGAGGTGCATCTTCCAATAGTGTTGTGGGAAGTGCATATTCTGGTAGTGTTGCAAGAATTGTATCTCCCAAAAGTGTTGTGGAAGGGGGAGCCGAACCAGTGAGTCTGGTAGCTTTGCGGGCTTTGGAAGGAATCGGTAGCAGGCTAAGTCGACATCTCAACGGTGTGAGCCCGATGGAGAGAGTCTGATAGTCTCGTCGGCTTGCGGATTTTAGGTAAACCACGAGGCTTGGTATACTGACATCACGATGGGGATTTTCCAAAAGGGATGATTTTGATAGCCTTGCGGACTTCGGAAGCCCGACGACCTATGTCTGAAGGTTTAGTAGCAGGTTTGGGGTCAATGCCCTTCGGCCCTGTGAGGGAGCATATCCACGTTAGCTAGACTAGTGGAGCAGGTCCACGTGGGTACAATGTCATCACCTGTGAGTAATGACTAAGAAACTTTAAGAGACCATATCTTTCTATCCAGAGCTCGGTTTTGAACGTAATTACAGTCATTCGAAAGCTCTCAAAGAGTAAAATTGACTTTTGAGTTAAAAACTGAGGTCGGAGTTAAGGTTTGGAAGAGTACGTATAGAGGATTATGAGCAATTTTGTACACCCCACCTGCCTAATGAAGCTCAGGAGGTCGAGTGTGTTACAAAACCTCGGGCACACCACCAAAGGACTGTGGCATGATAAAACCTCACCAAACCTTAGAAGGCTTGATCATCAAAGATGTATGTAGTACCCCCTCGCTCTAACTCAAACTTAGGAAAAATTACACCCACAAGAGTACTAATATCATCAAACACATTCCACCTAAGTGATGTCTAGCCAATGTTACAATGTCAAGGCATATCACCTAGGGAAATCCCACCAAGGCAAAGTACACTACTACAACACATCCTCTAACCACATCAACATCATAAGGGAAGGGGACAATAGAAATGCTAACACATCAAAACATCAAGGTATGTCCCCACCACGCATCAAAACAAGAGGACCTTGTAGAACAGCCCTCCTAGTGACAAACCAACATCATAACATCAACACACTTAGTCACTAGGAAACTCCAACAACATCATAAAACATCTACCTTCTAATATCATCATCATCTAATCCCTTGGGGGCCTAGATCCATCATCCAAGAACAAGATGTAGCACATCCAAGATAAACAAGTTCTCCAAAACCACACCATAATGAGATAACATGCTCCATAACCATCAAGCATGCAATCTAGGGGTGATCAACAAGGTAAGCACATGTGAGAATACCACCAAACCAACAAGCATAATCATCCAACCAAGGAGAAGTGAGACTCCCACAACCAAAGACCTCCATAAAATGATCAAAATCCATGAAGAGAAAGGGCTCCATGAAGATGTATTCCCCCAAGTTGGTCCAATCCTCCAAGATACCAGCTGCAAATCTCCATCAATGTGAAGAAAATCACAATGTGAAACCTCATATAATATGAGCTGTAACAGAGCTCAAGGAGTAATTTTGGCAGTTAAATGGGTTGTCGGCCATAACAAGAAAGGATCCTTGGCAGAATAATTGTCCATCCCCAAATCCAAATAATATTGATACAGGGAGCATAAAAGGTCTTTTGGGATCTGTGATATAGTTGATCAAAATCCATGAAGAGAAAGGGCTCCATGAAGATGTATTCCCCCAAGTTGGTCCAATCCTCCAAGATACCAGCTGCAAATCTCCATCAATGTGAAGAAAAGCACAATGTGAAACCTCATATAATATGAGCTGTAACAGAGCTCAAGGAGTAATTTTGGCAGTTAAATGGGTTGTCGGCCATAACAAGAAAGGATCCTTGGCAGAATAATTGTCCATCCCCAAATCCAAATAATATTGATACAGGGAGCATAAAAGGTCTTTTGGGATCTGTGAAATAGTTGGTGGCATCTGTGCTTTCAAGACTTAAGGTTCAAGCATCCTCGTTCCTTTTGGGATCAGTGATAGAGTTGGTGGAGCTTGTGCTTTCATGATTTTAGGTTCAAGCATCCTCAAGAGGATATGGCAAGCTTGGCAACTACTCTCCACAGAAATTTTAATGTTACAATGCATTGAAAAAGCAGACAACTACCCTGTCACTATCACAAAAAACCAGATTACCAACATTCAGACAAGTGAAAATCTGCTGAGGCAGATAGTCTTTACTAGACATTTACATTAATTAAACATGTTCTAGGTGGTTACGAAAATTTAGTATTCTGTAACAGTGGGAGAGTTACCAGTTATAATAGGCATGGCAGTACCTGCAGAGTGATCTTTACAAGTAAATACAGTTTTCTACCTTATACTATAGATCTTGCTAATCTGTCATATATATGTGTGTGTGTGTCAATTGTGTCTCACCCGGATAGTTGAGAGGAAACTAGGACTGTTATCCTCCCTACCCAGGTTCAACTCCTGCAAGTGACATGTTGAGCTCTTAATGAGTATATTGTTGACAAAGCTTTAAGCTTCTGCAGAATCAGAATGAGAAGAAGTGCCCAGTAGGTTTCCCTAGGAAGTATATATGTATATATATATAAGAAGTACCCAGTAGGTTTCCCTAGGAAGTATATATATATATAACCAAGTTCTTAATCGAAAGAAAATGGCAATTGCAAATCAATGGAGAAAAGACTTGAGCATAGCTTTAGTTCTGGTAATACTCCTGTTTTAGATAAAGAAAAAATAGTCACATGTTCCATCTTGAAGAGAATACAAAGTTGCATTGCCAAGGTAAGTTGCCAACTACGACAAAAATGACATCAGTAATCACCTTCGGGTAGCTCTATCTTGCAACTATAATTATGACATTAATTTCACAGTGATGGGATATCGGCTTTAGTTCAATGGTGGTGAAACAAAGCATGAAGCATGAAACAGGGATTGCATTTGCATCACCTTTTCAAAATCTTCCAATCCATAAGGAGCAAGATTCCTCAGGGCTGTGGCAACAGATTTTGGATCGTTGTCATCTTGATCACTAGCATCTTCTTTTGCTTCACTGCTTGCCCAGTCTTCTTCATTGCTTGCATCATTCTCATCATCTACCTCTGACTCTGACGAACATTCTTCCCCAGTTTCACCAGTTTCATTTTCATCATCAGTCTCAGCTTCTGATACACCTTCTTCACCAAAATCCTGCATCTCATACAGAAAAACAGAAAGTATTGTTAAGATGCATAGGCTACAAGATTATAACCAAGGAGAGAATGAAGGCCTATTGCCATATAGTTCAAATCGCAAAACAAAATAATGAACACAAGACTATGAAACAAATACTAAGAAAAATCTATGTAGTCCATTACACAGAAGAATGCCACAAGTGCTCTAAATCCATAGAAAACAACAAATAGATTAACCAAACAGAAACAAGGAAAAAACAGCCATTTATAGCAAATGACAATTATCACAAAAACATAAAGAACAATGCGCGCCATACAAAACATGGACATGTTGCAAGATACATACATGGGGAGCAAGAACGCTACTGTCAAGAATTAACAATGGCACTTGTAAATGATGTGCAAGGGCCTTCACTAATCTCTCTCGATATAGCTCTGTTCCTGCGAGCAATAATAGAAAATTTCCATTTGTTCTCCCATTTCCCTGATACCAACATTCAGACAGGAGGAAAAAATATAGTTAAAATGATAAGGATACTAGAAGCAGACCTGGCATGCTCTGTAATAGGATCCTGCAGCTTGAAGAACTCAAACGTGACCCATAATGGGCAGCAAATTCGTGACGCTTCAAGTGGGCCATTGCACATTCCATTAAAGTATCTTTAACATGTTCCCTGCAAAAATACAAACAACTAACATTGTATTTACAAACAGTATAAAGCACACTTGAACCAGGGGCTCTTTTCCCTGATAATTCACTACTCTGGTTCTTGAAGGTTTGTTTTGAATAAAAGCGAGAAAGTGGTATGCAATTCATCAACCCATTTCTTCTCAAACTCGTAACACTCAAGAAAGTATAGAAAAGGGAAAATAGAAAGGATAGCTTACTCCAAAAAGTAGGGAAACATTTCCCATGACACGTTGATCTTCTGCCAGGGCACCAATCTGCGCAAAATTTCCTTCCGGAACTTTGACTTCTTGGATAGAAAGGGTGACTCCCGCTTCTTGGTTTGAAAAATGAGTCTCTCATTCTGAAGCCACTCCTGCTGATCTTGTTCCCCCAAACGAGCATGATCATTTGATCCAGGACTAGACAACTCATATTTCTTGATTTGTGTTTTGCCAACAGAATCAACAGTAACCTCTCTCTCATTTTTATCTTGTTCCCCGCCATTGTTTACAGGAACATGTTTCTCCTCATTGTTATTTCGGCCATTGCCTTTTGAACTGAAGTGTCTTACAAGATGTCTACTGTGGGTATGACTTTGAATCTCTTGAAATGAAATAAATCTAGGCTTCAACCCATAATCAAATAATTTACTTGAGAAATGGGTTCCAAGTGGACCACTGGAGAATGTATTTCTTCCAAAGCTAAAACTTGGATTGACAGAAGTCGGTGAGCCATCTTCCTTTGATGCCAAGGAAAGTTCCGTATCCCTGTTAGGGGTATTTAACCCTGTCTGGTTATTGCATTTTGGGAACAGAATTTTTGGAGTTCCTTGCCTACGTTTATGTTTATAAGATTCATGAAATTGCCTACAAGCCCTTGTGTCCAAGGCATCCTGAATCAAATTATGAGCTTCATGAAGTCTTAGACTTGCATTCTGACATCTACATCTGAATCTTCTTGCATACATTGCAGCTTCTTTAATTGAATTGGGCTTTGATGATGTGCTGCGATGTAATATCATTTCACATCCACCGACGTTGTCAAAAAGACATACAAGACCTGGCCACGAGAAAAAACAACAAACCATGTCACTAAAGATTGAGATATAGTGAATGCTGATCACTGTCTATATCAGTCTCTCCATAAAATCATTAAATTAGGGTCACTACACGTAGGCATATGAATGGAAAAAAAATTCTGATCAAAATGTATCGAGCTCGCACAGCATGCTGTCTATATTTTTGTCAACGTTGACATCAACTGATCAACTGTATGCTACACATTTTTATTCTCTACTATAATAGCTGCTGCCGTACTCCAAGAAGTTTTAATTTCTACTTTACTGCTCCCGCTATTTACTTTGCTTTAGCACAAACCAATTCTAAACCCGGGCCTGATGTACACCTTAAGAACGCATATGTCAGAGTTTCAGTATTTGATACGTCAGCCATTTCGGAAATTCAATACATGTATCCTCGAACTTTGCAACATGCATACAACACTTTGCAACCTCCACATGCATACAACACATACCTGTCAGTTACATTTCGAACTTTGCAACTTCGACATGCATATAACACATACCTGTCAGTTACATTTCGTGGCTGGTTCCTCAAACGTTTGGCTTTCCAGATGCCTGAAAAACGCTCTACTATTTTCAAGCCCGTTAGGTGCTCCATGAGACTTGTAAATTCATTTCTCCATTAACTAAGCAATAAAGGATAGCATTGCCCCCTCTGTCTGTGTGTGCTATGTTTATCTTCTTTACATCTATGTTCTTTAATCTTTGCAAATCTTTGTGTTTGCAGGCCGATTCCAACAAGTGGTATCAGAGCTGAGGTCGAGTGGTGGTCTGAGTGGTGGTCCGTGAGAGCCTAGGTGGTATCAGAGCTGAAGTCGAGTGGTGGTCTGTGAGAGCCTAGGGATGATGGTCATATCATCAACATAACACCCCACCACCACAACGGCTCCAGCTATTTTATTTTAATTTCATCTAAAACATAAGCCTGTGCAAAAAGGCCATGAATTTAATTTTAAATGACTTCTAAGCCGAATTTGCACTGGCAAGCCAAGGGGTAAAAAGTGTGAAAACCTAGAATAAGCCCAATGTAGTGCAAAACTGCAACTTTTCCATCATTGAAAGAAATGCCATTATACAACACGCATGAAACGGAGTAATACAGACATGATAGCCCACCATTATATTTAGGGTTGTGTGTGGGTATCGATCTAACAATTATCCGTTGGTAAAAGCTACACATTAACCACTACACCAAAACCAACTGCTGAAAACCCTTTGGAAGGCGATATATTAAATGTTTTAGTTCAATTTGAGGATCCTTCGTACCAGCAAGGAACGAGGTATTGTCAAAACAGGAACTAAATTGAGACTAACTGGGTTTCATCTCAATATATGCGGAGTGGTGATGGGAGAGTTCAGTTCAAATAATGTATAATAATCTCTGTAAAACGACCCATGAAGCTGGATATGGTGTATAAATAATTTCCAGAAGAGCAAAAGATAAAAACCATAATTTCCAGAAGAGCAAAAGATAAAAACCTCTGAAACACATGAACGAAATTTACTTACTTGAGAACTATCGTTTCGCGTATTGAATCCTTAGATATTGGAGGGGAAGAGTTCATACCCTACAGACCTTGAACATTCTGGGCAATATGATAGAACGCACCTCACTCCATTATATTTAGTTTTAAATAGATAGAGGATCGAAGAACGCAAGCGTTTAAATATGAATAGGATAGTCTCGACAAGAATCTTCCTTTGTTGAGGGACTTAATGCAGCGTGATTAACATTGCTTATTTAGGATTAACTTTGCTAATTTAGTGAAGTTGAGGGTTGTGCTTGATAAACAAATAATAGTTTACCTTCTTTGGTTTAGGTTTAATTTCCGAAGTCAAGGTGTTTGAGTTGTTTGGATTCTCCAAAGCAATATGTGTTGGTGTCTAAAGCGATATGTGTTTAGGAATGGTGTCTGAGTGGTTGTCAAGAAAAAGGAAAAAAAAATTGTAATTACAAATTTTTATGGTTTTAAATCTTCTTCATAGTTTGTATATTTTTATCTTTGTTTTTGTTTTAGGTATTTGTAGTATTTGTAATATTCTTCAATTTCCAACAAAAGGTATTCGTATTATTTGGGATTTTTTAAAGTAATGTATGTTTAGGAGTTGTGTTAATTTTGGGATTTTTGAGAGCTAAAATGTTTATTGCCCAATTAAGAATCAATTTTCATCAACTCTGTTGAGAAATTGGGCATTGGAAAAGACCAAAGGAAGCTTGGGAAGAAAGGGTGTGTATGTTTTGCACCTCCAGAAAAGTGGAAATAGAAAAACATTTCATTTTAGAGTGTGAAGCCTTCAAAGACAGTAGGGACAGCTATGTAAGTATCTTGATGGCTAGCTCTTGGAATAATTTATTCAGCGAGGGGACAGTGGAGAAATTGGGGGAGCTCATCATCAAGTTGAATAGGAAAAGGGTTGAAATGTGAAATCAGTGTGTGAGGCGGTCTGTCCCATAGGCTATTGTTAGCCTCGTGGACGTTAAAATAATTTCTTTCTTTCTTCTTTGACCTAAAAAAAGGTGTTTGTCAAGAAAAAAAAGTTGTACTTAGGAATTTTTAAAATAAAAATAAATAAAAAATCATATATTATTATCTTATGGTCCTAAATCTTCTTCGTAGGTAATAATTAGATTTATTAGGATAGTTGTAGACCTTCAATCCTTCTTCAAATGTTATTGAGATGACTTCTTGATAGCTGAGATCAATGTAGGTATAGTTGATTCACATCTTAGACTACAAGTAAAATTCCATAATAATTAGAGGAACTATGTTGCTTGGAGTCCTTCCATATATCGACAACTAAACTAGACGACTCCATTCTAGCACATGCTTATGCCCACCAAGAATCGATATCACTATCTCTAATTGATAATCATTTCATGTGAACATTCTTTAGGAGATGAGTCACTTGAATGTTAAGGAGCAACAATTTTTCAAGAAGTTTACCTTAACATATTGTCAATATGACCAACTTGATAGATCAAGATTTGTCTAACAATGTTTTAATTAGCTACATATCATCTTCATTAAGAACAACATTATCAAAGCTTGTAACTAATAGCGGAAGCCATTTGAATCTCATCTACTTTCAAAAATAAAAAAAAATAACAAAGAAAACAACTTAATATCATACACATATCCAACAAAAACCAATGCACCAAGACATGACCATAATTCTTGATTTTTGCATTACTTCATAAGCTAAAATGACATGACTTGAATACCAACACATTAGAGAAGCTTCTCTAAAGTTGTCACCCTCCTTCCCCATATGGGGTTTCTCTATTACCTCACCTAGTTTGTGACTTCCCGCACAGGGTTTCTTTATTACCACACCCAGTTCCTAACGCCCCCCCTCTACTCCTTTTCTTGTCTAGTATGTATTCTCCTTTATGACAATTGATCTTCCTATTAGTTTGAATCTTTTCATATCGAGAATAATTCAAAGATTCACGACCCCATGAGTATTGTTTCTCGTACCATTGTTTCCTTCAACATCAAATATGTTATCAAGCATTATATTAGTCATCGACTATTTGGGAGATCTATTTCCTTGGCCTTCTTCGAGAATATCACAATGACACATGAGTTCATGTCCCAAAACCTTTTCCAATGGCTGCCCAATTGACTTGAACATAAGCACCGCACAATCTGTTAATAGGTATAGACTGCATCTACAACCAAGAATCTAGAACACTTTTTTTTTTCTTTTTTTTAATGTTGGATTGCCAACAACTTAGGAATGCTCCTGCATTAGACTCCCCTAGAGTAAAAGAAGTGAGCATCTTGTTCACAAAATACAAGGAGAAAACTCGAACAATGGTCTTCGTCCTCGACAAACCTTCATTGAAACTAACCAATCTTTTTCTTTCAAACCTCTACAACTCAGTCCCTGACTCGTGACCTTCATTTTCACCCTTTCTTCAGCACGTCCCTACACTTCCTCTACCATCTATCATACTACACGTGAATCCAAAGACTTATTCTTCTTCTTCCCTCTCTTCTGCCCTTTCCATTATTTTTCTTCTCTCTCTCTCTCTCTCTCTCTCTCTCTCTCTCTCTCTCTATGTATGTATGAACCCTGATCACTATTGGTTCATTTTTCTTTCACACATTATTGCTCAACACATTTATTTCTTCTTCAACTCTATTGTCCTTTTGCATAACAACAAGACTACACCTCTCATACTTCTCAACTTTTGTGACTAGATGCAACAAAAATCGACTATTGTATTCCCTCACCCGATGCAATCTTGACTTCCTTCCTTCTTTCTCTGATAGACAAGTGTTCTTTCACCCATCATGGATAGCACCTCGATCACACTACCACGATCTCAATAGTAAGATGTGACGTGTCCATGGGAAAAACATCATATAGAACATTGTCTCAGTAATCCCCAATATGAAAATTAATCATGCACTATTGAGACATAATGACTTTATGCTCCTTCTACAACCATGATACCTTATACAGATTTGAATGAGTTGTGCACTTTGGATTTAATTTCCAAACAACTTATGTAGAATCAAGGTTCTCCATGCTACCTTCATATATAGTCAATCTACAACACTTACCCTTGACTCTACATTCTATTATGAAAATGTTTTTCCTCTACTTAGGTTCCTTCTGAGGTTGTTTGTGTAACTACAACAATACTTTTCGCAACATCAAACTCTCTCCTTGTTCTTATTGCAGATGGATTTGATCCAAATTATTTTGAGAACGACATGAAGGCAAAAATATAACAGAGATACAACAAGGAGATACGCAGAGATATTGCAAGTAACATAGTAATACAATAAAACTCAGATTCTATAAATGACTATTTGGAATACAAAATACTATAAAATGCAAATCACACAAGCTAGATAGAATGGTGGTAGTTTATCAAGAGAGATGTGTCAACTACTCTCATTCGCGAGAAGTTGATTACAATGAGGCTCTAAAGGCCTTTTTAACATAAAGCATAAATCATAAAACCCTAAACATCAAAAACCCTAACCCCAGAAGATGAAACGCCAAAAGGTTTGTGGGCCTCGACGGGGGTAGTTGATACGTCAACTTCCTGAGGGCGCAAATTTTGCATACGATCTCTATTTGGGGTGCTCGGTACCCTGTTGGAAAGGTCTAGACGAGGAGTACACATTCCGAACAGCCCAATGCATCCCAACAGAAATTTATTAGGTGTTTCCAAGTCAAAAAACGTGGTTAAGCCCTCACAACGACCCTAAAAGTTTGGGACCCGAAAAACTGTAGAAAAAATGCCTATTTGGAATACAAAAGACTATAAAATGCAAAGCACACAAGCTAGATAGAATGGTGGTAGTTTATCATTGAAGAGAGATATTTCAGCTACTCTCATTCGCAAGAAGTTGATTACAATGAGGCTCTAAAGGTCTTTTTAACATAAAGCATAAATCAGAAAACCCTAAACATCCAAAACCCTAACCTCGGAAGATGAATCGCCAAAAGGTTTGTGTGCCCCAATGGGGGTAGTTGATACGTCAACTTCTCGAGGGCATAAATTTTGCATACAATCTCTGTTTGGGGTGCTTGGTACCCCGTTGGAAAGGTCTAGACGATGAGTACACATTCTAAACAGCCCAATGCATCCCAACATAAATCTATTGGGTGTCTGCAAGTAAAAAAAAAAGCGGTTTAGGGCCTCAAAATGACCCTAAAAGTTTGGGACCCGAAAAACTGTAGAAAAAATGCTAATATTGAAACTGCAATTTGAGCCAATGGAATAGGTGGGCGGCCACCGATGTCCAGCTAGATTAGCCCTCCCCCCTTAGGAAGCAATGGTCTCCATTGCGTCAAGTCCCTCCATTAGATGTGAAAAATTTTGTCTAATCTGACTCTTGGTGAGCCACTTGCCCTGATGAAGAAATTTCCTTGTTTTGATGACCCGATAGAGTTGGATGTTTTATTGGCGAGTTCCCTTCATCTTGGTGTCCATGATTCGATCAATTGTCGCCTATTCAATGCAGTCAAGATTGATTTTTGTAGGGGCCAAGTGCTTGACTATGTCCAAAGTGTCTAGGATAGATGGAAAATATGGTCAAAGCAGTTCCACATTAAATATCGGGTGCAACCCAAGGAAAGGAGGAATACTTAATTCAAAATCATTCTTACCCACATCCTTGGTGATGGTGTAAGGCCCATATCAGAGTGTGTGTAGCTTTTGATGGGGTCCTGTGAGGCAATCTTTCTGCAAATACAACCATACCTTATCTCCCACCTGAAACTTGTGTGGTACTAGATGTTGATCGTGGAGCTACTTGTACTTGGCATTGGCTTTCTACAAAATATCATGAACTTATTGTTGGATATGTCGGATTCGCTCAAAAAATTTGGTTGCTCAATTAGCCTCGGTCTAATCATGGGAGGACTCTTCCTATGCAGTTGCAATGGGCAGGGCTACGTCAATGGGGGGCAATGGTTGGAACCCTAAGCACACCTAAAAAGAGTTGTGGTAAATAGACTTGTGGAGGGCTCTGTTGTAGCTATGTTGAACATAAGGAAGGCTTCCATCCCATGTCCGTGGATGTTTGGAATTGTCCATCCTCAGGATATGGACAATCATCATGTTGACTACCTATGTTTTTCCATTAGTCTGTGGGTGGAAGGTAGTCAATTTGGTCAACTCGGTGTCCATCATCGACCATAGGATGGACCAAAAAGTGCTTAGGAACCTACTATCTTGATCCAAGACAATGATTCGTGGGATACCAAAATGAACCCAAACATGTTCATAGAAGAGCTTGGCGGTGGCCTCGGTTGTGATGCTCTTCTTGCAGGGTGCCAAAATTGTCATCTTAGAGAATTGATCAACGACCACGAAGACACAATCATTCCCATGCTTGGTTGAAGGTAGATCAAACATTTAATCCATGGAGATGGACTCCCACGACTATCTGGAGTAGGCAACGAGGTGTATAGCCCCTGTTTCTTGATGGCGGGCTTGGTAATGGCACAAGCAGTGCAAGATCTTATGTACTTGCAGACATATTGTCGGAGCTTCGGCCAATAAAAATGCTTTTGCAGTACTGCCAATGTTTTGTCTACACCAAAATGTCATGCTTCCTAGTTGTAATGAGCTTCTCAAATCATCTTTGCACACTCGCTTGAAGGAACACATAGATGGTTGAGATGGCATAGTAATCCATCATGGAGATGAAACTATGAAACTGTTTTTCATGCGCTCAATTTCTAATAGGCAACAGCAAATTCAGAGTCAGTATTGTATAATCGAAGACAGTCTGCCTGAACTACAGAGAAATTTCTTCTTATTTGATGATCCAAGTGGATATCGGTGGCCACCCACCTTTGCTAACTAGCTCAAAACAATTTTCTGTCAATTTTGGCAATTTACTATTTTTAGCAAGTTTTAACTTCTGGGGCCATTTTGAGGGCCTAAATGAAGGTTTTTCGAGATCGAGGTTCTCAAGGATAGCCAAAGGAATGATTGAGCCCGCAAAATGAATCTCCTCGATGATACCTTTCCAACGAGCTATTATACGCCTAAAACGGAGATCGTATGCAAAAGTTACGACCCCGGGAAGTTGATGTACTAACTTACCCAAACGGAGCCCACATGACTTTTGGCGCTTCATCTCCT
>ML777940.1:237912-255781 GCA_009831015.1 Picea engelmannii | reverse complement strand
CAAAATTCAGCTTCTTCACGATCTGTTCAAAAGGAGAACAAAAGGACACTGCACCCACTACAGCCTTGCCCCAAGCACCTTCTATCCAACAGAAGCAGGTCGACAAAGTTGCAACAAAGCGCAAAGATTCCTTCTACACACCGTCCTCTCATGTATCTCAACTTGTTGAACAGCCTCAAACTCAAAAGGTTCGTGATAGACTTCCACAAACTGAGCAGCACGACGTCTCCAGCAAGACAAGCAGCTCACCAAGATGCAGATTCAACAAACGCTTTTCCCTCTCCCCCGAGAACTCAACGCAATGGAGATCATTTCTTCCTAAGGAGGGAGGATTGATCTAGGTGGATATCGGTGTCCACCCACCTTTGCCGACTAGCTCAAAACAGTTTTCTGTCAATTTTGCCAATTTACTATTTTTAGCAGGTTTTAACTTCTGGGGCCATTTTGAAGGCCTAAATGAAGGTTTTTCGATATCGAGATTCTCAATCATATTCAAAGGCATGATTGAGCCCCCAAAATGAATCTCCTCGACGATACCTTTCCAACGAGCTATCATACGCCTAAAACGGAGATCATATGCAAAAGTTACAACCCCGGAAAGTAAAGTTGATGTACTAACTTACCCAAACGGGGCCCACATGACTTTTGGTGTTTCATCTCCTAGGGTTAGGTTTTTGGATGTCTAAGACTTTTGGCATTCCCATTTATTGTAAAAAGGCCTTCAGAGCCTCATTGTAATCATCTTCTTGCGAATGTGAGTAGCCGTCACATCTCTTCTCAGAGATACGCTGCCACCATTCTAGCGAGTCTTTCACTCTGTATTTTTACAGTCTTTGTACATTTCTTTCATTAATAGAAATCGTGTATTATTGTATATCTATGTTTACAGTTGCATCTCTGATACATTTCTGTTATATTATTGAACATCTGCAATATCTCTGTGCATTTATTTATTATATCTCCGCTCTCATTTCGTGCCGAAAATAATCTGGATCAGTTGTATCAGAGCAGGCTGCTCTTGATCGTTTTTTCAGTGCATGTCCCTGATGAGGTACTAGTATATCAAGTTGGGTCTCGAGCTTGTCTCTCTTGAAGGCAATCGCTCTCGCACACCCAAGAAACCCTCAATGGCGGAAGAAAAGAAAAGCGACGGAGTAGACGATCCTATCAATTTGTTGCTTGAGCAAGCTCTCACGCGACAGAGGGACGAAATGATGGAGAATTTTGCCCACATCCTTCAACGCCTACCGATACCATCGGGAACATCTTCATCAAGCGACCACTTTGGAGGCAACTCGCCTTTCAAGGTACAAGTTAACTTTGATATTCCCGTATTTGAAGGACAGATAGATGCAGAAGCCCTAGAAAAATGGTTAACTTTGCTAGAAGGTTATTTCTCTATTCACAATTTTTCCGACAAAGAAAAGATCACCTTCGCACTCCTTAAAGCTCTCCCTCATGTCAAACATTGGTGGAAAACTTACTAGGAGCAAAGTTTCACAGAGGAGTCTGGAATATATGGGGCCGATCCCACTTGGGATTCTTTTGTGGATGCAATAAAGGAACAATATTACCATGTTGGCAACTATGAGGACCAGTACATGAGATGAACCACACTGCGGTAAGAGAGGGGCCAAACAGTTCCGGAGTTCACTAATACCTTCCATACCTTGCGCACCAAGCTGGGTATCAAAGACTCCGAGCGACATTTGGTTCTGAAATACTGTGGGGCTCTACATAGACACATCCAGACTGAAATGGATTTCCTGGACATCTCATCACTTGGTGTTGCTTATCGATATACTGTTAAAATTGAGCAGAAATGTGAGCACTAGAACAAACGAGAACTCAGGTCTGCAAATCTGCAACAACCAAAGTATGACAAAGACGACCCTAACAAACAGTTTCCCGAAAACCAATCCAAGACACAGGAAAAGAAGGGTCACAGGAAGACAAAGAAGGACACCGGAAAATCGTGTGATTTCCACAAAATCCCCTGGAACAACACTGATGAATGTCGCTAAAAAAAGTCATTGGTGGTCGAGATCAAAGACAAGGAGCCGAACCCTGATTCATAATCCGATTATGAAAATATTGGTAAAGGACAAATCATTAACGCAGACCCCACTACTATTGTCGCAACCGCAATAATTCAACCAGAAGAACCAACAAATCCCGAAGAGGGGGAGTGCCTTTTTCATTCACATATGTGGGTGAAGGGGACCCCATTGCATTTTATTGTTGATAGCGGAAGCCAGAAGAACCTCATCTCAACAGAGGTCGTCAAACAATTGGGATTGTCGACAACACCACACCCGCAGCCAGACAACATTGGGTGGCTTCGCCAAGGACGAGATCTTCGTGTCAGCCAACAGTGTCAATTATCATACGACATCCAACCCTTCTAGGATGAGGTATTATGTGATGTTGCTCCATTGGATGTATGTGATGTGCTCTTGGGCCAACCATATATGTGGAGACGCCATGTTGTTTATGAGTCTCGACCCCGTAGTGTCATTGTTACTTTGGGGGGTCATCTCTACAGAATACTAGAGGTAGTTCTGACTACTGTTCCACTTAAAAAGTGTCACAAGGTAGTATCTCATACTGCAAAATTCAGTTTCTTCACGATCTATTCAAAAGGAGAACAAAAGGACACTGCACCCACTACAACCTTGCCCCAAGCACCTTCTATCCAACAGAAGCAGGTCGACAAGGTTGCAGCAAAGCACAAAGATTCATTTCTCACACCGTCCTCTCATGTATCTCGACTTGTTGAACAACCTCAAACTCAAAAGGTTCGTGACAGACTTCCACAAACTGAGCAGCGCGAGGTCTCCAGCAAGACAAGCAACTCACCAAGATGCAGATTCAACAAACGTTTTTTCCTCTCCCCCGAGAACTCAACGCAATGGAGACCATTGCTTCCTAAGGAGGGAGATTTTATCCAGGTGGATATCGGTGGCCACCCACCTTTGCCGACTGGCTCAAAACAGTTTTTTGCCAATTTTGGCAATTTACTATTTTTAGCAGGTTTTAACTTCCGGGGCCATTTTGAGGGCCTAATATCTTTGTGCATTTCTTTATTATATCTCCACTCTCATTTCGTGCTGAAAATAATCCAGATCATTTGAGACGAAAGATATTCCAGAATCCCCCAGAGTTTTGGTGCGGTTTCTGGGAAAATGTATTCGTTGTCTGAAAACAGAAGAAGGAAGTTCATCAACGCAGACATGAAATATTGTTTTGGATATTTTCATCATTGAAATAATAAAGCAGTTAACATAGAAATGTAAACGGTTCAACATTGCTCATTCATGTAACTGTTAGTCTTCAGAAGTTAGTTAATCACCAACGAGAAAAAGGTTTGGTGATCATGTATAAATATAACTTCACAAGACTGAGAAAGGGCTTTTGGTTTTTTGGGAGGAAATTGTATTAGAAGTTTTATGATTTACTGTGATATAGATAATGCATAAGAGATTATGAATTCTGACAACTTGAAGCTATGTGTTCCTCTACTTTGTTTTCAATATCTTTCAACATCTTTCTTTCCATGTCTTTCTAATGAATGATCAGCTATAGTTTAATTCAAAATTCTACTGTAGTTTGAATTTATTTGATTATCTAATCATTTACAGTTTTTCCTCTGTGATTGCTATCAGCAGTTTCAAGACCTGTAGGTCAGTTGGATGGTTATATTTTATACTTCATTAGAAATCTTGTTTTTCTCTCCTTCTTCTGCTATGATATGAGATTTTTTCGTGATTAAAGCCTCATATTCTTCAACAGCGTTACTTTGTTATTATTTTAATATTCTCAAATTACTTCAAGTACAGGAAACGACCTTTACTGTTATTATGTTATTATTTTGAGTTCCAAAATTCCTTTTCTATTTCATCCCACAAAACTGAAGCAACAAACTTTAAAGTTATTTATAATTCAATAAAATTTTACTCCTCATGACTGTCCCAAATAATAGACAGTCTAACGTAGAACCTAGCCTTCAAGATCAAATTAGCATTTCTTTGAACTTATTTAACACAATCTTGCAAACAACAACTACCCGGGTCGAATTAGAACGCTCGTGGGCAGTTATCGAAAGAGATATCAACATCCAAGAACAATGGGAATCTAGACAGAGACAGTTGAGAAACCAACTCTGATTTACCCTTCACATTTGATTCTTACCCCTTAATTCTTATTATCTTTTCGGATGCCTTGACGGTATACTTTAGAGCCTTAAAGTATAAGCTCAGGAACAACAGGGAGGATCCCTATCTTGGGTCAATCTATGGAATCTCCTTTTGTAGCACCATCTCCCCCACATGAGAACTACATTGCATCCATAGAGAAAGAGTCGAAGAAAGGCTTCGAGATGACATATTTAGGACATCTTCACTACTATTTGGGAATTGAAGTGATACAAAATCCAAATTACATATTCATCTCCCAGAAGAAGTACATTGGAGAACTTTTGAACAAGTTTAGCATAGATTAGTGCAATCCTGTTTCTACTCCAATGGAACGGAATTTGAAACTCACATCAAAAGAACAAAATTAATTTGAGAATGTAACCAAGTATAGACAACTTGTGGTAAGTCTCATCTATCTTATTGCCACCAGACCAAACATTTCATTTGTTGTTGGGATTCTTTTCAGGTTCATGCAAAAGCCTTGCGGAGGACATTGGTCTGCTACAAACAGAGTTCTGAAATACTTGAAAGGAACTCAAGATTTTGGACTCAAGTACTCTAAGGTAGATAACTTCAACCTGATCGGATATTCTGATTCAGACTTTGATGGGGATAAGGAAAGTCGAGTTTCAACTTCAGGTTTTCTCATGAGTCTTGGATCAACAAATGTCTCCTGGATATCACACAAACGATGCATTCCAACATATTCCACAATAGAGGTAGAATATGTGGAAGCTGCATAAGTGATAAAGGAGATTGTGTGGCTGAGGAAAATACTTGAAGATTTGTAGGAGAAATAAGTAAATTCTACTCCTCTTCTAGTTGACAATACTTCTGCAATCAAGTTGGCTAAGAATCTCAGATTCCACGATCGAACCACACACATCAACACAAAGTATCACTTGATTCGATATCATGTAGAGGCCAAGACTATTCACTTAAGACATTGTTCCAGAAATGAGCAAATTGCAAACATCTTCACCAAAGCACTTGGAAGAGAAAAACTTGAGAAGTTCAGAATAATGCTTGGACTCACACACACCCCTTCGGATTAAGGTGGGGAATGTTGGACATGTAATCATAGGGATTACGCTTCCTATGTAAATAAATGTAAATATGAAGAGTCATAGGTAATAAGAATTGTCTTAAGTTATTGAAGACCAAGAGTCACCATTTCATGTATTTATTCACCTACAAGCTAATACAATAATCTGTTGGAATACTGAGAAGGGGGGTGAATCGGTAATGAGCAATTATACCACTTATTAATCCTTTAAACCATAATGTATATTATTTTTACTTATTCAACCATGTTCATCTGTTCAACATCAATATATTACTGTATCATAAACATTAACATCCATAAGTGCATAATAAACAATAACAAACACATCCACATAATACACATTACACCAATATTTATGTGGAAACCCAATGCGAGAGAAAGCCACATAATTCTTTTCGTATATGTCAAGAACTACATTCAAGGAAGCACCAACTTCCAATTCTCCATCTCCAACTGGAAGGAGGCTCCAAACCCCTAGTTTCTCAGGCTCCAACCTGAAGGAAGCTCCAACTCCGTAATTCTCTGGCTCCAACTAGAAGAAGGCTACAACCCCCTGGGTTCTCCGGATATAACCAGAAGGTGGCTACAACCACCTAGTTCTTAGGCTCCAACCTAAAGGAAAATTCAACTTCAACCGGAAGGAGGCTACAACCCCCTTTCCTTGCTCCATCCTATTGCCTTGAAATATAAATGTCAAATAATTGATGAAACCACTGCCACACTGTCACTGTGAAATATACCACTGTAAACCTGTACCAATCTATGCCAACAACCTGCAACCAACCTGTACCAATAACCTATAGTCAACCTATACCAATAACCCACAATCAACCTATACCAATAACTTGTACCAACAAATACTAACAACCTATACCAATAATCTCCTCAATAGATCAGATCTGATAACATAGATCTCATACCCAATATCACAAGAATATCAATCAAACCATGTGCATCTATGTCTCTCTAGTCATGTGCCATACATGTGCATACAATCATAATCATGTGTAATAAACCCTCACATGGACTAGACATCAAACCCTTATTGATATGCAACCTCAAACTAAACCAACAACTCCAGCAACACATCACAACCAAAATACCAATATCCATATGCCAAATAGCAACAACATAATACCAACTGTATCCCTCAACAAATCTGATATATGCAACAATACTAAACAACCAATACCATCTCAAAAGCTAAACCCTAGCTCACAAAACACACCTCAAACAAGATGTGCCATATCTCTCATAAATAGACTCCAACCATGTTGTTGCCACGTTTTTAATACCGCGATTTTGCTGCCGTGATTTTTCTACCGCGATTTTGCTGTCGCGAATTTTCTGCCTTAAATTTGATCTATCAATAATACCTGCCAAATAACCTTTCACAAATGATATTCAACGGAGTTCAATAGAGACAAATGAGAGAGGCTTGTCCTTTCTTTTATACTCTTCATGTCTTCCTCTATAAGTTTCTTTGCAACAACTTTACCCCTTTCTCAATCTTCTAGGGTTAACCCATTAACCCACTTTTGTCCACTTAACCACTTTGTCCACTTTGACTATTCAACCTTTGTCCACTTAACTTAACCACTTTACCACAAATAGTAAGTTCTCCACTTTTAGTTGCAACTAACTTTATTATTTAATCAATTTATTTTGCAACCACTTTGACTTATCCATAAATAGTAAACTCACCACTTCTTTTTGCAATCACTTTATTATTAAAATGATTTCTCTTTGCAACCACTTTGACTACTTTATTATTTAAATAATTTCTCTTACTCACAACTTCTTGTTGCAACTAACTTTTCTATAATTACTCAATTCATAACTTCTTTGCCCTTAACTAACTTCTTGTTGCAACCACTTTATTATTTAATTTATTTCTTGGTCAACCACTTTGACTATTCAATCTTCTCATCACAACTACTTTACCATAATTACCAAACTCACAACTTCTTGTTACAACTAATTTATTTTTAATTATTTTCTTAATGAAACAACTATACCCATGATTAAATCCTAGTTTCACACACTTTGAGTAGGCAACTTCTTCTAGGAGTTTGTAGAATAATTTGACTTCTTTGACCTTCTAGGGGCTTCTAGATAATTCATGAGGGTTCTCCAACTTCACAAGGCCATAACTCTCTAACCGTGAGGAGTTATGTGATGTTCCACATATCACCGGAAATGGCATGACATGTACTATCCATCTACAATAGTCTTACATGCATATACATTGATCTTCATTACATTATTCCTCAACCAAAATTGGGTTCCTTACCCATACCTCTAGAGATATCAGAATGTGTTACTAGACATACTCAAAAGTTGACATCAATATCTAAGGGTTGAAATCAATCTACAACATTACTTTTGAAGGATTGAAATCAATGACAACCAAATATTCAACTGTCCATCAATCTAGACCAACTATCTGACATAATCATCTCGTGGAGTTATCATTCATGTCCAATGCTTGGCCTGACATTTTGTACGAGTATTAAAACCATGATGCAAACATATATCTCTTTTCAATACCACATGATGAATGTATAACCATTCAAGAACCATTGAGATAAAGTTATTATATAATAATTGACTTTTGATACCAATCTTGAAGTGATGCCCACAATGTAAACCAATACCAAGAAATTATACTGAGAAAGAGAATGTCATACACGGACTTTATCATTTCAGTGTTTTCTCCTAGGGGACCCCACCTATTATAGTGATATAATATTTTTAAAATAATTTATAGGCTTCACAACTCTTTGCGAGCTCTTGTAGTAGGTGACGAATCACGAGTCAACATTTACTACCATCCACATTGATTCCATGTGGCATTTTTTGATTCATCAAATAGCCATGTTAACCGCATGGTATTCCTTGTATTGGAGATCATTTTCCCCTTTAGATTGAAACATGAAGGGAAACTTATGGAGTGTCACATACCTCATGCTCTACATGTAACTTATAGGGTGTTGTGCTAAGGCCATCTCCTAGTTCACCACATTACCAGATCAACCTTTCATGTAACCTTTGCACCGCATGCATTTTTCCTTGACGTTTTACTTGTTTCCTTCCTTTTGTGTGGAGCATAGGGAGTAGAGGTAATACCTTCCGTTGAAACCTCTCCATTGTCTTAGCCTCCTCTTTCTTAAATATTTGCACGGAGTGCAATGCACATAGGTGTCATTTCCCTTCGACTTATCCATTCCTCCACGTTGTCATTTGCCTTAGTCATTTTAGTCTTTTCCAAAACCATTATATACAGAATGTAGAGGTATTACCTCCCCTTTGACACATCCTTATTGCCACATTAGCCAAAGTCTGCATGCATTCAAATCTTCCAAGGCATTGGTATCAAGGCTCTGATTAGACTTGTAAGAAGGCTTTGAGGTCATTGCACTTGCAAAATTGGCGACTTCTACAAGTTGAACTCAACCCATTGTTTGGGGTGAACACTGAATTCAATACTTAGACCCATTTTAGATCACATCTCCCTATTTAAATGTTTTTGAGTCTCACAAAAACTCTGACACCAATACATCCTTATCCAAGTGTTCTTGAACTTGGGTTCCCTAATATCAAATATATTTTCCCGATATGATTGAACTTGTCTGCGATACCATATGATCGTGTTGAGGCGTCAACAAGACTTAAGTTAGCTAACATGAAGACCTTGTAATTAAGTCCTTTTCATCTAAGTCTAAAGCTTATCTTAAACTTGCTCCCCTGGTAAATGCTTTTGTTTTTAGTTTTTGTCCCTTTAAAACAATATACAATATCTTCTTTGCTTGAACTTTTAAAAGCTATATACTTAAAATTTCAACCATGAGTTTGCAAGACTTTTGAATTTATCTTTTAAATGATTGTGAAGAGGAGTTTGAAAAACTTTTGACTTTATCTTTTAAATGATTGCGAAGATTTCCTCTTGCAGTGATTTTCAAAAGTTTCATTTTGAGCTCTCGTGATAATATTTTTGAGTTTATGTGGTGAAATGATTATACTTTTGTCATATAAAACTTTGAGATCTTGCCACAAAAATAAACATTTATATTACACCTCAAAGGATACAATTCTAAAAGTTCCAAAATTCATCGTAATGCAATATTTGGTAAACTTTTGAAACGAGGCGTAAAATCTTAGTCTGCTTATGCACTCTTATAGGTATAACTCTTAAGTTGTAGGAAAATCTTCATAATCATGGATAAATTGTGTTTTTCCTTTCAACCATATAGCCTATAGAATAATATTTGATGTTGGTACTAGATCCATCTTCATTTGAAGTGAAAATCATTAGTTTTCTACTACAGGTCATGTCCTCAATGAGATTGCTGCATACCCAATATGCGCATGGACATTTTTGCTCTAGATGTGGATGGAATCAATGTATGAGTCTTCTTATCACTATCTTTGGAACTATACTTTTCTCATGGATATGGAAGCATCGAGGTTTGGAAACCTCAGTCTCGATCCTCTTTCTTACCTTCTACTATGAAGGCCAAGAGACTGACTATCTCCAATGTTCTTTTTCTCCTATCTGAACTCAAATGTTTAACACCCACTTTAAAATATGGATACCTCTTTATTAAATTTCTCTAGTGATTCCTCTTCCTTGTGGAAGGCCACATGTCTCCAATATTCACTACAACTATCGCCACGATCCTCTTCCCAGACACCTATGAATGTCTCTAGCTAACTCCCATGATCACAATTGTTTCCTCTGCAAAGAGGGAACATTATGATTATTCTCTTTTAGGTGTATTTCCACCCATGTGGATGCCATGTGGAATTCATTGAATTTTTATAAATCCATGTTGGCTATAGGGTCTTCCTTGTATTGGATCTCCTTTTCCCCTATGTGGCATATGGGGTGCAGTGCTAAGGCCATATCCTAGTCTTCTACATTACCACAACAAACTTATATGTAACCTTTACTATGTGTAACTCCTTTTTCCTTAGCCTTTTGCTTGTTTCCTTTCTTTTGCGTGGAGCATAAAAAGTGGATTTAATACCTTCCAACAAAAATTCTTCTTGAATGTACCTCTTCATAGCCTTAGCGACCTTTTTCTTAAGTCTCAACGTGAAGTGTAGAGGTATCATTTCCCTCTAACTTCCCATTTGTTTGCATTGTCTAACGTATGGATTGTCTTTTACCTCAACCATTTTAGTTTGTTTCCTAAAACATTGCATGTATACTAAGAAGGTATTATCTCTCCTATGACACATCATTAGTGTCACATGACCCAAAGTTTGCATGCATACAACCTTCGAAGGCATTGATAACAATGCTCTGACTAGACTTGTAAGAAGGTTTTAAGGCCATTTAGGGCTCTCGCATGAAGTTGATCAGAAAAAAAGTGGTAATGGGAATCCCAACAATGTTCTAATACAAGAACATGCATGCATTCTTAAAAGCATGCACTTGTTCTTTAAAGTGTACACACGTTCCTTTATATCTTTCTTTGGGCCCCTTTGAACTACCCCACAAGCCGTTAATCAGATAACTAAGTCATATTTTAAAAGAATGCATGCACATTCTAGAAACATGCACATGTTAGTAACACGTGCATGTTCATAAGCATATTTTCTAAGAAATCCTCAATGAAGTCAAAAACTTGTACTTAGTGACACAAAAATTAATACATAAGTTAACTATTACATTAAATTCCCTGTGGCATTTCAACATGCAATTTGAAAGAAAAGATTCCATTTAAGGACACATCATTGACCTGGAATGTCACCAACTATATCTTTTTGCTTTATTTTCCACTATCTAATACATATGTGACATATTTGAAGCTCCTCATGTCAACCACCTTCGTCCCAAATCCATAGTCTTCGCTCACATGCATGAACTTCCTTATCAATGCCATTACATTCAACCTAGGGAAAGTCATCTGCAAATAAATTTTCTGAATATATGTTTGTCCCTATGGCATTGTACAAATGGCATTATGATTAAAGTCTCTAGATGATTTCATCGGTAGTATCGTTGAGCATTCTTACACAAGGTTAGTATGCAAAACATGATGAATGCATGTGTGTGTGTGTGTGTGTGATATTAATAGTTGTATTTTATGTGGTATCTACAACAACGTGTGTTAGGTATTATGTTTACTCTAACATAGCAAGGCTTGCATTTATCTAAATATATTTGGCCCAAGTTTAGTGCATTATGATCATGCTTGAATCTCTCAGACAATTTTGTCTATGTTGCATCAATAAAATCTTTAATGTAGGATTCATGATCTCTAGAACCCCTTCTCAATTTTAGTACAACCTTGTGGTTAGAAGAAGGACTATTATTGTCATGCGAAAAATTCTACACTAGTTCCCTAACTGTTCTGATTAACTTCATGTTAGAATGAGGCAATTTACTTGTGAAGGCCCACAAATTTATTTGGCTAGTTGTGTTGAGGCTGTCATTTTTAATAGAATACTTTTGAAGGGTTTTGGCATTTAATTTAATGAGGTGAGGTGTTTGTTTGAGAAAAATACGTTTTCCTATGATCTTGTTAACAATTGATGTTGATAATACATGATAGGCTGCATTACAGTCTTTCAAATGAGTTTTCTTACCAATTGTATGAAAAGTATCCACAAGGCTTCTAACAATATGATTACTTGTTTCCAAACTTTTAATTGTTTTAATGCCTAACATTTCCCGACAATAATCAAACTCCTAAGTTTTAACAAAGATAGAAACTAACATTTAGCTATGTTGCTTTTTTATTCAAAATATTCTTTAATAATTTTGTACAATTAATAATGAATAGTTTGATTAGATAACTTACCATCAAGGGACGCTAGACCAATTTCATCCATTTGAATGTGTTTAGGAGTTCTTTGGTCCACACTACTAGGTTTAGGTAAGGACGATGCACATTTAGTTTGACACTCGTCACCTCTATGTTGTGGAATACATAAAGAAGTTTGTATCCCTTCAACAAATTGTAGGTCAAAATTGGGGGAGGGGGTAGTGGACATGCCCATGGTTAGTTTGAGGAATTTATAACTATTCAAGAAGAGGTTTCACCATGGTAACTTCTTCACCAAAAGGCTCTGTATCAGTTTCATCTCTAATTTTATTCTTAGTATAATTAGTTCTAATGAAAAGTCTCATTGTCTTCTCATCAACAACATTTTTTCTTTATGAAACAATCATTAGAGGACTACTAGATGTCAGAATTGGATTGAACTCTACTAAAATCCCTCACTTTGCTTATGGTGATGAAGTAGAAACAACAAAGGAATTTTTTGTACTTGAAATTGGAATGGCATCCACTGAAAGCCTATATTTTTCCACACCTAACCATGGATTTTCTCTTCCTTTAATGACATTTTCACTAGGTTGCACTTTCCTCGAAGAATTTTTGGATAAATTATGTATGTTCCCCACATTCACATGGATTGGCAATAAAAAATAAACAAAATTCAAATTCAAATCACAAAAAAATCATTAAATTGTTTGTAGCAACAATTTTTGTAGGAGATATCCGTTAACCTGTAGATATTCTCAACTTTTTTGGAAAGTTTGGGGTTGTGATTTGTACCATTTTTTAAATTTATTTAACAAGGATGCAAATCGTTATAGAGCATGTGCATGCTAATAATGTGAAAAATTTCCATAATGTGTACACATTCTTAATACAACGGTTAGACCTTACACACTTGTTACACGCCAAATTTCCATGCTTGCATAATGTGTCACATGTGGCACAAACATCACGTTCTAAGTGTCGCAAGTGTCACATGTGGCACAAACATCACATCCTAAGTGTCATAAGTGTTGCAAGTGGCACAAACATCACATACTAAGTGTTGAAGTGTCGTAACATACTTCATACACTCTTAGTAAGTGTCACAACTCAATTGACACCATAGAAACACTTGTCACAACCCATAAATAATGTTGGAAGGAAAAACACCATCATTTGGCAGTCGAAACATACCTTTTACCTAGGATTTTGACCATTCTTTGGACATTTAGGAGGATTGGTACTCCCTTGCCTATGCTTAGGGAGTGTTGGTTCTCCCTACACCATGTTAAGGGGGCACCATGGCACTATGTCTTCAGCTTTATGGGGGTGCCATTGTTTGTTGAGGGAATGAAGGTAAATCCCACCTTCTTCTAAGGGAAAACTTTGAAAGGATGGAGTTTATTTGTCTTGAATCCTACTCCATGACACTCTCTAAGGAAGAATCATAACCTATGGAGCCATATCCTAAACCTATTCCAATAATACTCAAGGTGGTTGAGCCTCTCAAAGCCTATAAATTAGAGGCACTTCCATGGTGAAAGGGGGTGAAAGAAATCAATAAAGTATCAACATTTTTATCTTGGTTCATTCGTTCAAGGGTTGGATGATGAGAGATTGGAGAGGTTGCTGCAACATCAATCTTGGTTTGTAAGTATTCTTTTTTGAGTTCTCATTGAATATAGTTGTCTTATTTCCTTGAAGCTTGTGTATTCTTGCATATGCTTGTCTATTGTTGCTTTAAACTTCATAGATGAATTTGTTTTACCTAATCAACTAGAGTAGGAGATAGTTCTTTCTCTTTGTTGCCCATTACAGGTATCAAGTTGCACTAGGAGGTTTGAAGATCAAACTCACAAGTTGGAAGCAACAAGGACAAACTTCGTAAAAAGTTACATCATGCCCTTTCTCCCTCTCTCCTTATAATTGGTTAAAATAAGTTTAAAGGGATGTTAGCATCCACTTGTAGTGTTTATGTCTTGGTACAGGGGGTCTGGTGATTGAAGGGAAGTTTCACCTATCCGCAGGGGAAATATTTCGTAATAGAAATTGACGACTCCACTTGGGATGAACTTTGACTAGTCTTCCCTGGGTTCATCTAAAATCCTTTTGACTATCATCAAATCTTGTTTGGTGCTTGATTCTGAGTCAATTCCTTATTTCCTCTTCTTTATTGAAAGCTTCACAGAGTCATTGCTTGGGTCTTTATAAGTTTTTATCCCTTTTCAATACTTTTTTCAAATTTTCCAGAACTGGCCCTCCCCTGCAGTGAGCACCGAGGTGCCACTGTCAGACTGACACTCCCCAGAAGCCCTATAGGGAGCACTACTCCACCCTATCTCCTTGAAGACATCAACACCACCCTCTCCTTTTTGTGAGAATCCTATGGTTTGCCAAGTTCTGCTCAGTTCTGTTGATAAGAGGTTTTTAAACCATAAGTCCTTAATTTGTTTTTGGATTTGCTTGATTCAAAGAACTATTATTCATCTTTGTTGAGCTTGAAACTCCTTCTACATTGCGATATTGGTTTATCTTACCTTTCCTTGGTTTAATCCTTGTTTCACAAAATCATCAGTTATCTGCTTGATTGCAAGAGTCTGCAAGGGTTTGCTGGTCACTGAGTTCCTTATCAGTCTTGCTTTGATTGAATGAAAAACTCAATTACTTACCAAAACCTAGCTTTGATATCGTTTCTTGCTGCTCAATTTTCAAAGGTCGTTTAGTGTGGTTTTCTTGATTTATTGATCTCTGTTTGAGTGAGTTTGTTTCTTTTTTATTTCCTTAGTGGGTATCTTGTTTGGATAATATTTTTCTTCATGTTCTATGTTATTTTAGTGGTGAACTATTTCATTGTTATTGAAAGAAAGAAGAATTAGAAGCACAACATTTCTTGCATCTAACAATCAAACAAAGAGAATTTGAAGAACTTTGTATGCATTGGTTTTCAAAACTTCGAAGGTTTTCTTTTGATAATTTGGTGAATGTGTATATTCTTTTTGGGAACAAATTGCATTAAGTGTCAGATTCTTTTGAGTGTCTGTTAGTGATAAAAAAGAAAGAAACTATTCTCCTTTCCATAATGAGAAGTTCATTGAAAAGAACAATTGCATCTTATTATTTTGCTTTCTTTATGGAGTCGAGTCTAAAAAACATCATCAGTTTCACTATCATTCACCCTTGAGTAATGAACAACCATGAAAACAAATTCTAATTAAAAGTGATTTAACAACTTTTCTTTTTAAGGCTTGTGCACCAACATTAGGCTAGGGATAGAAATTTGGATTAGGCTATGAGGTTAACTCTCCAAAGCATTAAAGACACACATAGAATCATGCTACAGAGAGAGAAAATCCAATTTTCACATAAGAATATCCGAGATCCCCATCTCACACAGGGGTTAAGCACGAGGTCACGCATGAGAGAGAAATGAAGATTACCCCTTCGAGGCTTAACTAATCATACATGAACAATCGTGTATTGGGTTTTTTTCATAAGAATCGACTATTTTCACTTGGTCTCGAAGATTAATGAATGTTGAATCCTTTCGGGGTCCTCAAGAGTTTACCAATCCACTTGTCTTCAATTCTCTTGAAGGATTTCAAACTTGATATCCTGCCCATATGTTTGGACCTGACTGTCAACTTTACCCTCCTGGAGGCTTACTGTGAGTTGGTAAACTTAGTGTCCATATTCCTTAGGGTTTATACATAAGGTGACGACGAAGGGGAGTCTTTATTGTACCTGGGTCAGATGTTGGTAAAACTCACTTGAGCTTCTTGGAGGGTAACCCATGGATAAAACCACGAGGAAACTTGCACCAAGGTGTAAGTCCATTAAGCAGGTCGTCAACGTAACTGATCCACCCACTCAATCCCAACCCCTTCTCACTTTGTTCCCACGATGTTGGATTTCATCACCACCTAGTAAGTTCATTGTGAAAAGATATTGGTTTGCTTGTTCATCTTTTTAGATTTTTAGCGAGTGTCATTTATTCTCCCTAGTTGTCCTTAATCATTTGTATTGTGGTTGATAAAGGTCTTCACCGATCACATAGGATGCAAAGGTTGCCTCCAAAAGGTTACAAACTCTTGCCTCCCAATTCATCTGAAGACACTTTTCATGGAGAATTTGTCGAAGAAGAAAACTATTCTGACACTGGGAGTGATGCTACTTCTTTATTTGAACATCCTGAGGGAGCAACTATAATAGTTCGGAAAGGTTTTGTCTCTCCTATAAATCCACCACTAAGCAACCCTCTTGATCCACTTCTTGTCTGAGTAGATTCTTCATGGAATATCATACCTGAAGATTATCCCAGATTATTATCAAGGCCATACAAAGAAGTTAATATGGAATCATAACAACTCAACACAAGTGAAGGATATACAACTCATGCCCGTACTATTGGAATGGTAGATCCAAATGAAACTCTTGTTCATACTATATGGAAAACTCCATCGAGCCATGATATTTTTGAAAAATTCAATTTGAATCGACTATTTTATGCCCCTCCACATACACCTATCGTTACTAACGCAGGTGCAAAACCATCAAGTCATTTCCTTGGTCATCCTATAGGAAAAACACATAACACTACTACCAATTTAGGTCAAATATCAAGTGATACAGGTCTTGTCCTTCCTAGTTATTTAAAAAACACTATGATGGTTACATCAACAATGCCTCTTCAAGAAACAATTTCATTCACACCGCAAAATCATGTTGGGACACCTTCCCATATTAGAATGAAAAACCCTGTCATACCACAAGTCCCGACTAGGGGACAAATCCCTATTGGGGGGAAATCCTCCATTATTGGACAAGTCCCTACCGGGGGGAAACCCTCAATCGATGGACAAGTTACTTTGGGGGGGGGACCCTCATTTAGTCGACAAGTCCTGATCATTATCCAACCTATGGAAGGGGGGAAAGTTCCAAGTATTTTTTTTCGGAAACCCACAACAAACCTGGGGACCACCTTAGGGAGGATTTTAATCCACCACTTCAAGGAGGATATTTTAATCCAACACCACAACGAGGATTTTTAAATCCTAACCCGTCATGACTATAACTTGGATAACCATTCCCAGGTGTATCAAATCCCACTTCGGGTCCTCAGAGTCAATCATCTTATCCTCCTTAGGGTCAAACTAGTTATCCTCCTCAGGGTAAAACTGGTTATCCTCCTAAGGGTAAAACGGGTTACCCTCCTACAAGTCACACTGCCCATCCTCCTCAAGCTCAGGGTCCAACTAGTTACCTTCCTCAGGGTCAATTTGGTTTTCACTCATCTTTTACCCAAGTACCTCAACAAATGAATCATACTTTTACTGGCCAAAATCCTCAACAACCATATATGGGAGGACCTTCTGGATACAAATTCCCTCAACAACCTGTTTATGGTCGTACTGGTGTTCTCATGCCTCACCTATATCATCCTCAAAGTAATCGACATTTACCTTTTCTGGATACTTTTTGGGCCCGAGATATGATAATTTTCATGACGGTTATTATACACTTTTGCCATATGTATATATGTTTTTTTCATCTTTTTGAAGGATCTTTTTGGAGAATTTGATGATAAAATGGTATGATCGGCATAAGGTACATGTAATTCATGTTTAATGATTAAATCAAGTGCAATTCATCATGTTCTATGATTTCCAAGAGTTAATTTGTGTTTTTCTGCTGTTACAGGGCAAAACACACCATGTTTCTAGTTCCGACACTTGATCCGACACTCGATCTGACACTCATTCCGGCACCCAGTATTGCACAAAAACGCAAGGCGAGTTGGCGGTTATGGCATTGGCGACTAGTGATGGACAAAT
>ML777940.1:201720-225220 GCA_009831015.1 Picea engelmannii | reverse complement strand
TATGAGCTGGGTGTTCCATCCCTATGTCTGCATGATAAAATCAAACATGTTTAAGATCCCTCATTGTACCTCAAACAATACATATATCATAAAAAATAAAAAATACTTTTTGCAAGGTCACGTTTTGGAATTTACCTGATGCATCCCACTGTGCCCCTTCAGGGAGCACTAAATCCACACTACCTCTGAAGTCCATACCATCATAAGGATAGTCCTCCATCATCACAATCTACCTCCTCCACCATGTGAAGAAATCGACAGTGAAAGAAAAAGATGAAGGCTCGTTCCATAACCGAGGTGAAAGGCTAGTCCACCTTTCCATCCTAGGCTTGGATACAAGATACTATATCAAAGTAATCCGAGGTTGCATCAAAGGTACTCATTCCAGGAAGAACGATACCAAGAATGATCCATACCCAAACTATTTCTTCTTCCCTGTTCTACATCTGGAAATCCGATCTTTGACATTTGCTAGAAATCCTGCACACCAATTGAAGATCTTCGGCCCAAGGCACTCAACTGCATGATTTGGAATCCATGTGAGGACTGGTGCTTCTTGCCAATTTTGTGATGGTGAATAGGAAATCTCATAATGGAATATCTCTCACATCCTTAATCTCAAGCCTACCACTTTCCTTTTGGGATCCCGACATAGAAAAATATGTTATATAGTCACTGGTCTGTAAAGGTGTATCCCATTGACTGGATAAGAGGATGAGTGCCCCTCTTTTAGAGAGCCACGTCAGAAAGTATACATCCTCGATTTCAATCTCTAAAAGTTGATAACCCACTCGAAAAACCTACTCATCAACATCCAATAACCCATTCAAGTGGTCAAGGAGAAGTATCTCTTTTTGCATGTCCCGTATCTTGTAAAATTTCAATAAACTGCAATTTCAAAGAACTACCCTTTCTTGAGGGTCTTGCAATGTGGCCATCTCATCATTTTTGTTCTCTCTGTCCTTCCACTCAAGCATCTTGGCTTTTGAATCCTTGCAAAACATCATTAAATATCATTAGTGAAGACCCCAAGCCAAAATAATGGTTTTTAAAAGGCTAAAAGACAAGGAAAACATTTATTTTTACGCCTGGATCCCCCCTATAGACTATTTCAAAGCATTGATGCACCCTATACACAAGCACTAGGGTGCAAGATCTGGGATGGCGCCCCTCTCGATACCTCAGGGGAGCGCCACCCTAGTAAGGAGCCATGGGGGCTCTTAAGGGGCCTACAATAGCTAAAAAAAGGCATGAAAATCAAAACAAAAGCATGGAAATGAAAGAGGGGAATAAGACTACCAACCTGGTCTAGACAAAATGAAGAATGATGGTCTAGAGCTCCTGCAATCAATGTCAGAAGAAACTGCTCAAAATGGAAAAACTCCAAGTGAAAAAGGCAAGTGAAAATGAAAGGTGAAATGGACTAAATTTTTTCACCCAAATGACTTTTAACCACTTGCAAACTAGTTTAATTCAAAAAAAATTCACATCAATGTTTCCTTTTATTTGGTTTTTTCCACAATTTTCCTTGGTTTTTAAAGGAATTGCTGACATTTTTTTCCCAGAATGTCTTTTTTATACAAGAACTTAGGAGGCATAACTTTTTGGTGACCTTACAATCCTTTTGAGCACACTTCATCATTATTTGAGCTCGCTAAATCATGAAGAATAATCTATTGGGTGATAGTTTAACCCTTTTTCGGTCCCTATAGACTAACTACGATAAAAGAATGCTCTGCCTTATTTGGTTAGAAGAGTTCTCCTTTGCATTATTTTATGGTTTTTCGGGCCTAGGAGACTAAAATTACGAAAAAGAACATCCATAGAGTTCTCTTTAAGTTATTTTCAAACTCCCTAAACATGAAAAACCATTGAGTTTTCCTTCTTTGGACTTGTAAAACCATACATTGAAGGACTGACCTGGGAACAAACTCTTAATTCTTCCAGTTCGTTAAACATAGGAAGAGGAACTTACCGAAGGTGAGTTATATCGAGCACTTGTTATCCTCCTCGAGCTCATTAAACAAGAAAAAGGTACTCATCTATTTGGATGGGGTAAAAATTGAAGGAAGTGGGTCAAGTGTCTTGAAACCTTTAAGGAAACTTTCATTGTCTCCCTTGAACATGGAACCTATTTGCATCTCACCTCACAATTGGTCCATCCATTCGCCTCTAAGTCATACCAATCCCATGAGTCCTATTACTCCTTTGGCTCACCCGAAGAGTGCCTCGGTGATCGTCACACTATGTTTTGGTCCTTTTCTCAAACGAGTCAAAGATGCCAAGTCTTGTGTCGTGCCTCATAATGTTCAAGGGAGATCTTTTAATTTCAGACCAACCATCTATAATATTACCAGTTTCCATTCCTGTGTCAGTCCACATTCATATAATCCACCGTATTATATCACTTTCTTATGACAATTTCGTGTCGATGATGGGGGATACATCATGGCCTCCCTTCGACAAGTCTTTTTCCTATCGAATTCAACACATTATCCAAGAATTAGACTTAGAAACACAACATTACCTTGGAACCTACATGCCTCAATGGTATGCCTCCTCGCTTTCGACAATGGGTTTACATCAATGACCCCTGATCGATTGATTTCACAGATGTTCGACTTCAACTCATTATCCATGTTCACTGGAATGTACTATAAGTACCTTGGGAGTCATTGAGATCATTGATGATTTCCTTCACACTTGTTAACAATATACATCCATGACCAGTAATCAAGCAGTTTATACCATGTTCGACATCAAAACATTTATTCACATGGATAGAATCATACTGTTTTGGGATCGGGGCGAATACACTAGGTTGAGTACTCACAGTGTTTCGTACTTTTCCTAGGTTGCGATGGATATCATTTGGATGATATACATAGATCCACTTTGTATTGGTCTGTGGCTATGTTTTTATCATATCGTAGCTCCACTATGTATTCTTTCATGGATGCGATCAGGTCATGTCATGGAGGAATGGATCCACATTGTATCTTTGGTGGCCATATCCATAGTCAATATCATTATGGATGTGCAATGTATTGGTCGGTGACCATGCTTTGACTCATTTATATTCTGAGCATAGGTATCCCTACCTCGTGAATGAAACATATATTTATACAGTTTGATATTTTGTTTGTAGTTTCTATGACTCCTTCACCCTTGCATTGAAGAATCTATAAAGTGTTTCAGCGATCATTTTCCTCTTCCGACTTCACACTTTGGGGTGAAATCTGTTACACATCAATTTTCCACGCTTTCATAATGTGTCACATGTGGCGCAAACATCACGTTCTAAGTTTCACAAGTGTTTCATGTGGCGCAAATGTCACATCCTAAGTATTGCAAGTGTCGTAAGTGTTGCAAGTAAACTTTCACAAGTGTCGCAAGTGTTGTAACATACTCCATACACTCTTAGTTAGTGACACAACTCAATCGATGCCATATAAACACTTGTCACAACCCCTAAATCATGTTGGAAGGAAAATCCCCATCATTTGGCAGTCAAAACATACCTTTTACCTGGTATTTTGACCATTCTTTGGACATTTAGGAGGACTAACACTCCCCTACCTATGCTTAGGGAGCATCGATGCTCCCTACACCATGTTAAGGGGGTGGCATGACACTATGTCTTTAGCTTTATGGGGGTCGAGGGAATCAAGGTAAATACCACCTTCTTATAAGGGACAACTCTAAAAGGCTAGAGTGTGTTTGGCTCGAATCCTAATCCATGGCTCTCTCTAAGGAAAGAAGCATAACCTATGGAGCCATATCCTTTACCTATTCCAAAAATACTCAAGGTGGTTGAGCCTCTCAAAGCCTATAAATTGGAGGCACTTCCATGGTGAAAGGGGGGAAAGAAAATCAGTAAAGTATCATCATTTTGAACTTGGTTCATTCGTGTAAGGGTTGGACGAGGAGAGCTTAGAGAGGTTGTTGCAACATCAATCATGGTCTGTAAGTATTCTCTTTTGGGTTCTCATTGAATATACTTGGCCTATTTATTTGAAGCTTGTGTATTCTTGCATATGCTTGTTTATTGTTTCTTTAATATATAGATGAATTTATTTTACCTAATCAACTAGAGTAGGAGATAGTTGTTTCTCTTTGTTTCCCATTGCAGGTATCAATCTGCATCAGGAGGTTTGAAGATCAAACTCACAGGTTGGAAGCAACGAGGAAAAAATTCGTAAAAAGGTACATCATGCCCTTTTTCCCTCTCTCTTTCTGATTGGTTAAAATGAGTTTAAAGGGATGTTAGTGTTCACTTGTATTGTTTTCGTCTTGGTATAGGGGGTCTGGTAATCCAAGGGAAGTTTCACCTGTCCGCAGGGGAAATATTCTGTAACAACACTACCAAAATTTTCACTTTAATACTTGGAACCTTTAACCAAAATGATCCATAACCATATGAACCTTAATCCTTGGCCTCTAACACCTAAACAAGATCACCAGACAAGGCCTTTATGTGCAATTCCCAACTCTTGACTACAACTATGCGTGCCATTAGTAGGATTTTCACACCATGATTTAGTATTATGGTATTTTACATGGTTAAACATGGAAAACAAGGATATTTGGCCTCTGATTCAAAATATGGGCACCATTAGTAGTTCCTACACACCAAGAATGGTTAGGGGGTGACAACAAGGGATTACGGCCCTAAATAAATCTTCTCCATCTCAATGTCCACGAACCACCACAAATATTCTTTCTAAGGGGTTCATGACCATTGGGTGGGATATGGGTGCCATTTATAGGTTTTGTGCACGACATATGGCAGTCAGGGTCTTGACCATGGCCAAGGAAATAACATAGGCCCTATTTGAATCTTCTCAAAATTCAGCTTCATGATGTAGTCCTCAAACAACCACACAAGACTTTTGTAGGAGATATTTGGCCTTTGTGGAGGATCTTTGGTGCCATTAGTATGTTTTTCAGTATAAGAATGGGTATTGAGGCTTGTACCATGGTTATGGGAGGAGAACAAAGACCTTATTCCTAAAAGGAAGCTTCTTTACATCAAGGGTCATGAATTAGGCCTCAAAATATCTCGCACACAGATATTTTCTAAGGGATATTTGGCCTCTAAGTGGGATATGGGCACCATTAGGAGGTTTTTCATAGCACATATGGGAGTCAAGGCTTGTCCAATGGATGGGAGAGGAAAGTAAGGGCCTCAGGTATAACACCGATAGACTCCCGCTGGGGAGTGCCACTTGAAAATCTTTCTCTAATCACCAGCTCTGATACCAATTTTCTAGAAATTCCATCGAAATTGCCCTAACACAACTCTATCATTAATATAAACATACATTATGCAACACATGATTATATGCATATTCATAACAAAATTATACACATCTATAACATAATTATATATGCAACATAATCAATCATAAGCTCGTGAAAACAAATGCATAACAATTATTGCAATATAATTTAAACACATGATTGGCACTTATCTTTAAATAAAAGACACCAACTGCGGGTAGACCTTCCACGTTCCTCCCAGCCTTAGACTACACTATTCATAAATCTTGACAGTTGGTCATCCCTGATCTGGGGCTAAAATACAATTGGGCAAGGGTTCCCCAACCAGGCTAAAGTATCTCAATCTACAAAAAATTAGTCACAGGTAGCTCATACACAGGTGACTCAATTGCAGGAAAGTCCATCACAAATGTCAATTCGCACTAACAAACTACAATCTCTCATTCCCCACATGCATGTCCCATCCCAGGAAGTGTGCCCCTTCTTTGCTCAACAGTCCTTCAACTGCTCCACTTCTCTTCCAGGGATTCAAGAAGATGTCGAACATGAAGTCTTAGAGCCCTGTCGCTAGACTTTGACACCTCAGGAAATAATTTCCAGTAATTCTCTCACCTGGAGAGAGTGCAATCTTCCATGGGCTTGACAACCCACCTCTTCAATTAAGCTCTCCAAGCTATTTCATACAAATGGTTCCACGACAATATTCAACATACTGATCACAATAACAATCAACTCATGAAAACAACAACGGGATCAATCACAGAACAATCAGGTCATGGCATAACAATCCCCTCGATGGCAGAACAATCGATTCCCTTGCCCCCTGTGATGGTCAAATTGAATGAATGATTAAGTGCCTGAATGGACTAAGTTCGAACCATTTGACTGCATGTTCCCAACTCGACACCTGTCGGGTTGAGAACTTCCTTCTGTCCACAACATATTCCCAAATTGACACTTCTCATGTTGAGAACTGCTTTTAGCCACTTGTCCCCTCCCTAGGACTTAGGATATGATATTATATCCTTACTTTACACTTTTTAGGAAATATTAATAGAATATTCCTTTTTGGATTTAAGCCCCTTTACCCTAGCCCCATTGACCTCAACTAGTGGAGTTTAAGTCCCCCAAACTCTTTTACGTGGTCGGTCTACCACAGGGATGTATTTTCATTAATTTGCATGTGATTATATTTACACTAGTACAAAAGTAATGATCTTTTGCATATAGGCTCACCAACCTCAAAATAAATAGTCTACGCACTTAAAACCAGTGCATGCGGAACTTCTAAGCTACACACACTCTTTCCTCAATGCTCCAATATTGCACCCTTTCACAGGTGCACATTACATCATTACTTATATACAAAAGGCTTCACAGGCCTTTGAATCCCGCACACTAAACTAGTTCGCGTTGAATCTATTTTTGCTCGCCTATTCCTTCAGTGCACCATCCTTTAATGCTAATACTTGCGCACACTGCATTCATTAAGCTATTTCACTTTCAGTGCACCATTCTTGTGTACTTACACTGGTGCACACCAAACATTATACTACGCGTTGTATCATTTTATAACTGCGTAGACTCCTTTGATGTGAGATCCCTACGCACTAAATTAATGTGTGCAAAATCAAACCAACAAACTTATTACTTCATCCCACCAAATTATAAGTAAACTACAGTTACATTGATATTTACACATGGGGATTGACCTAGGGGTATTACAATCCCCTCCCCTTATTTATGCACTGTCCTTAGTGAGTATATACACATGAACATTCAAAATTTCAACAATTTTAAAAAAGATGCGGGTATTTTTCCCACCTAGCATCCTCATGTTCCCAAGTCACATCCTAAAGGCCGTACCATGTCCATTGGACCTTTTATCCCTATGGCTCGATTCCAGAGTTGTTTGATCTTCTGATCCAATATGCGCACCAGATGCACTTGAAAACCACCTTCTTGCTCCACCTGAATCACATTCCAATCAATAACATGATTAGTATCAGGTATAAATATTTTAAGTAGTGATACATGGAATACATTATGAATATGAATTGATGCAAGCAAGGTAAGCATATATTCCACAGGCCCAATCCTTTCTAGGATTTCAAATGGCCCACAAAACCGCGCTGCCAACTTTGAACAATTTCCCAACTTAAGAGAACTTCTATTGGCCTTTACTTTCAAGAACACATGATCTTCCACATTAAATTCCTTATGATTTCTTCCCTTATCACCATAACTTTTCTGCCTGTCATGTGCAACATTTAAATTTTGCTTGATTTTTATCATCTGCTCTTCCATTTCTCTGAGTAGTTCTGGCCCAACTATTGTGCGATCTATTGGGTTATCCCAACTAACTGGTGTGTTGCATTTTCTGCCATAGAGTGCCTCAAATGGGCTCATCTTCAGGGATGCTTGGTACCCATTGTTGTAAGAAAACTCTACCAAGTGTAGATAATCATCCCATTTGGATGGTTTATCCATGACATACATCCTTATCATATCTTCCATTACTTGATTCACCCTTTCTTTCTTCCCATCTGACTCTGGATGATAAGCTGTGCTAAAATGCAGATTTGTTCCAAATCCCTTCCAAAAATTTGAAGTTGAAGTAAATTTTGGATCTTTGTCTGACACAATTGTCTTGGGCATTCCATGTAATTGAGCTATTTCTCTCAAATAGATATCAACTATGTTGGTTTCCTTGTGAGTAAGCTTCACTAGAATTAAATGGGAAACTTTGGTAAGCTTATCCACCACTACCATGATAGAATCATGCTACTTGTTAGTTCTGGGTAGTTTAGTGATAAAGTCCATTGTTACCACTTCCCACTTCCACTCAGGAATGGGCAGTGACTGTAGCAATCCAACTAGATGTCTATGTTCATCCTTGACCTTTTGGCATGCCAAACACTTGGCAATGAAATCATTAATTTATTTCTTCATGCCCGACCAACAATATTGGCTCTTGATACCTGCAATAGTTTTCTGGTAACCTGGGTGTCCAACATAAGGTACATTATGCATTTCTCCCAATATCAGATCCTTTAATGTTTGAGAAATTGGCAAATAAATTCTGCCTCTGTACATGAGTATTTTATCATTTTCCAACTTATAGTCTTCAACCTTCTGCTGTAAGCTTCCTTGCTGAAGTTTTCCCCTTAACTCCATGTATTTCTGATATGATTTGGCAGCTTCTAGAATTCTACCTTTCAAATCTGATTAACACATGCCAATGGTTGTAGCATGCATCTCATGTACCCTCCTGTTGAGTGCATCAACCACTTTGTTTTCTTTATCTCTTATATGTTTTACATCAAAATCATATTCACTGATGAAGTTTAACCATATTCTTTGCCTGACATTCAGAGTTGGTTGATCAAACAAATATTTCAGACCACTATGGTGTGTCCTTGTTGGCGCATGCCAATTTTGGGAGAAAACCAAGGAAATTTTGAATATTTCAAGACATCATTGGAAAATAGGGGAGCGTACCGAAAACAGAGGAAAAACAATGCCGAAAACAGAGGAAAATCAACGCCGAGAAAAGTAGTTACAAACTAGAAAAATTGTCGTGGAGCAGTTGGAAAGTGGACAAGCGTCGACTTGGAGAATGGTTGGATCGCGGACCAACCAATATTAAGTCAAGGATAAAGTGGACAAACATAATCCCCTCAGGGTTAGGGTTTTTGTAAGGACGTTGTCCCAGTTTTGCATAAGTAGAATGTATTAGGACCATGAGAGAGTGGGTAGGTATGGTGGGTGTGTATTGTTGAGGTTGTAGCAGGTCCTTTAGTTGAGTAGGAGGTCTTGTTGAGAGACTTTTGCGATTTGTGGAGATCGAATGTAATGGAGGAAGGAATGTACAGTGCACAACACTGGATTTTGTAAGATTATGAATAAAGAGCCCAATCGACAAATCTTTGTGGACATAACCCATGAGGAAATGGTATATCTGTGTCATGTGTATGAATGGTTTCCTTGCTTACTGTTATGGTTGAGTTAACAAGATTTGTGACGAATATGTTAATTGCTAAAGGTTATATTACTGCGCACTAAGGAAAAACTCATAAAATTTGTAGAATAACACTAAGTAAATGAATGTCATAGTTAGTGTTTAGATATGAATCTTATGTTATAGTAGATGAATACCTATCATTGAATACATGCTGCAATAATGGATAATGAAGTTTTATTGGAAGATTAGGGTCATTGGTATAAACTAGGATCTAATGAGGGTTTGAGGGCTAACAATGAGTAGATCCAATGCCTCTAAGAGAGAAACACATCCCATCCCATGGTTGTAGACATTTGAGTCCTATGGCCACCCATTGAAGCCATCTTAGGTGAGACTGCGCAATGCACTTTGTGCATTGTGTTTCCTTCTCGTATCTAGAAGGGTCGATGGTTGAAGGGTTGTTGGTAATCCTATAGTTAGAACCTGGGTCAACCCATAAGTAACCAACAATGGTTTCGTTGCCGGTTGGAACTCAGAATATTAGATAGGGAGGGATGTATCACACAATATAGCGTGAGGGTTTAAGAAAGGGAATGTTTGTAGGTTGGAATCCCACGAAAGTGAATATTGAAATATTGTTGACAGTTCATGAACTAGAGTTTTCCCATAAAGATAATATAAGCCCCAAGTTTAAGCCAAGACAATACTCGGAAAGATACGTATTCAACGAAATACATGAGAGTTTATTTAGTGAGTTTCCCACGCTATTGCAGTAGTGGATAACACGGTTGAAAGATACCCATCCGACGAACAAAGTTAGATCAATGGAGTGGAACGAAGAAAGTATAGCGTGGTTGAAAAGGGTAAATAACAAATTCACACATGCAATAGATTTATGACTAGACAACATTGTAGTGGGATATATCAATGATTTCGCAGTAGATACATTGAACTCTTACAATTTAGCAGAGAAAGAGTTTCTTAAGAGTCCAAGGGGAGGGTACATCAGGTCGTTGTACACTTCGATCAAGATATTATTGCATCATAAAGGGGTATTAACTATGCAATCAAACAACAAAACTACCCTGCGTCAATGGGGGAGTTAGGGGAAACAATGAGGAAGGTCTGAGATGGAGGGGGGAGTGGATAGAGAAGAGTGTAGTTGTTATCGGACAAATCGGTAAGTGTGGACACAAACTAATCTCCCTAACTTCAACATGAAGCTAGAACAAAACAAGGCAGAATACAAGGTTCTCCTTAGATTTTATTGTCATATAAACTAGTTTAGAGAGGGACAAATGACATACCATTTAAACAACGTTTGATCCTCGCTAGTGTCATCCTTGCTGCTCCATATTTTGATCTGTGGGATGGTGAACCTGTCAAGAAGCACAAACCAATAAAGAGAGAGAACAACAATATATATATTCCAGTGAATTCTATGTATAAGATCAAGGAGTTATACAATAAAATTAGAGACACCTTTATAGGGAAGAAATGTATTACAACATTATATTAAATGAAAGTGGAGAATACAACCCATGCCTTGATGTTGCAAGGTCCCTTCCAATGGATCTTTGCCTCAACACAAACACCTTTTCTCTAATGCTTTTGATGAAGAGCATTCACAACCTGACTTGGAGAGCTAAAGAAAAGCTATCTCAAGTACAATCTACAACAAAATTCTTCATGAATAAGCAAGCCTAGCCTTTCCCATGAGAGATCACTCTTTATATAGGGTGAAAGAGGGATGTATGAGGAGATTAGGATGACCCCACTAAATCAAAGAAGTGAGTAATATCCAAGCCGATCGGAGCCACCTCATCTTCTAGAAGATTCCCTTCTAGAACTTTGTGAATTTCACTTTTTCTTTGGTTTGAGGATCGTCTCACCCTATGCATAGGCAGCCTGCGGCGAAACTGTAGTCCATTTTTAGAGTAACATGCGACGATCAAGCATCGTCGCACCCCAAGTTGATCGTCGCACCCCAAGTATTGAGCAGGGTGCAACGATCTCCTTTGACATAGTTTTTGAGGAAGAAAATATAATCCACTTTTCTCATGGAGAAAGTCTCATTTAGTATTTTCAGGGAACATGGAACTGAGTTATGCACATATCGTCAGTTGATCATGGGGGTGACCAAAATAATGTGTAACATAATCCCCCCCAAAGCATGAAGTGGGAACCTGTGACAACTGAAATACTTTGTAGAATGTGTGTGTCGAAAATAAGGAGCGCATCAATCGGGAACCTGCAAACAATCAAGCATCTACACAATAATATACCATCTTCTGAGGTAGGAATTCCCATACTTAGACTACAAGTGAATATAATAATAAGTTTCAAGTGAGTCATGGCCACTAAACATAAACTGTGGATCCATGTCATCATCATTCAACATAGCCACGAGAAATACATTGTGGATCTATACTCTAAATAATTCAAATTTGGACATAGCCATGAGACATAAACAGTGGATCTATGTGTCAATACAGACTTATGAATACTCCCTCGCAACCTGGACCGATATGGTGAGATCCGGGGTCTTCATCTCCATCATTCCGAAGTACAAATCTAGCCATGTGATTACAGGTGTTGAAGTTGAACATGGTAGAAACCACTTGATTACCGATCATTAATGAACACCGTTAACAAGTGCAAGGGAAATCACCATTGATGTCAATGAATCCCAATGTACTCTAGTACAATCCAACAAATGTGAATGAATGAGTTGAAGTCGAACACTTGATGGAATATTCTAATCAAGGGCCAATGATATAAACCTACTCTTGAAAGCAAGGAGACCTGCCATTGAGGCATGTAGGTTTCAAGGTACTAAATGATTTCTAAGTCTAATTCCCGGATAATGAGTTGAAGTTGACAGGAAGAGAATCATCACAAGAGGGCCTTAATGTATCGCCCATCAATGACACAAAATGTGTAACAGATTTGAAGTGGACTAGAGTATCAAGTGATTCAGAATTGACTCAGGGAAGTCCGATATGGTAGGAATTTTAAAGACTACAGATGGCCGACTCAATAGAAGGCTTATTTAGGTTGGACTTCTTTTGAACATATGGAGGAAACGATAATCGTATTGGCAACATTGACTCAAGGAGGACCCAACATATGGACTTGTGGAAGGTCAAACGAGAGACAAATGGATTTCCCAACCCGTATACAATGATGAAGAGGGGTGTTATGTTCAAGAGCGAATTACTGCCACTAACATAGATACATATATACATTTCTTTCCCAATTTCTCCCCACCATTTCTGGCGACTAGCTCTTTATTTTTACGCAAGCTTGAGGAGGATAACATATGCTTGTAATGTAAGCTCATCCTTCGGATGAATCCCTCAGAGTATTTTAATGAACCCTAGGAAGGAGTGGTTCGGTCCCATATGGGTCTTTTGATGTTTGTTTTACGAGTCCAAAGAAAGAAAACTCATGGGTTTTTCATGTTTAGAGAGTCTGAAAAACACTTAAAGAAAACTCCAAAATATCCTTTTTTCATAAGTTAGTCTGACGAAAATGAAAAAGACATAATCTACAACTCATTAGACGTTTTCTTCAAATACTTTTACGAGCATGAAAAAACAAGGTCGCTCAGCTATCTTTTCATTTTTAGGGAGCTTGAAAAGAGCTTAAAGGATACTCCATATGGTTCATTTTTCGTACTACCAATGCGAGTCCAAAAAAGGGATAAAAATTTACTCGATTGCATTCTCATAGTTTCACGAGCGTGAGAAAGAATTAAGACCATGCTCAGAGTTTTTTCTAAAAAACCCTAAAAGTATATGTACATAAGAAAAACACGCAAAAATGACCAAAAATGGAGGATCCATATCAAAAGTCTGTCCTCTGATCTTTCAACCTGTAGTAGAGACACTTTGCAAAGTTCATTAGGCTTAGGGCATAGGTAAAAATATTCAAAAATTAATTTAATTTTAAATTGAAATGGTAAAAAGTGAATAAAAAAGGTCAAAATAGTTCATTTACCATTACATTTATATTTTCACCCAAATAGTGCCCCAAACCCCCTTTTTCTTCCGAATTTCAAGTGACGATTCTGGAGCGCCCAATGTACCATTTCTTGAACTGCTTCCGTTAAAAAGATATTCTCCTTCCCCTTTCTCTTTTCATGGTTGAATTTTTCATTTTTAATGGTTCATTTTTGAGTTATGGGCAATTTTTTAGGGGTTATTACGCTTTGAGATCATTGCAGGATCACCCTATCGTGAACTGGGACGATCCAAAATACTTGCAAGGGTTCCACAACTAGGGTGTGACAACACCGCTCTGTGGAAAAGAGATCCCCTGTGACGACCACAACTCAAATTTTAAAAAGAGAAAAAGAGCTTGGAAAACTTCCAACTTTTAAAATTTGATGAATCTAATCATCATTTAATGTTGTTTGGCAGGTTTTCATTAGTCATTATGATTGAGTGGAGGGAACATGAGCATGGGGAAGAAGATTAATTTTTCAAGGATGACTCGGGCACTGTCATGGCATTCCGGGAGTGTGGCTTGTTCAAAATTTTCAAGGTTCAGGGCATGAGATCCCAACTGAGACTACTAGAGTACCTAGTCCACATGTGGGATGTCAATGAACAAGCCTTTCATGTAGGTGTGCATACACTTACCTTGGATATTGATGAAATTTACTTCTTGACGGGGTTATCTCATCGAGGCTCTCAAAAAACATAGTGGAAAAGTTGCCATAAGGGATGTTCGAGATTTGCCTTTGAAAATTATCCTCTACACTATCACTCAGATGGAAGGGAGTGTGACTCCTCACATGGATTTACAAAGCCAGTTTCAGTATGCTATAGAGTGCATGGAGCCCAAGGTTTTCAATTCATGTGAGGGTCTTCTGAAAAACATGAAGAAAAAATTCACAAAATGTAGGAACGRTCGATTGAAACAATTCAGCTATGGATCTATTTTGGTATCCTTGTTCCTAGAGAGGGTTCCCATATTACGCCTACAACATGTGGAATGGGGAATACCCGCTCCACAGGATCCTCAGATGAAAATATGGGTAGATTTGATGGCCTRCCATGGTGGCGTCCCAATCGCCAAATATGACCAAGCTTTCTTCCAATGGCTGAGGGATAAGCTAATTATGGTTGAGGACTATGCTTATGTTGGGACTGATTTTTGTGGAGACCTTGACTTGGCATTACCTGAGGGATCTCAGTGGGGAGAGATAGCTAAGAATTTTTTTTTCATTATATGTTGTTTTTGGTATTTTAATTATAAAATGTTTTTATTTATTTATCCGAGACTAATCAAGTTCTCTTAACAATGTAGATGTGGCACCTTATTAGCCTCCAGGATCATATCCTAGTCAGAGACGTGGAGAGATAGGCACAGTGGTGGGTCRAGGGGTGGCTATTGAGGATCTCAAGGAGATCKAGCATAACCTTGAGGGATTAACCATGAACATCCCTGACATCACGGTGGACGAGTTACCTCGATGCTACCAACGCCATACAGTTGGCATATTGACATCCATTAGTCAACTGCTCCGTCGTGTGGCATGGGAAGTCGTTTTTTATAACAAGAAACATCCTTGATGCTTATGTATATGAAGCCACGAGCTTCACCATTTTGACATTTTGGTCTCAAGACAAACATTTTTTTGTAACTTTTGACGTATTAATATAAAGTTCCCACCAATTTAGTTGTCTTTTAAATGTGTGTTTGGATTTATAAGTTGCGTAAATTTCTGCCTAAAACATAATTAGCCAATGCATCTGTTAATATGTTTAGACATCTAGGAATATGTTGATACTCAATATAATCAAAATGTCTTTCCAAGAGGCGAATTATTAAGTATACCCGTAACAATGTAGGACTTTGAATGGAATAAACGTTACTCAATTGTAGCACTACTAGTTGTGAATCAAATTATACAATAAGATGACAAATGCCAAATGAAATGGCGTAAGTTAAAAACTCGATAACTGCACTGTATTCCGCGATATTATTAGTTGCATGACCAAGGAAAACATCATGTATAATGATCAACTCATTCGTAGATGCATAGATTTCCCATGCAACAGATGCTAGGTTTTGAGTACTACGACTAGCACCATCAACAAATCCGATATAGTGTAGTGAAGACGCTAACATCTGGAAACCAAGCACAATGTAAGGTAAGCATCTTAAAGGAAAAACAAGAAACAAAAAAATCACACTAGAGTATGATACACTAAAATACAAAGCACTCATGCAAAAAATATTTTAAGAAGAGTACTTCTTCAAGTAAAGCCCATTTCTGGGTTCACCCAAATGAATTCCATCATAATATACCAGCTCATAAGCCCCTTTAGCCAACACTCATTTAACGATATAGGAGCCACGACACATGGTCTCGAATTTACCGACCCCTAATAAGTCACGATCTTGTTAGTAAAGGAGAACTAAATCACCCTTAAAAAAAAAATGCGGTTTGACATGCTTGTCGTATTGAGCTTTGACACGTTTTTTTTGAGTTTCTATGACCAAAGCGACATCACGACGAGTCTCGTCTAATTGCATCAAATATAAGAGACGTTCCTCTTCGATTGAGGTGTTCGGGAGAAGTTCGACAAATAGTTTCAAAGATGGGATTTCACATTCAATCGACATAATAGCTTCGATACCATATACTAACTGGAAAGGTTTGAACCCTGTGGAAGATTTAATGGATGTCTGATAGGCACATAATGGCGATAAGAGCATTGCATTATTGCTTGACTTGTGAATTTCTACCATCCGTCGACGCATAGTAGTTAGAACTTTGTTGATTTCTTCAACCTGGCCATTGGTCCGTGGATAGTAAGGGGTTGAGTTTTTATGTCGAAGACCCAGCTTCTCGATAAGTTCAGACATCATGAAATTGTGAATATGATCACCATGGTCAGTGATGATGGCTTGAGGGAGACCAAACATAGTAACGATATGATTGAATATGAACAATGCTGTAGTTTTCCCGGTATTATCAAATGTAGGCATCGCCTCGGCCCATTTAGTGAAATAATCCACGACTACGATAATGTAACCATACCCCTCGACCGAGTGAGGGTTACATGTCATGAAGTCAATGTCCCATTTAGAGAATGGACAAACATAAACTATAGGGTAAAGAGGAGAAGGATGTGATCAGATCTTATTGTTATACGTATGACAAGCGTGCCATTTTTGAACAACAATAATTCAATCCTTAAACAACGAAGGCTAGAAGTAACCAACTCGTAAGATATTTTGGGCACTGGCATACCCAGACATATGACCACCACATGCTCTAGAATGACAATCATTTAAAGATTTCTCAACTTCATCACGGGTTAGACATCGTAAAAATACTGAATCAATACCATGATGGTAAAGGGTATCGCCGAGGATAATGTATTGATGAGCATAATACTGAATACGACGATGATCTACATGAGAAAGATTAGGCCAAAAAGTTTGGGTTTGGAGATAAATGATAATGTCTCCATACCATATATCGTCTGAAATGATTAGAAAGAGAGATTCATCAGGAAAGGAATCCTCAACCACAATTTCTGTCTCAGTGGAGGGAAGGTCACATATCAACTCGACAAAAACCAAAGATTTCTTTGACTTGGCTCACTCAAACTCAAAATCAAACTCCTGGAGAATCACTATCCACTTGGAGTATTTCCCCCCCAACAATTGTCGTGTAAGGATGTGTTGCATAGGGTTGCAATCGGAAATGATGGTGGTTTTGCACAATAAGATATAATGACGAAAATGTTGAACAACTTCCAAGGCCAGTTTCTCCACATGCATATATTTGGTTTCAGTGGTCGTGAGACTTCGACTCAAATAATAGATAACATGCGAATCATCCTCTTGGACTAGAACCATGGCTATGGTAGAGTATGAAGCAACCAAGTATAAGAAATAACCTCGACTATAATCTGGGGAAAATAAGAGTGGTGTACGGGTTAAGGAAAGTTTCAAAGCTTCAAAGTGTCGTCCCATACAAAATCGTGACCCTTCTGAAGAAGTCGAGCGAAACCTTTAGTTAGTTCAACATAATTGGGGATGAATTGACGTAAAAAGTTTGCCTTCCCTTGCAAACTTTGGAATTGGCGCAAGGTAGAAGGAGGAGGAAAATTGAGAATAGATTCAACCTTCAAAGGATTCACCCTAATCCCATGTGTAGAAACGATAAAACCAAGAAGTCATCCAGAATCCACACACAAAACACACTTATGTGGATTCAATCATATGCGATAATATCTACAACGTATGAGAATGGATCGTAAGTGTGCCAAGTGATCTTGGCGACGCATGGAATGCATTGGTAAATCATCTAGGTAAGGTTGTACAATGTGCTTAATATCATGAATAGCATAAGACATAGCGCGTTGAAAAGTTGCACCAACATTCTTGAGACCAAAAGGGAGTTTCTGGTATGTGAAGGTTCTCCAAGGGAAAATAAAAGCAGTCTTATGTTGATCCTCAGGTAAAATATTTCTTTTATTATAGCCGGAGAATCCATCCATTAAAGAGAAGATTTCACTCCCGGCACAATCGTAAATGATCTGGTCAACGGAAAGGGTTTGACAGTTATCTTTGGGACAAGACTTGTTGATATCCATATAATCAACAAAAACATGGATCGTGCCTTATTTCTTCGTGACTGGAACAAGGTTGGACACCCAATCAGTCAACACTACAGGGTATACAAAACTGACTTTAAAAAGTTTTTCAACATCGAGTTTAATAGCAACAACTTTGCGTGGATATATTGGGCGAAGTCTTCGTCGAACGGGTTTAGCATCCGGGTAAGTCTTAATTTCATGTATAACAATATCTTCATCAATTCCAGGCATCTCTTCGTAACTCCATGCAAAAACGTCATGAAATTCTTAGAAAAGGGCCTTGTAAATTCAAATCTCATTAGGAGAACATGAGGCACTGATATGAACATTTTCCATGATTCCAGGCTTAATTGAAATATCTAGAGGGATGGTGGATGAAATATTACCCAAGTTCCCTTCGTACAAAACATTGTGTGTTGGTTCATGAATATGGGAAATAGTAACGACAATAGACAAATTCAAAATCCATTGATAACTCTCTATAGTCTCGGGTTCCAAGAAGATGATAGAACGATGATGACCATCATCCCATGGGGTATCTTCCATGGAAATAACTGTCATGATCATCTTATCGGTGCGAAATACCACGTGAAACAGATAAGGAGATGTATCTAAGAGAGAATAAGGAGAAGGAGTTGTCGATTGAATAGCTTGATAAGATAATTCTACTGAACTTAAAGGCATTCCATCGCCATAACAAAGACAATTGTCAGAGATAGGTACGATCCAAAGGTCATAAGACTCAGAAGTTTCACCAACAGTGGTCGATATCATGTTAATTGAAGTGAAAGAAGGAGGAGGAACATCAGGTGGTGGAATGGGGAAAGTACCCATTAACGATGAATCCTTTAAAAGACCCACACCAACATTCTCATAACCAGGAGGTGTTTTTGCAATGAAAGGAACGTTACTTGTGCGTGAATCAGAACCAAAGAAGGCGAACTGATCTATGGTAACAACGTTTCCTTGGTGAGGGAAACGTATCACACAAAAAAGAGTAGAAACAACTACACACATAGAATCAATCCAACTACATCCAAGCAGAAGGTTGTAATAGAGAGGTGCATCAAACATCTCAACCTCAATAGTAACCGCTTTGCCTTCTAACACAATAGATAACGAAGGAAGAACACCTTAAGGTTTAAATCCTATACCATTAAAATATTTTAGAGTATTGTGTGACTCGGTAAGGGCAGGAGAGCCAATGGCTTTCCAACAAGTAATGGACATGATGCAAGTCGAAGCTCCTTCATTAACAACAGTTCGACAAATGTTCTTATTTTCCACAATGACTTGTATTTGAAACACTAATTGATGAGGGAGTCTTGGAATGTGATCTTCCAAGTCAAATATTATCAAGTTTGTATCAGTAGGATCAATTTTATCAATAGCCTTTAACAATGCCTTCTGTTGCATAGGACAACTTTGAAGGACTTCGAGAGCCAACATTGCAGAAGGTTCCTGTGCAAGATCTTCTACAATAATGTAGTTTTGAGTGGCAAATGTGGGGGTTAAATGACAACTTACAAACAACACCCTTAGGAGGTGGACGAAGAACTGTATCTAGACTCGGTCATTCGAGATGAAGAGGACCATTGGGAGGTGAAGTCGATGGAGGAGGTTGAACCGATGTAGGTGGTGAATTATCAACTTTCTCTTTGGAAGGAGAGTAATCTTTGGTTCAAGTAGCGACTACAACTTCGTTCTTCTTGGAGTCACTAGTACACATAATTACATAAGATGTGGTAGAGGGAGAAGGTTGGTCATGAATAACCAATTGGGTCTGTTGCTGAGAAGGAAAAGGTTGTGACAAAATGACAGGTGTAGGAGGTGCCCTAGTCCCTTGTAGGAACTTAGTAACCTCAACACGTCGTGGAAAATATTCTTATGATGATCCTCACCACAGATAAGACAAGGATAATGAGGTTTTTTCTTTTCTTTATCATCAACAGGATGACTCTTGGGTTTATTAGATTATTGATTATTATTTTTATCCTCTTTAATCTTACCCTTCCCTTTATTTTTATTTTTATTTTTACCGGTAGGTGTAGACTGAACCGTATTAACCTTAGAGGTTTTACTGGGAGAAGGAGTTGGAGGAGTAACATTTTGTACATTAGCAATAGTAGATTTGGGATTGGAATGACTGGATTGTTTGGACAGAGTCTCAACATGAAAAGTGACAATCACACCATCAACAACATGAGAAGCTACTAGAGGCATTGGGGTTGGATTTGTAGACGGGCAAGGAGCATCAAGGATCAAGTCATATAGTGTGCCCATTTGTGAATAAATAAAATCTAAGTATTGAGCATGAATGATCGTCTGCTATTCAATGACGACACCTCCCATGGCAACATCACAGGCTATAGGACCGATGAGTGACTTGTTAAACCACTCAGCCAATAACTGACCAGGAAGGGGAGCTTTGATTAATCATCTTCTCCTCCTACACTTGTGAATATGATCAGAAATATGAGTAGAAGAGGATTGTTTAAATGAACTCAAAATTTTGATTCCTGTCGCATATCGTTTTGGTAACTAGTAGTATAAAGCCGTAACTACGGTGTTGAAATCATTGAAGAATCCTCGTGGAAATTCGATATACCATTTGGCTGCCAAACCCATAAGAGTTCGTTGGAAAATATGTAATCTAATGGAGTCATCCATTAAGGATTTGGATGAACACCAGAGATGAAATGTCATGGTGTGATTATTTGGGTCTTCTCCCGATCGACCATCAAACTTAGGAATTTCCGATGGTAATTTGGAAGGTATGAACTACCAATAAGGAGAATGTAAAATAGGATCATTCAAAATCCTAGATAAATATGGTAAATCCAAAGTAGCAAGAAATGACAACTGTCTGTTCACTTGAGGAAACTGGTAATTTTGAGGAGGTAATCCCGTGGGTATACCAGTAGGACCATAAGCAGTTTGTAGATAGTTAGATGGTCCTGTCAAATTTGGTGGTGGAGGGTTTTGAGTCAAGTAGCCAACATGTGTTGGCTGATTGGGTATGCTACCTTGAAAAGGAGCATTAGACTTAAACGCTTGACCCCCGATAGTATTTACAGAGCCTAGATATGGTTGTCCAGGATTAGGGGTACAAAAGAATTTACTTGAGGATTTTTCCCCCCAGGGGGTTGTTTATTGCCTTGGAAAGGAAAATTCCAAGGTTGCGATTGTAATCCAGGTGTATTTTTTCCATACACTGGGTTAATACCCCCAACTTAGGGTTGGACCCCAACTTGAGGTTGTTCTCTAACAGAAAATTGAAAACCATAAGCAACAAAATGACTTGTGCCTCCAACTTGATTGGAGCTACTTGGTCCAGGATGATTAGATCCTCCAGGTGGAGGTGGAGGACGAATGTTAGGCCTTCCAGAGAGAACCTGGGTAGGTGTGGGAACAAAACCGCTAGCAACATTATACCTAGGTGGAATAAAAATATTAAGCCCTCCGGATGGACTCTGGGCAGGATTAGCAATAGAAGTATTAAGAGCGTTGTACCCAGGTGGAAGTGATGGAATTGATATAGACGAAAGTGGCGTTCCAATAGGATCTTGAGTTATGACTGGAATTCCGACATAAACATGTGTAACTCATGGGACCGTGGTAGAGATAATGAGGTAGAGGGGAAGAATTGTATGAGAACCAACCAACAACTGGTCTGAAACCATGACAACATCACTGTTCGTGCCAGTAAAATGATCTAAAGGTACTATATAAGGAATCGAAGTCACATGTGTATGTGATGACATAGGTTGATTTGGGCTCATTCCTAGTTTATCAAAAATATCATGTCCCGAGGAGGTCCTCCAAAAAGAACGAACATGGACTAAGCTAGGATTAAAAATTCCAACAGTATGAACCGAAGTTCTAAATGATTCACTCTGGAAGGGTGGATCATCTACACCAGACTCTGCGTAAGGTCCACTAGGTATTCTAATATAGTCTTCAACAACAACGTATCCCGATGAGTTTATTCAGAGCAAAAGTGGATCTTGTATAACACTCAATAACGGATTTACTGGAAGTTTTGATTCTACCAATGGAGTAGAACTTCCAATCTCAGAGGACGCGTCATTATTCACTGCTCCTTCAGGAGAATGACCCTCGAATGAATTAGGAAGCAAAGGAGAGTATTCTTTCGGCTCTTCCGGAGGTAACCCTTGCATTCTACGTGAATGACGAGGGCTGATGTTGGTCGCACCAAATAAAGAATGAAAGAAATCTATGGCCAATTAGAGAAACAAACAATACACACTAATAAAATCTAGATATAAAACACACAAACAAACCTTGTTATTTTGAAATCACTAGTTGGTGATGAAATCCAACATTGCAAAATCAAGACAAGAAGGGGCTGGGATAAAGCAGGTGGAAAAGTTATGTTGATGACTTGCTTAACAGACTTACACCTTGGTGCAAGCTCCCACACATAATCGTGGGTATACCCTCCAAGGATCTCGAGTGAGTTTGGACAACATTGATTCCAGGTACCGTGAAGACTTGCCCCTCCAAAATCACCTTGTTTAAAGACTCTAAAGAGATAGGCCACTAAGGTTACCAATTACGACAATGATGCCTAGGGAAGCAGTCGACAGTCCAATCCACGAGCAAGGGCAGGGTATATAAGCCCAAAATCTCCTCGAGAAGGTCCGCACATGATTTTATTCTCAAGTGACCCCCAATAATACGCACAATCTCTACACTAAGACCAACAAAGCAGGGTGAGTAACTCTACCGACCCTAATGCAACCTCGTGATTGACCATTGTGTTAGAAGGGCTTCCGAGGACGAAATGTAGCAAGTGGATTTAAACTCTCTCTATCACAAGATACTATTGTGTGTTTTCATGCTTTGGAGAGTGTTCCTCACAACCTATTCCAAAGCGCTATCCTAGATAATGTTGGTATTTAAAAGTTCTATAAAGTAAAAGTTGCTAAATAAATTTTAAAATTATAGCTAATTTTCATGGTTGTTTATTACTCAAAAAGAAAAACGGAGATGAAACTGATGATGTATTTGACATTGACCCAATAAAATGAAAAAATAGATGAGACAAAATATTTCATTCGATGAACTCTAATTACACAAGGGAGAAGGTTTCCCTTTCCAGAATACAACAAGTTATAGAGCACAATTTCTTCAATCTTTGAATGATATTGATTCCAAACAATCAAAGTTATTAAATTTTCCAATTTTCTCTTTTTCAACAAATATTTGAATGCAAAAAAATTCTTGTAAAGACTACTAATAAAAGAATAAACTTCAATCCTTTCCTTTTCAAATCAAAACAGAGATGTAATCCAAAAAAGAAAGATATGTCCAAGAAGATCAATGCACTCCCAACACTATTTCCCAAACTAAACTCATAATGTAAGCAAAATGAAAAAGTAAGAAAACTTATTTGTCGTATGCAAACAAAAATTGTTTTCCAATCAACAATAATCCAAAACTTAAAAAATCAATCCAAAACTCAAAAATATCAATCCAACTTATCTATCAAGCACTCAGAGACAGAGCCTTGAAATTATACCCTTGCAATAAGAAGTAAAAGAAAAAACTTATAAAGCTTATGAAAAAGACTCTCAATACTTGAGAAATAATCAAATTCAGG
>ML777940.1:130143-155078 GCA_009831015.1 Picea engelmannii | reverse complement strand
CTTGCATACAATATGACCTAACAACACTCCAAATGGTGAAAAGAAAATGCACTTCTTCAGGTTTAAGGCAATCTGACACTGCCTGCACTTGTCCAACATTAGCCTTAAACATTCGATATGATTTTTCAATAAACTTAAAATAGTCCAATCATCAAAGTATGCTTCTAGAAACTTATGTAGGAATTCCTTGAATGCTTCGACTACCACCCTGGAAAGGATGGCTGGGGAATTCTTCAATCCAAACTACATTATTGTATATTTGTAGGATCCCCATTCTGTGGCAAAGGTGGTCTTATGGCAATCTTCCTTGGAAATCTGGATCTGATGGTATCCTAAAAATCCATCTGTAAAAGAATATACTTTCGGACCTCCTACATTATTGTTGGCACAGGGGCAGAACTAGGGTTCAATGCTACAATAGCACACTAACAAATCCCTAACTACCGACCCTTTCGACAACACCTGTGAAGTAGATGAAGTCTCACCCAAGGTAGAGGCAGGGGTGGTTGGAGGACTCAAGTGTCTGCAACCTTAGCTCGGCCATAGATATGTGATTGTACTACTTAATAAAGCACTTAGCAGCATCAATTCCTTAATATGTAATCACTATTCACTTTGCTGATACAACAGAGCTTCACAATATTCACACTAATATACAATATTCAAGCACTTAGCATATACAAATGGATCAGAATGAGCATATCAAGCACTAAGCATGAATATCTAGATCAGATCTGACATTCTCACATAAAATAAGCACCAAGCATGAATAGATCTATCTAAACATATCAGAACATGTAAACACATCAAGAAAAAGCACAAAGCACATCCCACAGTGTTTACGTGGTTCACCCCCACCCTGGGGCTACGTCCACCAACTCTTATTCTTTATTGTCTTCAGTCAATCGGTTACAAGCATAGAGCCTCAAAACCCTTACTCCGCATAGGATAGAAAATCTGCGCATCTTGCTAGATACTTCTTCCTTGCATTATAGCACAAAGCCTTCTACAGTCTCTCATAGGGAATTGCACTCAACTCTACAAGTCTTTCACAGTATGCACATAGCACTTACAATACTTTGATCACATAGATCTAGCACTTAGCCATTCCTTTAGCACTTAGCACACCGACCTCTTTCTACATTGCCTATCCTTCTATATATACACTACAAAATAGGCCTAAACATGGGAAAACTGATGGGCCGACATCCCATTCCTGTTACAAATTCCCCAAAACCCAAAAAGGGGCCCGAAAGGGGGTCAAGATCCCATGATCTCTGCTTCAACTTGCGCTCCTCCTTCAATAGGCTGTCGAAGTCCCAAAATAGGTCAACATGACCAAGAAACTCCCAAAACTTGGTCAAGGGCCAACAATTATCTAACACTTCGTCAGTGAATGGCGTAGGGAAGGGTTCATGGAAACATATATCATTCAACTTCCTAAGATCTACGCAGATCCTAATATCTCATGTCCTCTTGTCTTGTACCACCATAGGGATAATCCATTCTGATTCTTCGACAGGTTCTATAATCCCTGCTTCTAGCATTCTGTCGAGCTCAATCTTCACTTTCTCCTTATATTTAGGGTTCAATTTTTAGGGTCTCTATTTGAATGGTATTGCATCTGGTTTCAAAGGGATCTTCATCTCTCCCATAGGCCCTTTAATGCCCCTCATATCAATGAGTTTGGTCGGAAACAAGTCTTGATATTCATGCAGTAACTCGGTGATCTTTTCAATAGTGGAAACATCCCAATAATCTCCAACATTTGCAAGCTTCAATGTTTTCTTTGTTCCAATATTGACTTTCTTGATATTGATCGGCTATCCAATAAATGGTAGCTCAACTCCTGGTCCTTCCACATATCTCTGGCCTTCTGTTTTTGCGATTTTCACCTTCCTAGGATCATCGTCTTCATCAACATTGATGTTGTAACAGCCTTGCAGTTTCTGGAGAGGCGTAGTCCATTCATCCTCTTCTTGCTCCAAAGGGAGGCTAGTTGCCTCCTCAAATACTTTTTATCTTACAATTTGTAATGCTTGATCTACTATAGGATATTGGATTTCGAATAAAAAGGTAGTGACAAAGTTCTGAGTCATACCTTCCCAATTTGTAGTGATGATGCGCAGTTCTGCTTGAAGGTACCAATTGATAGGGGTAGTGTCCAGCATGTTTATGAATTTGTGCACCCACTGCTCTTGAGGAATATTTCTCCAGGCTTCCTTGCAACTTCACACATGGTCTTTCGGGTAGCTTCGACTTGTGTACCTAAATTCACAGCTGTCTACTTGCGATGAGAATCGCACTGTCATCAAAGTACAACATTGTACCCATTCTGTAATGTTGTCTTTGTGTGTCCCCCACCATATTGATGGTGTGTCTTTCAAGGACTCATCCATTGCCAACAAACATTTTTGCGTTGGTACAGTTTCTTCAAAGTCTGACAAGAAGGTTTCTAAAGGATTCAGACCATCAAAGGTGGGTAAGTTACTTACTGTTGTGCCAATCCAGCGTACTTATCTGGTTAATCTAGCACATCTCCTTGTATATACTTCATACATTTTGTTCTGCCAGTTCTCCGGTGCTTCTTCTGAATCTAATGAACATGCACTGTCACTTCGCCAACTCAAATTTACAACAACCGTAGGATTAATGTAATCCTGCTGTCTGGCTGTTAATTTGTATATGCTTTCTAGTTCATATGTGCGGTCTTCTTCTCTGATGGGCTCAATGTATCGTTGACCTTCATTGGGATCTAATAGTGTGATGACCCTAAGGCCATCTCCTTCAAACATCATTCATCTTTTCTTTAAATCAACCATTGTGGAATTATTGAAATCCCAATGAATTCCTAACAACGCAGGGTAAGGACAACTATCATCAACTATCTCAATCACCCCGAAGTCTGGAAACATCCTCACTCCATCGATGTCCACAGGGACATGTTACAATCTTCTGAAGGGGATTATTGCCTGCTGATTAGCCATCCTAAGCCTGATAGGAGAATAGATCATCTTAGGTTTTCCCATCAGTGCCCAGGTTTTCTTCGTCATGACATTGACCTCTGACCCTAAGTCGAGGACCACATAGTCTATATCTTACTCTCCAATTTGAGCATTAAGGTGTATTTCCTTATTTGTCCTTCTCTTCTTGGATAGTTTATGTACTGCTTTATTCAATACATGATCTACCCTTCCTATCTCATACTGTCTGACCAAATTTTGCAGTTCTTGTATATCTTTCTCATCTTTAATTAGCTCTATAAATGTATACAAGAAACTAACAAGTTTACTTGCCTCTTTTCCATCTCTGGGTAAAGCAAACTGATCGAATGCCCGAGGCATTCCACATTCTCTTACTTCTGGTCGTGTTTTCGATGAAGAGCCTTGGTCTCCCCTGAATTCTCTTCTTACCTCCTTGAACATTTGTTTTTCTTTCTTTGCATCAAAATTTTGTGTCTTCTCTGCAGCTTTCTTGACTCCTGATTCTTCTGTAGTCTTTCCTTGGGCCATTCTATCCTCTCCTGTAACAATGCCTCCTCTAGTTATAACAATGACTTTAGGGTCTTCTCTACGAGGTTATGCTTTGATCAATTGTATCTGTGGGTTCTACTACGGTCCCTGATAACATGCTTGAAAGAGTTGCAATAGCTGCAAGTGGTACAAGGGTTCTAACAGTCCCTTGCCAAGTGTCCTGGTTGTGCGTAGTTATAATAGATTATCAATCCTCGACCTCGACCCATACCTCCTCCTCTTCCTCTTCCTCGAAATCCACCACGAGGGTTGAATTTTCCTCTCCCAGGGGAGTTATACTGCGTAGTGTTTCCTTCTTGCTGTACTTCTCCTTGAATCTTGTATATATCCCTTGACCTTTCATGCATGAGATTGTAAGCCCTACAATCCCTATCATCATGTCCCACAGACTTACAAAACGTGCAATACAAATTTGTGGGTGTCTGAACATATTTTTGCATGTAGTAGCACTCATTAGGGCGATGTCTATTTCTGCATACCTTGCACCAGGGTAGGGTAACTTGTTTCAAGGGGCTTGAAGCTCTAGAGGCCAAGTATTCATGGAATAGAGGACATTGTTCCTTGTATGGCCTTCTGATCTACATATGACACACGAGATGTATTCTCTTTTATATTTTCCCTTGTCTTTCTTCATATCTTTGACCTACAAAGACAAACTAGTTAGCTGACTCAAGATTTGACTCATACCTGAGCTGGATTCTCCCACAGGGGATGATTCTAGCTTCATGGCGATCTCCAGTGCCTCAGCCCACGAAGAAATATTCTATTGCATCAGAGGAACTCTGATGCGTGGTAAGAGGGAAACAATGAACCATTCCTTGTTCTACTCATCTGGGATTTGAAAATTCAGATGGCTTGTCAAGGTCTTGAATATCTGATCGAACTCCCATACCGATTCAACTATTCTATGCTTGATTTATTTCAGTTCTGTAATGCACTGTGATTCTGACTTAGGTTTCTTCAATTCAACAATTAGCAAAGTCTTAATATCATTCAGTGGTTTAGGTGTAGCTCCTTGGAAAAATTTCATATTCCAGCTTAGTGCCCGATCTCTTAGGGTAGTATTAAACTGAGCTCGTTTGACAGCTTCATTGGTGATATTCTTAATACTCCACAAAACTTCGTAGAGAAACTAGTGTTGTTTAGGGTCTTCAGATCCATCTCCTCTAAAGGTGGGTAACCTCATATCATCTTCCATAGATCTTCCTAGGTTTTGAGACTGGGTATGTGGTAGACTTCTATTGATAGTGCTCTAATTACTCTGATTGCTTAATGTTGCTAAAACAACAATAGGATTAATAGTACTTACTTCGATAGTCAACGCAGTTCCTGAAGCTTCTGGTTCTTCTCGACGAGGTTCCTCTATCCTAGAGGATTCTGAATGCTCCTCATCTGTCAGATCTGCCTCTTCTCCACTGTAGAAACCCTTGTCCCTGTAGTTCTTCTTAAACAGGTTCGCAAGATGAACTTTTCTGAATGCTCTCCCACTGTGCGTATGTCGAGCCTCGGTGTCGCTGTCGTTGTTCAAATTCTTGAACATTATCCTTTTCGAATCCATCTAACTACTGTATCTTCAAGATGTTCTTCTCATGCAATAACATCTTGATCTTCAACTTCAGAAAATGTAAGAATTTTCCTCTGGGTCCTTTAAAGAAATATCTCTCGGCTTGGCTATATGACTCTACTCTATCAACAACAAACTCAGTGATATACCCTCCAATGGTACTATCAAACCAATGATCTATGGCTCTTGACACAACGTTATCAACTCTCTTGACCTTCTTGATCTGCGCCGACCTCCAAACCACAAGTGACCTAGATCTGACCTCAAATTGGGTATCTGCTAACCTAGCTAGCCACTCATATAGCTCTTGATGGATTCCTCCAAAGACAATTTTGTGTATATCAGTAAACATATATCTCTCCAACCAATCCTCTGCACTAAGATTAGGGTTCTTGTTTTGGGATTCAATGAAGTCCTTTTCTTGGTCTTCTATCCACTTCTGAATCATTGTCTTTGATGGAAACCACCTTGATATTCCCTCAAGAAGACTCCTGTCCCGGAAACAGAACCATTTGTTGGCATAGGGGCAGATCCAGTGTTCATCTCCAAGAGCACACCAACAAGCCCTAACTACTGGCCCTTTCGACAACACATGTGAAGTAGATGTAGTCTCACCCGAAGTAGCTATGGGGGGGTTGTAGGACAAAGATGTCTACAACCAAAGAGGATATCAAGTGGATTCGATATAAGAACAATACATTATTTATATATCATTTACTAGTTCATATATACTCCGCAGAACCATCTATCAGATCTAACACAGTAATGCAATAACAATATACCAAATGAAAAAGATCAAAGCATCAATCACACACACAACAAAAGATATACGTGGTTCACCTTCTCTCTAGGGATATGTCCACATAACTGTGCTTTATAATATATTAAGATGAAGCATACAGTTTTTGTCTGCTTCTCAGCTAGCAGATCTTCTTTCTTCTCCTCTCTGCCTCTCCCCTTCCTGCACACCTAGCTGCAGGACCGATCTTCGCACCCAACTGAAGATCTTACAATACCAGAAGGCTCTACACTCAACACTTCTCTCTCACACAATATTACTCACTCGATCGCACAATAATAATGAATCCTCAATCAACTTAGTACCAACAAAACTAACAACAACAACAACCCATCCTAGTTCCTTTAGACCTCTATTTATTCATTACAATCACTCACCGAAAACCTTAGGTCGAAACCTAGGTGTCAAAAACCTAGATACCAAAACCCTAGGTCAACTTGACTCACGTTTTCAGGGCTTCATGATCCTGTCTTTCCTTCCTTCTCGCACAGTGCTCCAAATCATCCAATAGTGGATTTTTCCGCTTGCTAAGTTGTCCACGTTCCATCTTCCTTGTTGATATTTCATCCTTGATCTCCTTGTCCAACGTCTTTCTTCCTTTTACTTCGTTCTGTCTTTTCTTCTCTTTTACTCACTTCGACCCAGTAACAGTCACTGTGTCTTCTGCGTAGTTCACGTTTTGCCTTTTCTTCCTTGATCTTCGCTTGCTTCCATAACCAAGGGCCAACACCCTTTTTGCTGATCATAAAGGAACTTAGCCCTTCTTGTAGTCTCCTCCAATGTTTTGGGATCATCATATTGTATTCTATCACTAATAAATGGTGGTACCCACTCAAATATAATTGAATCTTAACTTTCTCATCTTTGATGAAGGAAACATATTTCAATAGTTCTAAGAACCTTCTTTCATACTCATCTATGGTCATACTCCCAATCTCGAGTTCAAAGAACTCTTTCATTTTCTTATCATAGTACCTCTTAGTCAAGTATTTCCTTGGAAAATAGCTCTTGAATTCTCTCTACGTCACTTTCTTCTCATCAATGCGTTGTACTTGCACATATTGGTCCCACCACATTGATGATTTTCCCTTGAGCTCATAAATATAAATTCTACCCTCTGCTAGTGAAGAGTAATTGTGGAACTTGAAATAATTTCTCATATTTAGAAACCAAGTTTCTGCATCCTCATCCTTCTTATGCTCACCATCAAAAGTAGCAGGTTTGATTTTATTCATTTCCGCTTGTAGTTCATCCACCCCAATCTTCTTAGGTTTCTTAACACGACTTGAACTATTGCGAGCTCTCCTAGTGGAATGTCTTGGAGAGTGAGGGTGTTGTTTGCTAGCACTACTACTACGCACTAATATTCCCTTCTTATCATGGGACCTATAACTTCCCGATCTTCTTGTCTCAGTCCGTTAATCCATTTTCTTCTCAATTATGCTCAAGCTATGTGTCAATTTAATGTTGAAATCTTCCTGCAGCTCCTCGGCTTTCATAAACCTCTCATTATCAGCTTTATGACTTAGGACATACCTTTGCAAACTCTTTATGGTTTCCATCATGTTCATTCTTTCTTCCTTACCTTCGCCATGTTTATTGGAATTTGTACCTTCAATACCCATATGGACATACATTCCTCTGTTCTCTTCTTCATGACTGAAAATTCCATGCACATCTTCCATGTTTCTCAACTTGTGCTGATCCTTCTTGAGCTAATGCTGTTGTCTCTATAAAATGTGCAGCCAAAAAAATTTGTTAGGCGAGGCAATTTAACAAATCATGAAATGACGTACAATTATGTTTTCATACAACATCATAATTCTTTCTTCCAATTTCTTAGAAATTAACTTCTTAGTCAACTTCATGCGCACAATTATACATCATATTTACCCTGCACAGATTTACATACGCGACGCGACGCTAACCATGTAGTGCATGCATCGCGCCCACTATCCAATATGCATATTTTTTGTTGTGCACCAATCACTTTTGAACACAACTCCTGTGTCACACACCCATATTCTGCGCGTATTACAAACGCTACAACACACTACTTCATGGTTAAGTGTTTTCATACTGTGTGCTAGTAATTATACCTTCGAGCCACAATATTATGCATGCACAATCATAACAAAGTTGTGCGCGCACCAACAATTCCAACTGCGTTCTACCAATATTCCAAGTGCACAACATGTGCATCACACTATGACAAATGCTTGCACCTTGCGAGGACAAACTTATCACATTTTACCGTGCATCTATATATTGTGCATGCCATATGTTATACATGGCACAATTCCATACTTTAGTGCATATACCCTATGCATCCTTATTTTCTGCACAACGYTGAATGTTCAATGCACATACTTGTGCAACATCTTTTCTCCACAACACAAACTCCACGCAGTGAAGTACTCAGTTTTTAGTGCGCACAACTTCACACCTTATTCTCCTACGCATCATTTCTACTTAGTGTGCACACTGCTCTCGRAACTTAACTTGTTTTTCCATAGTTTTCACTGTAGATATTGGGGCTTTTTCCCGATTCTCAACCAATTTCCACCATGGACGTTCTGCATTCATGAAATTTGTTCAATTTCACTTAAGTATACTTAAATTCAACCTCTGCACCATAATTCATGAGTGTGCCATTGTTTGACATTTCCAGTGCGAATTTTTCCAATTCCTTCATAAATTTAGCAATAGAAGTTGGGGCTTTTACTCAATTCCTCTCAATTGATTCAATTTTCCATCATGGACACAATACAAATTGAAAATTTGGCCACTCCCAAATTCAATTCTCTGCGAAAACTACTTTGACATGATGTTAACTTGGCCCATCTAGGCTAAGTGTTGTAGACTGGGATCTAATACCATATTATAACACCCCTAGAATCATGTTGGGGAGTCCTGGTTAGCAGGTGCAAGCCCCTGAAGTGATGATTGATGCTATGTGATTCATTTCGTTGGTTTCAATCCCATTTCTTCACCCTTGTGAGAATCACCCGATGCAATGAGTGTTAAGTGGACTATTCAAATCATGAGAATTATTGGTCAATTGCGACTAATACTCATGGATATGGGTCATAGATTAATGACTTACACTACGCAGTTAATCCCAAAAATAATATCTAATATCTTGCACTGTGGAAGCCCCTCTATGCTCAAATAATAAGAGTGAAGGGAGCTCTAACTTGGTAGTTCATAAGGCACAATACTTGCTAAGGTTTTGCAAATGGGGTAGCAAGTTAAGTGGGCCTGATTATGGGGAAAACTCCACAGTTAAGCGCGCTTGATCCAGAGGAGTCCTGGGATGGGTGACCACCTGGGAAATCCTGGTTACCGGGTGCAAGCCCCGAAAGTGATGATTTATGCTATGTGATTCATTTCGTTGGTTTCAATCCCATTTCTTCACCCTTGTGAGCATCACTCGATGCAATGAGTGCTAAGTGGACTATTCAAATCATGAGAATTATTGGTTAGTTGCAACTAATACTCATGGATATGGGCCATAGATTAATGACTTACACTACACAATTAATCCCAAAAATAATATCTAATATTTCTCTAGTCATCAGCTTTGATACAAATTTTCCAGCAATTCCACCGAAGTTTCCCTGACACAACTCTGTCATTAATATAAACATACATTTCGAAACACATGATTATATACATATTCATAACATAATTATATATGCAACATAATCAATCATAAGCTCGTGAAAAAAAATGCATAACAATTATTGCAATATAATTCAAACACACAATTGACACTTATCTTTAAATAAAAGACACCAACTGTGGGCATACCTTCCATGTTCCTCCCCGCCTTAGACCGCACTATTCATAAATCTCAACAGTGGGTCACCCCTGAGCTGGGGCTTAACTCCACTTGGGTAAGGTTTCCCAAATAGGCTAAAGTATCTCAATCTACAAGAATTATGTCATAGGTATCTCATACACAACTGACTCAATTGCAGGAAAGTTTGTCATAGATGTTAATTTGCACTAACGACCTACAATCTCTCATTCCCCACATGCCTATCCCACCCCAAGAAGTGTGCCCCTTCTTTGCTCAACAATCCTTTTTCTACCCCACTTCCCTTCAAGGGATTCAACAACAGGCCATACATGAAGTCTCAAAGCCTTGTCGCTGTGGTTTGAAACCTCAAGAAATAATTCCCAACAATTCTTTCACCTGGAGAGAATGCAATCTTCCATGGGCCTGACAACCTAACTCTTCATTTCAATGTTCCATGGGCATGAAAATCCGCCTCTTCAATTAAGCTCTCCAAGCTATGTCATACACATGTATCTACGAAAATATTCAACATACCAATCACAGTAACAATCAGCTCATGCACAATCAACGAGATTTCTCACAGAACAATCCGGTCACGACAAAACAATCTACTCGATGGAAGAATAGTCGGTTTCCTTACCCCCTGTGATGGTCGAATTGAATGAATGATTGGCTTCCCGAATGGACTAAGTCCGAACCTTTTGATTGCATGTTCCCAACTTGACACCTGTCGGGTTGAGAACTACCTTCTGTCCATATCATATTCCCAACTTGACACTTGTCATGTTGAGAACTGCTTTTAGCCACTTGTCCTGTCCCCAGGAATTAGGATATAATATTATATCCTAACTTTACACTTCTTAAGAAATATTAATAAAATATTCCTTTTTGGCTTTAAGCCCCTTTAACCCATCCCCTTGACCTTAGCTAGTGAAGTTTAAGCCCCTCGAACTCTTTTACCTGGTCGGTCTATCGTGGGGATGTATTTTCATTAATTTGCATGTGATTACATTTACATCTCAATACATAAGTATCGATCTTTTGCATATAGGCTCACCAACCTCAAAATAAATAGTTTGCGCACTTAAAACCAGTGCACATGGAACTTCTGAGCTGCACACACTCTTTCCTTAGTGCACCAACCTCGTTCCCTTTCATAGGTGCATGTTACAACATGACTTATATACAAAAGGCTTCACATGCCTTCACATCTTGCACACTAAATCAATGCACGCTGAATCTGTGTTTGCTCGCCTATTCCTTTAGTGCACCATCCTTTCGTGCTAATACTTGCACGCGTTGCATTCATTAAGCTGTTTCACTTTCAGTGCGCCATTCTTGTGTACTTACACAGGCGCACACCAAATATTATACTGCATGCTATATCATTTTATAACTGCGTGCACTCCTTTGATGTGAGATCCTCACGCACTAACTTAATGCGTGCATAATCAAACCAACAAACTTATTACTTCAACTCACCAACTTATAAGTGAAGTACAATTACATTGTTATTTACACGTGGGGATCAACATAAGGGTATTACATTAGGCCATAAAAAATGATTTCTTGTGCTTAGTGGCCATGAACAAGTCCTCTGTCTGGGAATATGGGAAACATTAGTATGTCTTGAATAATAAGAATGTTATGAACCAACGTCTTGAGAATGACAAAGGGTATAATTATAATGAACGATTGCAATGAAGGGTTCTAGCATAGATACAAATATAACACTATAAATGCAATGATTCAATATCTAGGGCTTAATAAGGGATTTTATACTTAACACTGGTCTTTCTCTAGGGCTTAAGAATGAATGGGTCTTGTTATTACACAATTTGTAGTGAGGAGTAAAGGCTATAAGGTAGAAGGCCAAACTGGCGTAACAAGAACCTATCCCACCCAATGTCACCACGATGGGTAGGTTCTTTCTCTTTAGGGAGGCTAGGCCCAGGGGAGACGTCCATGGTGACCTGAGGTTTTGAAAGGGAAAAGGATAAAAGGACAAGGACAAATTCCCCTTTCACAGATCACCAACAATAAGATAGTCCCGACTAAACAACCAATAATAAGGTATAACCAAAGGAAAGAAAAGCACCTGCTTGAGACAACACAACAAGGAAACTGATACGTTCAATCTTGGTTAGTACTTCATATAAATCAGTGACTATCTGATATTCAATATAAGCAATTTAAAAGTAAATGTTGATGAAATCAATGTTTACAAAATAGCAATGATAAATGTATCACTTGTCAATAAATACAAGAATGATATGGAATCCAACATAATCAATCAATACTTAGTCTAATAAATTCCCTCAAATACCATTCAATTTCTCATAGAGAAAACATTGCTGCATCAATGTTATAATAGCAAGGAGTGACATCAACATTCAAGGTTAGTAGGTTAGGGTTTTGAGATTCAAAAGTTTTAAGAGTTTGTTTGATCAACTTCACTTTCAACGGTTGAGGACTCTCAGATCAGTGCCTTAGGGTTTAATGGAGTCATAAGTGAAGGACACAAAGGTTGAAGGAGATGACATTTCAAAGGACTAGAGGGAAAAGTTTCAAGGTGCTGCTAAAGCAGGGGCTCAAAGAAAACACCCTAGGGGAGAGAGGCTCACTCTGGTGTTGCAAAAGCAAGGCCTCGTGCTCTCTCCTCCTTCCCGACAAACAAATAGCTTAGATGAAGCACAAAATCAAGACAAGAAGGCTTAATGAGGGAGAGTGTTGCTACAACAAGGCTCTTTCATCAAACCCTAAAGGAAAAATGACCCTAAGTGTAGATAACCTAGGCCTGGGATGTCTTCCTCCTCTTCGATTCTAAAAGGTACGACTAACACAGGGGAAAGAGAAACAAGGAGTGTAGCTACGGCTAGGATCTCTTTTTATCTTTCAATGGTTAAAAGTTTATCTATCAAGGGACATGAGACAAGGACCTACTTGTGTTCTTGTCACCTAGGGTTTTGATTCAACAAATTTATAAGCAATATGTAAGAAATTTAAACTACAACCGTTTAATAAGAAGTTTTGCAGATGAAACACTTACAATTCATGAAGAAATAACCATGCAAACCCTAGTTGTAACACCTTCCTTCAAGAGAAACACCATAAATGCCAAAAAATCTCTTCCTTCAACAAGTGCACATCACTGAGTTCAGCCAAAAACCCAAATAGGGCACAAAAAATCAGACCTCACTATGAGTGAGTCAATTTGTGATGCTCAAAATGAGAGTGAAAACCCTCAATATATAGTGTATCAATGACCTAATTTACTTTTAGGTCATAAAATGGTTGACAAGGCCATAATACCAAAATAATATTGTTTTAAATTAAATTCTAAGTAAAACCCTAATCAAGCAAAAGGTGAGACGTCAAGCCCCTTTGAGGGAGACGTTAGCCCTTTCTAGGGCCAGTGCAACATCTAGAAGAAAAATGTTAGCCCTTCTTAGGCTCCTCCAAACTTCCACACGTGCCAACCACCCTGTCCATCTGCCATACGCTCATGATGAGGTCACAAGCCTCCTGGTGATGTCCTGGGTCATCTGGAGCCAACATTCCACTACAAGTGGGTCAATACCCCTAGGTCCATCTCAGCCAAAGTGCCCCTGATGGAACTCCCTCTTCTTCTCCGGTGCAAAGGCCTTGATCCATATCCATCTTGTCTCTACCACTTGATGGGGTCTCAACATCCACCTGGTGAGCTCTTCAGCCCCATGGAGGTCTGAACTGGTCATGTCCCCATGTGTACCGATCCAAATAGTACCTTCCCGTCGGGCATGGTCCTGCACATCAAAAAGTGACTCCCTCCATGGGCTCATCAGTCATAGGGATCATAGCAATGTCAATCACATCTCATCATCAATATTATTAAACATATGCATAAAACCCCTAATACACCAATCAATAGCTCCAAGACATTACAAAAAACTACAATACAAGATTGGAGAAAAGGCCGAGGCGTCCAATTGGGCTAGTGTCCACAAGAAAAGGAAAGTTTCCAGGAAGATCTCATCCAAGCCATGTAAGTGAGGTGATGTGGTTAGGGGATGTCCAAACATGAGGTGCAGTGAGGTAAAATGATGCATAAGTGTTACCTGTGGGTGCCTATGTAGAAGGTGAGCTGTACGTGTCATGGATGCAATTTTTCCAAGCCCATTCTTGCCTTTATTCCTTTTATTCTTGTTTTATTTTTTTATTTACTTTTATTTTTTTCAAGAACTAACCAGGGGACACTACCTTGGCATGATGACCAGAGCTGACAACGTTACCCACAAGTACTTTCATAGAGATGAGAAGGCTGGCTCGTGATGAGACCCCCTTTCCCTTGGCCATGCAACCAAAGGTCACTGCCCTTGCGTGGTAACCAGATGGTGGCAATGTCATACTGTTAGGTACCCATGGACCTAATAGGCTGACTTGTGATGAGACTCCCAATCGTCTGAGTAGGTCTGGTTTTGTTATTTTCCGGGTCCCTCTTGTTTCTCGCTGAGAGGCTTTTTACTACCTTCTCGGGGATCCCTGGGTGAAGCATCTCGAGGTTTTATTTCTAGGCTTTTGTCTTTTACCAACTGCTTTTACCTTCTGGGCCTTTAGCCCCTTCTTCCCATGAGATAAGGTGCAATCCTATAAATAGGTCAACCCAATGTCCAGACAAGGGGAATGGGATAAATGAGCGGGAGATAAGATGAAACAATAGTGCTATGATGGGAGCGGACGATGGCTTTTCAGAAACCTCCCCAGTGGCAAACCAAGACCCATGGGCACAAGCTTGCTAGGGCACCTTGTCAATTTCCCCAAGCATGGTCAAGTGGGCAGATGTAAGATCCAAACAGTTGTTAGAGATAAAAGGAATCATATGCATGTATTTAAAGGTTTTGATGATCAAAAGTGACACATACCATGATACCTGGACCAATTACCTCATGGAGCAAGAACCTATTCTGATATAGGACCAAGCTGATGGTGATGGATACTACTGCTGTTGACAAGACAAAGCTGATGGAAGAAGAAAAGGATGCCCCCCCCAGGGCCATGCTTAGGTCAATACTGCTCTCGGTACTCCATGTCTAGGACCTATGGGCCTCGAGACATGATCTCCTAGTTATCCCTAAAAAGCGAGGATAACAGGTCTTAGAACCTCTATTATGAATAGGGGAGGAAGAAAAGGGCATTAAGCCCGAAAAAAATCTTCTCAGTGTCTTGACCATGGTTAGGGAAGAAACATAAGGTGCTTAGGACCTATTTTATTCTTCTCAAGATCAAGCTTCATGATGTATTCCTTGAACAATGATTCAAAATTTTTGTAGGGTAAATTTAGCCTCTTTGGGGGACGTTTTGCACCATTAGTATGTTTTGCAAAAAAATAGTGGGTCTTAGGGCTTGTACCATTACTGAGAGAAGAAAACAAGGACTTTAGGCTTAAAAGGACACTTCTCAAGATCAATGACCATGAACTAGGCCTTGAACGACCACACAAATCCTTTTTAAGGGATATTTGACCTCCAAGTGGAATATGGGTGCCATTGGGAGTTTCTTTGCACCACGTATGGTATTTAAGGCCTATACTATGGTCTAGGAATGAAAATAATAGATTTAGGCCCTAAATGAAGATCTCTTGTGCTTAATGTCCATGAAGAAGGCCTCCAATTGGGAATATGGGCACCATTAATGTGTTTTGAACAATAAGAATGGATCTTAGGATTTCTACCATGGCTAGGGGAGGAAAAAATGATATTGGGCCCTAAACAAATGTTCTTAGGCTCAATGACCATGAATAAAGCCTCAAAATACTGCACAAATCCTCTCTAAGATATCCATGGTCTCCAGGTGGGGTATGGGTGCCATTCACAAGTTTTTCATACCACGCATGGCACTCATGGACTTGCCTATGATTAGGGAAATAACATAAGGTGCCTAGGTGCTATTTGAATGTTCTTAAGATCAAGCTTTCTGATGTAGTCCTTGAACAACAACATAAGATCCGTGTAGGGGATATTTGGTTCTATTAGTATGTTTCACACAATAAGAGTGGGTCTTGGTCCTGTACCATGGCTAGGGGAGAAAAGCAAGGACCTTATGCCCAAAATAAAGGTTCTCTAGTTCAAGGGCCACAAACTAGGTCTTAAACAACCACTCAAATCTTTCTAATGGATCTTTGGCCTCTAGGTGGGATATGGGTGCCATTAGAAGTTTTTTCACACCACATATGGGATCCATGTATACCAATGCTAGGGGAGGAAAACAAGGGCCTTATTCCCTAAATGAAGATTTCTTGTTCTTAACAACCATTAACAAGGCTTCCAACTAGGAATATGGGAATCATTTGTACGTTCCAACAATAGTAATGGGTATCGATATCTCTACTGTGGTTAGGGAAGGAAAATAATGGCCTTAGGCCATACACAAATATTCTCGAGCTCAATGACCATGAATAAAGCCTCAGACCTCCAAGGGGTCTATGTCTTCTAGGTGGGATATGGGTGCCATTTGTAAGTTTTGAATACCATGCATGACACTCAGGGTTTTTCCCATGGCCAAGGAAAGAACATAAGGTTCTTAGGCCCTTTTTGAATATTCTCAAGATTGAGTTTTTGTGATGTAGTCTTTGAACAATTAAAAAAAACCTATGTATGGGATATTTGACCTCTATGGGGGAACTTTGGTTCCATTAGTATGTTTTACATAATGAAAATGAGTTTTGATGTCTGAACCATCATCAAGTGAGGAAAACAATGACCCTAAGCCTAAAAAAAAACTTTTTGAGATCAAGGGGCATGAACTATGCCTCAAACAACAACACATGTCCTTTCTAAGTGATATTTTCCATTTGGTTGGGATATGGGTGCCATTAGGGGTTTTTTCGCACCTAAAATGGGAATCAAGGCCCTCACCATGGCCAGGGGAGGAAAACAAGTGCCTTAGGCCCTAAAAATCTCTCTCTCATGCTTAATGGCCTTGACCAAGTCTTTGAATAAGAATATTGTCACTGTTAATATATCTTGCATGATAAAAATGGGTCTAAAGACCTCTACCATGCTTGAGGGAGGAAAACAAAAGCCTTAGGCCCTAAACAAATATTCTCAAGATTGATGGCCATGGACAAAGCCTTGAACCACCACATAGATCCTCTCTAAGGGATTTGTGGCTTTCGACGAGGATATGGGTGCCATTCACATGTTTTGCACACCACAATTGGGTCTCAAGGCCTCTAGCTTGGACCTTAGAGCCATTATGAGGCTTTGTGAACCACATAAGGCACTCAGGTCATTAAGAATGGTTATAGAAGGAATACACGGTTATAATTCTCTATGTAAATATTCTTAGGATCAAGCTTCATGTAGTAGTCCTGAAAAAACCACACAAGACCTCCAAAAGGGATCTTTCAACTCTACAGGGGATCTTTGGAACAATTAATATGTTTTGTAGAATAAGAATGGGCCTCAAGACCTTTACCATGGAAATGAAGGAAAACAAGGGATTGCGCCCCAAAATGAAGCTTCTCAAGTTCAAGGGCCATGAATTAGGCCTTGAACAACCACATAGATCCTTTTTAAGGGATCTTTGGCCTCCGGGTTGCATATGGGTGCCATTAGGACATTTTTTCACACCACCTATGGTAGTGAAGGAATATACCATAGCCAAAGGAGGAAAACAAGGGCCTGAGTACTTAAACTCAACTTACTTGTGCTCAATGGACATGAACAAGGCCTTCCACTGGGAATATGGGAAATATTAGTGTGTTTTGCACAATAAGAATAGGTCTTAGGTCCTCTACCATGTCGATGGAGGAAAACAAGGGCCTTAGGCCCTAAATAAATCTTCTCAAGCTTAATGGATATGGATAAATCCTCTAAGGGATCTCTATCATATAGGAGGTATATGGGTGTCATTCGTAGGTTTTGTACACCATAGTTGGGTCTTAGGGTCTTCGAGTTGGACTCTACTGCCATTAGGAGGATTTTCACACCATATATGACACTAGAGGCCTTGACCATAGTCAAGGAAAGAAAATGAGGGGATTAGGTTTTATTTGAATCTTCTCAGGATCAAGTTTCCTGAAGTAGTCCTCGAACAAACACCTTAGACCTTTATAGGGGATCTTTGTCCTTTGAATAGGAATACAGGTGACATTAATATGTTTTGCACAATAAGAATGGCTCTCGAGGCATGTGCCATGGTCGAGGGAGTAAAACAAGGCCCTTAGGATTTAAATGAAGCTTATTGGGATTAAGGGCCATGAAAAAGGTCTCTAACCACTAGACAATCCTATTTAAGGGATCTTTGTCCTTTGGTTGTGATATCAATGCCATTTATAAACTAAGATGGTCACTCTATAAAGCTTCAATATTTGTAGGCATAGTGTGCAAAGAGGAGGAACATTTGCATAAACTTTTAGATATTATATTATAGCATGGGTATCTTCTATGATCATTAGGAAAAAGGGGAAAGAATGGTATGAACTTTTTTTATCACAAAAGTGTGTGCGTGTTCTAGGAACAAGTGCATGCTTAATAAGACACATGCATTCTTATAACATGCATATGTTCCTAAAATTCAAAAAGTTATCGCCAGGATCGGGAATTCCCAATTTCATGTTTGTTGACTTGGTTACTTCAAATTTAGGTTCAACATGATGACCTTGGTTGTCCGGGTTGCAAAAACAACAAAACCTCCCTTTTTTTGAATGCCTTTCAATATCTCCATTTTTCGCATTTTTAAATAGGCTACACAAATTCATCGTCGATGAAACTACACATACATATAGATATGACCATGCGATTCCAAATATATTATTTAAAAAAAAAGTGTTGTTTGCTATTTTATTTATTTATTTTCACCTTGACATATATCAAAATTTTAAAATACAAACATTTTTTGTCACTGCTATAACTTTTTACCGCCTTACACATTAATTTTTTTTTACATGCTGCACTAGTACATACCTAGATCTACAATCAATATATATATATATATATATATTTATTTATCATGTTAAGCCCCTCAAACCCTACACTAACACTTTACCTTGTGATTTMTGGGCTATGTTGACTTTCTTAATTTAAAAAAGATATAAAATTAATATGATTTTTTTTGAAAAATGCGCTGCACWAGAATAACGTGTTCTCTACAATTGTACAAATTATTTTAGGCAAATTCCATCACTTAGGTACTGAATAGCTACACTAACGTGAACATATATGCATTATTTTGCAACAAAAACAATGTACCACTGTTAGAAAAACTAGAATTTCACACAGTCATACAAATCTTGCATAAATAAAATTATATATTTTAAGAGCTAATTTGACTTCCTACGTTTCACTGTTCTTGCACCATATTCAAATTGGTTGTAAAGGTACCTCAAATAATCCCTCCTAGTCAATAGATTGTTGTTTTTCCATATTTGCATTGCAACTAATGCATCATAAGAGACCATCATTAGCTTGCATTCACCCTTGAACCTAAAAAATTGGTTACTTTTGCATGTTGAACTCAACCCATTGCTTGAGGTGAAAGTGGATCCAATAACTATGCCCATTTTGGATCACACCTCCCTATTTAAAGGCTTTTGGATCCCACAAAAGCTCTGACACCAACAAGTCCTTCAAGTTTCTCTAATTTGGGCTCCTTGATACTGAAGGTCTTTTACAATATGATTTAACTTGGTTACTTTGCAAAACCAGTGACTTAGGTGTGTTGAATTCAATCCATTATTTACGGTGACCTTGGATCCAATACCTAGACTTGTTTGAAATCAATGCACAATTGAGCAACAAGGTATTAAGATAAAGCATGCCAAGGATGTTCTAGTTGAGTCAACACACAAAATTGTTGGATAACACCTAATTGGTTCATGGAACATATGACGATTCTACCTCTTAGAAAATAAGGGTCTGAGAGTCGGGTTGAATATTTTGTGTTCAATTTCAAAAGAAAAGATCTTAATGTATAAGAGGAAATATTAAATTTAACATAAAAGTAGTTATAGAAACAATAGAAGAAGTTGTCACAAATGTTAAATATGTGCACCCTCTCACCATAGGATCTTCCCATGTTGTGTTTGCACAAATTTCCACTACAGTGGCTATAAGAGATGCATGACGAACTTAAAGATAAAGACAATTTAGGGAGTAGATTAACATCCAAAAAGTTGAGTATGATCACAAGGTAATGTTCACCGAAGTGGTTGTGCCAATAGGGAATAAACAAATTGATTTAGTTTCCGATTATTTTGACAAGCAACAAAGATGCATTTATTTCATAAAACAACAATTGGTATGACATGTTACTTGAGTGAAAGATGGATGAAATCTTCCAACTCCATGTTGAACTCGAACAATCTATATCTATAGTGAAGTAGTTCACACCTACACTAGAAAATGTTAGAATTTTAAACAATGTTGAAGTTGTAGACATCTTCACTCACTTGACCTTGGGGGAGACACACAACCAAATCATGACCTTGTCAAATGACTTCTCACATGTATCCTTAATACAAAGGCTCTCATGAATGATTCATTTTACCTCATCTATATCTAGATGACAATCTTATCAGAGTTGAGTGAAAAGGTATGCCCTACTAAGCAACAATTATTATAACACAATGTAATTCTTGAATTGGATAGAAAGAAGACTGATTTTGAATGAAGATTCATTAGCCTTAAAAGTAATATAAACAAGGGAAATTAGCAACACAACTGTTTATCCCTGCCTTTTAATATTTTAATATAATAATTGTATGTAGTTCAAAACTAATAGTTAAAGCAATTATACTAGTTGTATGTAATTCAAAACTAATACTTAAAACAATTATAAAACACTTAAAACCGTAATAATTTATTATTTGTTTATAAATTATAATTAGTATTTATTTACATATAAATGTGTTATTTTAAAAATAACATTTAAAGTTATGGTGTACTACCCATAAGTAACATAAATGTAATATATTGTTGCATTTGAGATAAACTTTATATAGTTTTTTCATTTAAAATATTTAAAATGATTTTTTTAATAAAATTATAATTTTAAAATGTTATTTATTTTAAGCTATCCAAACTTTATATTACCATATTTGAAGTGTTATGCAAACATGTTAATTACCAAGCTCTTCTTTGGGTAAGAAGTCCTCTTCCACACGTCTGAATATTGTTAGTATGTGATGCTAATTAGTTCCAAATATTTTTAATATATAAAAGATTTCATGGAACTTGGTAACAATATTTAAAATATAGACCATGATGGCTAATCGACCATGTTTTTCTCGTTATTTTGTAAAAAAAATTAGAGTTCAAAGTGATAAAAATGATGGAAATGGAGTAAAAATTGTTTTTGTTAATGAAATTGCATATAAGAGGAATATATTGCATAAAGTGAGAAGTGAGAAGTTTTTTTTTCAATACAAATTTTTGAGAGAGCTAAATTTATCTATACAATTTTTTTTTAAAGTAAGAATCTATATATTACCTTTCAGAAACATAAATTACAGTATCAACTGTCATACCAAGGTCTTCTTTCTGCTGAATTGCCTCGTGGGGAAACCAATTCAACCGGTCTATCAAAATAAAGATCAACAAAATTAAACTATATACTCTGAATCACCCAGTAGGGAAACCGATTCAGCCGAGACTATCATGAAAACTAAATGACCAAAATAGACTAACTCTAGAAAATCAAACTGGAAAGACTGTGCAAGGCGCCATATACAACCCAAGAGTGATCTTAGAGATTCAAAATTAATTGACAAAATGAAGCATGAGAGCTGACACCTGTGCTCATGCAATTGCTCTATGCCACATCGCTCGTTGTCGCAACCTGGATACCTGGAGCAAGGATTTCCGTTCTGGAGCACGGGTTGCCAGATCTGGAGAGTGCAAGGAGCTGAGCAAGGTTGTGAGCAGAGATTCAATTCTTTCCCGTTGCATGTCATTGTTCTCCAACCGAAATCGTAGGTCATCCATATCCTTTCTGATGACAAAAACCAAGTCGTGTAATATCTCCCATGAGGCACGAATCCGTGAACATGAAGCACAATTTGTGCATGGATGTGGTTGGCCAGGGGGATCTTCAAAGGAAGCAAGGGGTTCCTCCAAAGGGGCAAGGATGGAGGGTTCCACGACGGGGGGAGAGGGTGGTGGCAAGGGGACAAAACGCTTAGGTGGCTATGCCAGAGGGACCATGGCTAGTTGCGAAGAAGAAGCCAAATCCTGGATTGGGCCAGAGGTGAAGCCCAGAGAATTACCGTGGAGGTCAAACCATTCCACATGACAAACCCAAGGTGAATACAGTGGATGAAGGATGCTCTGACCAGGGGATGTTAGGGTCCTAACCCGCACATAGGTAGATCAATATATTCGTATGTAATAAAGGTCAATATTAATAAGGCCTTTCAATAAAATAGAATAAGGTGGATGCAAGAAGACCTAATAGAAGCTTCTGCTTCTAGAAGGATCTTCCTCTAGATGCTTCTCTTGATAGACATATTTAGTATAAATAAGGGTCGAGGGTATGAAAACCCTAGCTTGGAGATTATTGTAACAGAGTGCTGTTCGACTGGAGGTTGCCCCCTCGAAGAGGCATTTGAACATTGCTTTCTGAATCAAAGTGCTATTTCTGTTGTTGTTCTTATATCATTTCTATGTTATTGTGGAGATTATGCTGGTTATATTACTGTTATTCTGCCATTTCTAGCATCTTATTTCTGTTCTGCATACTTTTTATATCTGGTATATTACAAGTGGTATCATAGCACTTTCCTTGGCAGAAATTGTGGGAATTTTTTTTCCACGGAAGAGATGTATTCCGACGTCTTTAAGCCACAGAGATCTGTCGTTACGTGCATAAACCCGCAGTTGAGGGATGCATACATGCAGGAAATACAAGTGGTTCTTAAGCGCACATCTGTTGGCCACCCTTGTAACCCCTGTTGGTATCCCTTCAAGTGGTAGCGCATCAGACAACACCTGTGTACGGATCAACCTAGATTTCCTGAAAGCCCTCTTTAGATAAACTGATCGACCGCTTGACTGCTATAGTGCCACCGAGAACAACACTCAGGAAGATATTCTCTAGTACCTAGGTAGTCGGGTAGTACGGCTAAGGGTACAGTCTATCCTCCTTAGTTAGTTCCCTGAGATATTGGGCCAAGTAATATTGTTGGATCTCGCACGTATATCAGAGAGCTATAACACATGGCAAACCCTTTTCTGTAGAACCCTTGAGTACCTAACCTTTGGGGGAAAGAAACATAAACAAATTAAAACAAACAAGATCTATTGCCGCGCAACTGTGTTCGGGTTGCCAAGTAAATACACATTTCTTTCTGGTTAAGCATTTGGGGATTTCAAACAGAGGGCATGACTGATGCTTTCTTTCGAGAGTGTTTTATCAGTGGCCTTAAGGAGGAGATTCGGGCCCATGTCCTCATGGCTCGAACTTCGAGTTGGGTGGAGGCTACTAAAAAAGCTAAAGAAGAACAACAGGTTGTATCCTCTCAAAACCGTAAACAATCCTTTATCCCTCACCCTAAACCCGTAAATCCCACTACTCCCTCCGCCCCATTAAAGATCCAAAAATTGACCAGTGCTGAAATGGATGAATGCCAACTCAAAGGGATTTGTTATAATTGTGATGACAAATATTTCCCGGGCCACAAGTGTAAGGAACAAAAGATTTTTATGGCCATCTTTGAGGATATTTCAAAAGAGGATGTTGAAACTCCCCTTGTGCCCGAGTCACCTAAAATCACTGACATAACCCCTCCCTCAGACCCTTCCGAAGTGCAACCAATCATTTCCCTCAATGCTCTCACTGGCTTCTCCGCCCCCCAAACCCTCAAGTTAATCGGTTACATCAAGCATTGGAAGGTCATCATTCTGGTTGATAATGGAAGCACCCATAATTTTATTCATCGCTACATTGCCCAAGAAACTCATTGCTACATCCATGCAGTCAACAATTTCCAAATCATGATTGCTAATGGTGGTTCCATGAAATGTGGAGGGCGCTTTGAAAATGTGCATCTCCAAATCGGTGACTACCACCTAAAATCCCATATGTTTGCTATCGACATGGGCGGTTGTGACATTGTGTTGGGTGCAGACTGGCTAAGGACTTTGCGTCCCATTCTCATGGATTTTAAGGCATTAACCATGCAATTCGACCAGGAAGGCCACCAATATAAATTCCAAGGCATCACAACTGGTTCACCTGAGGTCATTAGTTCCCATCGCATGGAAAAGCTTCTCAAAAAAGGTCATTCTAGTGTCATTGCCCAACTCCATGCCATATAAGCAACATAGACACCCCCGGTGCCGAAAGACCTCCAATCCCTCCTTTCTAAACACCAAATGGTATTTTCCACTCCCCAAGGACTCCCTCCTTCCCGCGGTGTTCATGATCATTCCATTCCCCTTGTACCCGGAAGCCTTCCTCCCAATATCCATCCGTATCGTCACCCCTTTTCACAAAAAAATGAAATTGAGAAAATGTCCAGGAACTCCTTACTGCAGGCGTTATCTGCCCTAGTACAAGCCCTTACTCTTCTCCTGTAGTCATGGTCATGAAGAAATAAGGTTCTTGGAGAATGTGTCCTGACTTCCGTTCCTCAACAAACTGACCATTAAAGACAAATTTCCCATTCTTGTCATTGATGACCTCCTGGATGAATTGAGTGGCTCCCAATTATTTACTAAACTTGATCTTCACTCGGGCTATCACTAGATCCGTATGAAGGAGGCAGACATTCCCAAGATGACCTTTCAAAATCATGAGGGCCACTATGAGTTTTTGGTCATGCCCTTTGGCTTATGTGATGCCCCCTCCACCTTCCAAAGCCTCATGAATCATGTCTTCCGTCCTTTTCTCTGTCATTTTGTATTAGTTTTCTTTGATGATATCCTAATCTATATCAAAACCTGGACACACCATCTTACTCATGTGGATCGAGTTCTCCATCTACTCTCTCAACAGAAACTTTTCTTGAAATAGTCTAAATGTGCTTTTGGTGCCTCAGAAGTAGAATACTTGGGTCATCTGGTTGGCAAGGATGGCGTCAGGGTGGATCCGAAAAAGATTGAAGCTATGAAAGACTGGCCACACCCAAAGACTCTCAAAAGCTTGCGTGGATTTCTGGGCTTAACAGGGTATTATCGCAAGTTTGTTAAGAATTATGGTAAGATTGCAACACCTCTCACGACTCTCCTAAAAAAGAACTCTTTCACTTGGACTCCA
>ML777940.1:94580-117856 GCA_009831015.1 Picea engelmannii | reverse complement strand
TTTTTTTTGAAAGATTTCAATTTCTGGAGAATTTGTTCTAATAGATCATCAAAATTAGATTGAATTTTAGAGTTGTTTTAAAAAAAGGCTTTTATAAAAGATTTGATTTTCTTGAGATATTTTTGAGAGCCACCAAAATCAGATTTGATTTGCGCAAAAGGGTGGGATCACGTGATTATCAACACTTGACATTTTGACACAAGACTAGGTGATTCTACTGCATTCAATTTTTGACTTCCATGTACCTCGAGAGAGAATAGGATTTAATTTTTGATTGAGCTGGCGTTTGAATGAAATTTGTACACCTAAAATATTGTTGAAACTTGGTAGGATCAGAATGGATTGAAGAATTGAGCTTGAAGTGATTGTGGATTGGGAAGTGCACTCTACGCAACTCTAACTCTATCTCTGGTGGCAAGATGGAATATTAATGAGGTGTGCATGGTGTTTGCAAGCATGACACTTCCTAATAAATTCCCTATGGCAAGATGGAATATTTATGAGGTGTGTATGGTGTTTGCAAGCAAGACATTTCCTAATAAACTCCCTAACATTGACAGTACCCTTTCCCATAGAGAGTGAAAGCTGTTGTAACTTGCCTTAGTTGCCTTCAATCAAGAAAAAAAGAAACTAGTTTAATCATTCAATTACAATAGCATAACACCATAGAAAAGATCAAAGATGAAAAAATCACAATAGAATAAAATCATGCTTACATTCCATGCATAAATAAAAAAGAAATTATCATTCCTGCACTTCCACACATAAAAATACTTTCACCACTGATCGTACCTCCACACATAAAAAGACTTACTTTCACCACAAATCGACATAACAATGGAGCATGTAACACTTATTTAAATGAGTTCATAACAATAGAGTATGTAGCACCTATTTAAAGGAGTTCATAAGTGTTGTTCCTGAGATTGATTCTAGGCTCAAAGAATAATGTCAGGCATAAACATTTTAAATGAAATGTTTTATAAGTGCTTTCTTCTACCTTCAGTTTTCTGAGAAATAACTTTAAGTGAAATTTATGATAAGACAATACAAAGGCTGTATCTCGTTATTTGAGTCGTAATTTTAATTTCAAATGATGTAGAAATGATTGACAAAACTGTTAAAATAAAACAAGGTATCAATTACAGATAAGTCTTACCTTATTTGCATTAGAAGAAAAATAGAATATGTAGCCTTGAAAGAAGATTAAGAATGCAACAATTCACACATATCAAAGGTCTTGTTTTTACTCACAGTAAGAATAGAGGAAAAACTGTAACTGAATGGACTTCTGATGTATTATGATCACAGTAGATGTAATACTAAATTGTAATCATTCATTCTTCAAGGACTACAGAGGGAAACTCATAAGAGATGGAAACACAAAGAAAACACATAACTCAAATGAAACGGAACTTAGAATCTCTGTCTGATCTTGTATTAATATTCAATAAGTTATCTCTTTTACATTAGGCTAGAAACATCCAACGTTGGGATAGAAGCCGCCTGGAATAGATCTAAGATCTATTTATTTATACAAAAATTGTCTCAACTAAAAGTAGTTGGAATTTCCACAATATCTGCTCTAAATATAGAATACAATCCGAATGGAAAAATAGAGTGCAGATATTGTTGAGTTATTGCTTGATGTGTTGGCGCTTCATATGCTCCTTCATTTGCTTTGCGTGGCGCCATAATCCTTATGGAAATGAAATTAACCTTCCTGTAACAAGAGAAGTCTGTAAGCTCTTAATTACCGAATGAAAAATTCTAACTGTAAATGGAAAAATGACTTGAGATTCAAAATGTTTTATTCGTAAAGTATATCAATCTTCGTATTGATTTATTAACAGAGAGATTATTAAAAATCTAATGGAATTTATTACCTCGCAAATCACGACATTTACTCAAATCTTAACTTTAGCCAATCATAAATATAATGATCCCTCCGACCAACCTAAGGCAGGGGTATGCCACTCCACAACAACCACTCATGCTATGACGCTAGTCGGTAACATTCCCAGCCATTAGGCCGGGAACATGCTACTCTAGGGAACACTTTCGTTCCCATACTACGGAACATACAGTAGCATACCCAGTAGTCAACTAAGTAATGCCACCTAAATTTACTCTTTAGACTGCATGCAACTAAAACATATACATACAACACGCTCGCGGAAGCTTTACATCTAAACATGACAAATAATTACTTTCTGTAACATACGAATTTTATATTAAAATAACAGTAATTACCGATATGCATCATTTACAGGAAATTACCCATAAGCACACAAGCAATCATAGTCACATATGTAACATAGGCATGTAAATAACAAAACTTCATATCCATATATCATACAATTGGTACTTATCTTAGAAAGAATGTCACCAACTGCTTACAGACTGTCCACGAACCTCCCAACCATAGACTACACTGTTCATCACTCTCAACAGTGAATCACCCCCGAGTTGGGACTGAACTCCACACAGGGTAAAAGGATTCCTATCCAGGCTAAGGCTAATGGAAAACAAGAAAGACTCCATCTCAGGTGCTCACTCAACTTACAACCTACAACCTCTCATTCCCCACATGCCTGTACCACCCAAGGAAGTGTGCCCTTTCTCTATTCAACAGTCCCTCGGTTGCCCCACTTCCCTTCCAGGGCTTCAACAACAGGCCAGATTGGAAGTCTCAGAGTGCTATAGATGTAGTTTAACACCTACGAAAATCAATCCCCAACAATTATCTCACTCAGAGAACTGCTCACGGGCCTGACAACCCGCTTCTTCAGTCCTTCTCCAAGCTAACCAGGTACACCAACCAAAAAGAATGAGGGAACAGACTTACGAAAGGTGACATGGCTGTCTCAAGGATAAAAAAATGTATGAGTGAAATGGTCATGGAGTCATTGACTGGATAACTGAGTGTGTTTTGGAATCACTGTGAACTCTTTGTAAAAAAAAATCATTCTTTGCCTGCCGGTTTTCCCCCCTCTTCTCGTTCGTAAGGTCTCTGTGTGGAAAATTCCCCCCTGAGCTAAGTTTCCCCACGATATGAATGCATGTCCCCAACTTGACACTTGTCATATCGGAAGTTACTTTTGTCCACTTGTTCCCAACTTTAGAACTTAGGATAAACTAATTATCCATACTTTATGTTTTAGGAAATATTAATATAATATTCCCTTGACTTTTGGCCCTCCCTTTCCCTAACTGGTGAAGTTCAGTCCCCCATCTCTTTTATCATGGTCAGTTTGCACGCAGTGATGTATTTTATATTAATCATGAGTCAGGTACAAAGTAGGTGCTCTAGCCTTTAACATCTAGGCGTGTTGGCCTAATTCCAAGACATAAGCATTCCAACTTATAATACTGGCTCACCATCCTATAATGCATATTATATACACAAAGGTTCGCTGAACTTAATATTGCGCACACTTAGTTACTGCACGCTGTATCCTCTGTCTTTAAGGTTGCGCGCACCTTAGTTACTGCGCACAATATTCAGAAATGTGTACATTACATCCCTTTACTACGCAGTATATGCGTGCACCCTGCCATGAAAGGTGTATTACAAAAATGATGTCTAAACAACTCACTATCTTAAATATACTTGGATTATATTTACATTTGGGTTCGACTGAGGGATATTACAATCCCCTCCCCTTATTTATGCACTGTCCTCAGTGCATCATGTACCCATATACAACAAAATTCTCAAAATTCTTCAAAAAGATGTGGGTATTCTGTCCGCATTGTATCCTCATGCTCCCAAGTAGCGTCTTCAGGTTCGTACCAGGTCCATTGGACCTTTACAATCCCTATGGCTCGATTCGAGAGTTGTTTGATTTTTCGATCTAGGATGCGCACCAGATGCACTTGGAAAGCGCCTTCTTGCTCCACTTGAATAACATTCCAATCAATAACATGATTAGCATCAGGTATATATTTCTTTAGCAATGATACATTGAAGACATTATGAACATACATAGATGTAGGAAATGCAATCATATAAGCAACTGGACCAATCCTCTCTAGGATTTCAAATGGTCCACAAAATCTGGCTGCCAACTTGGCGCAGCTTCCCAGCTTTAGGGAACTCCTGTTAGCTTTTAATTTTAGGAAAACATGATCACCCACTTTGAATTCTCTGTGGATTCTATTTTTATCAGCATAAATTTTCTGTCTGTCTTGGGCAGTTTTCAAATTCTGTTTAATTTTTAACATCCGGTCCTCCATCTCCTTGAGAAACTCTGGTCCGACTACTGTTCTATCAGCTGGATTATCCCAGCTTACTGGAGTATTGCACATTCTGCCGTAAAGTGCTTCAAATGGGATCATTTTCAATGATGCCTGATACCCATTGTTATAAGCGAATTCTACTAAATGTAGTTAGTCTTCCCATTTTGATGGTTTGTCCATCACATACATTCTCAACATATCTTCTATCACCCCGTTCACTCTTTCTGTCTGTCCATCAGACTCAGGATGGTAAGTTGTACTAAAGTTCAGATTAATTCCGAATCCTTTAAATAATCCTTCCCAGAAATTCGAGGTGAATTTCAGGTCTCTATCAAACACAATCGTTTTAGGAATTCCGTGCAATCATGCCACTTCCTTCATGAAAATATCAACGACATCTGCTGCCTTGTGAGTAGTTTTTAGTGGAATGAAATGGGCAGCTTTTGTAAACTTGTCCACCACTACCATAATCAAATCATGTAGCTTGCCTATTCTGGGCAATCCCGTAATAAAATCCATTGTCACCACTTCCCACTTCCATTCAGGAATGGGCAAAGGTTGCAGCAATCCTGCTGGGTGCCTATGCTCTGTTTCAAATTTCTGGCATTCCATACACCTAGCGATGTATTCTGCAATTTCTCTCTTCATACCTGGCCAAAAGTATTGGCTCTTGACCATTGTTACGATTTTCTGATATCCGGGGTGCCCTACATAAGGAGCATTATGCATCTCACACAAAATTATACGTTTCAAGTCCTGGACATTTGGTACAAAAATTCTGATCTTGTGCAACAGTATTCCATCTACTCCCAACTTATAAATATCCATCTTCCAAAGTATCTTACCCTATTGTAGCATTGCTACCAATTCTCTGTACTGCAGATCTGTATTTGCAACCTCTAGAATTTTCCTTTTAACATCAGTCTGATACATGATGATGGCTATAACACGTAGTTCATGCACCCTCCTGCTGAGTGTATCAACCACTTTATTTTCTTTCCCATTGATATGATTTATATCAAATTTATATTCGCTTAGAAATTATAACCATATGCTTTGTCTAGCATTTAGATTTGGCTGATCAAATAAATATTTCAAATCACTATGGTCTGTTCTTAGCTCAAACCTCTTTCCCATGAGGTAGTGTCTCCATTTCCTTAGGGCATGCACTATGGATGCCAACTCCAAATCATGAGTGGCATAGTTTCTTTCATTCTCCTTCAACTTCCTTGATTCATAACATATCACAAATCCATTTTGACTGAGGACTCCACCCAGTCTTTCATTACATGCATTTGTGCGTACAATGAAATTTTCATTTGGGTCTGTGATCCTTAGTATTAGAGCACTTGTCAATAATTGTTTCAAATGTTGGAAACTCCTTTCACAGTTCGTCGTCCACTGAAACTTCATACCTTTCCTTTGCAAGGAAGTGATTGGGTGTGCTATCTTCGAGAATCCTCCAATGAATCTCCTATAGTAGCCTGCAAGGCCCATGAAATATCTGACCTCTGTCACATTCTTTGGTGTTGACCATTATCTAATGGCTTCTACCTTCTCAGGGTCCACTGCTATCCCATCTTTTGAGATGATATGCCCCAAATAATGAATTTGTTTATGATAAAATGAGCACTTGCTCAGTTTGGCATACAACTGATGTTCTCTTAATACTTGCAACACCATCCTCAAATGATGTTCATGCTCTTCCTCTGACTTGGAATATATAAGAATGTCATCCAAAAAGACAATGAAAAACTTGTCCAAATACTCTCGGAAAACACCATTCATTAAGCACATAAAAACAACTGGTGCATTCGACAATCCAAACGGTACCACCATGAACTCATAATGACCATACCTTGTCCTAAAGGCGGTCTTGACAATCACTTTATTCAATTGTTTGAAGTCAATGCACAATCTTAACGTTCCATCTTTATTTTTCACAAACAAGACTGGGGCACCCCAAGGTGATACACTTGGGCGTATATACCCCTTCTTCAGAAGTTCTTCAAGCTACATTTGCAACTCCTTCAATTCTGGTGTACTCATCCTGTAAGGAGTCTTTGATACTGGCGCTGCTCCAGGCATCAAATATATAGAAAAATCAATGTCTCTCCTTGGGGGTAGTCCTGATACTTCCTTGAATACATCTTCAAACTCTTTCAGGACTGCATAATTCTCCAAATTTGGCACCTTGTCTTTAGGTGTCTCCTCCATATGAGTTGCAAATATTTGACATCCTCTTCTATAACATTTCTTTAGCTATAATGCTGAAATTTCTTTAATGGTTACTGCCTTGCGAATTCCCTGCACTTTCCTTTGGTTCCCTTCTTCATCCAAGCAAGTGAATGCTTTGTTATGACAATCCAATAGAGCATGATGTGGGTCCAACCAATCCATCCCAATTAAACAAGCATAGGAACCTAAGGGTAAGATGTTCAAATCTTCCCTGGTATTTAGTCCATTCATGTCTATGAGGCAAGACTTAACCATCTCATTAACTTTTCTTTTGGCTCCTGTAGCCAGTTGCACCAACCAGGATTTCCCATGCTTGCTTCTTGGTAATTGCAAACTTTCCACCATCTTTGGGTCTATATAACTATGACTAGCTTCTGAATCAATTAAAATAACAAGGGTTTGGTTGTTGATCATACCTTCCACTTCAATCATGTGGGACTGATACTCTGCTTGCTTGTTGTCCAGGGCTACATAAATCCTTGGCACATTTTTGCCCATGTCCGCTACTATCTCAGCTCGTTGTACATTGTGAACAACCCTACCTTTTTTTCCTCTGCGAGGACAATCTCTGAACCTATGGTCTCCTTTACAACCCCAACATTGCATAGGTGGCTGTATTGGCCCTTGACTCCCTGTGTCAATCACTCTGGTTTCCTTATGTGTTTGCTGACATTGTGGATTATTTATGAAGAATGGTGGCTTAGCTCCCTTCTTCCTCTGATCCATCTTGAATTTCTTATTGTCTTCCCAAGCCTTTTGGAAAGATGGTCTTGCTTTCAATTGGTCATATAAGCATTTAGATCTCCTTATGGTCTCTTCTAATGTCTTGGGATCATCATACTGTATTTTGTCACTGATGAATGATGACAATCCACTTAAGTACCGTTGAATCTTGACTATCTCATCCTTAATGAAAGAGACATACTTCAACAGTCCCAAAAACCTTCTCTCATATTCATCTATGGTCGTACTTCCAAGCTTAAGTTCAAAGAACTCTTTCATTTTCTTGTCATAGTATCTTTTGGTCAAGTATTTCTTCTCAAAATACTTCTTGAATTCTCTCCAAGTAACACTTTTCTCTACAATGTGTTGTACCTGCACAAGTTGATCCCACCACATGGAGGCCTTTCCTTTGAGTTGATAGATAATGATTCTACCTTCAGCATGGGAAGAATAATTGTGCAATTGAAAATACTTCCTCATGCATAGAAACCATGTTTCGACATCTTCATCCTTCTTGTGCTCACCATCAAATGTAGGAGGTTTGATTTTGTTCATTTCTCTTCCCATCTCATCCATCCCAGATCTCTTATACCTTCTAACATGGGATAGACTTGAGCTGTTGCCTACTCTCTTATGGGAATGCCTATGGGGATGATGGTGATGCCTTAGCAATTTTTACTTCTCCCTTCTCCTCTGAAGATTTGTGACTCTCAGATCTACTTGAGTTACTCTCCTTAACCAATTTCTTCTCTATTCTGTTCAAACCTTCCAATAGCTTCATGTTGAAGTCATCCTGCTACTCTTTGGCTTTCATAAGCCTTTCATTATCAGCTTTATGGCTTTGTACATCCTTCTACAAATTCTTAATGGTCTTAGCCATATTCATATCTTCATTCCTTTCTTCTCCATGTTCGTTGGAGTTCGTTCCTTCCATGCCCAAATGGACATCCATCCCTTTGTTCTTCTCTGGATGACTGTAATTCCCCTATGCCTATTCCATTCCTACAGACTCTGCACTGGTCTGACTTGACCGAGTTGTTGTTAGTTCTGCAAAACGTGCAGCCATCGAAACTAATCAGACTAACAAATCAACAATTCATGAAAATATGCACCATTTCGATTCAACATACACATCAGCACTATCACTCCCGGTTTCCTGGTGTTATCACCATGGAAATTCTAGATAAGACCCAAGTCTCGAGAACGCTGACGTGCAGTGCCTTCCGAGATACACTTGCGCAAGAAGGTGGTTTTGTCGAAACCACTTTTGCCAAGACACTATATTACGTGTCTCCACATGTCAAATCCACCACTCGTGGAGCGGGTGACGGCTAGTTAGATCACCATGTTTCATTTGTTCGGTACTTTGCAGCCATGTGACGTCAGCTGAACGCCGCCATGTAACGAACTCAAAAGATAATCATTCGAAATGGATTGGCCGAGCATGGAAACCCAACACTCCTTGTACGTAATCTGTCTGCGCTTCATAAATGGAGTTCTATAATTACCACTCCCCAAGTATGAAGATATCTGCATATCCATAACCGTAGTAATCTTCAACTACTTGACTTCCTGCTTTCTGTAAAGACGCATTTCAGTATCCCCAACCTGAGATACATGGACAAAGCTAAGTCGAGTGAGACTGGTTATTTGAGCAACATGCTAGGCTTTCCTGCGAATAAGGAGGAAAGGGTCATTGTGCACCTTCTAGAAACTAAGTTCCACATAGAGACGGTTATAGACTCGCGATTGGAAGTAAGACTGAATCCCACTATAAAAAATTTAGTCATCAACAGGCCAGCCGGTAAGAAGAAAAGGAGTAAGCGGCATAAGAAGGAGGAATCTACGGTTGAAGCGGCTGAAAGTGTTGGAGAAAATCAACCGGTCTGGTTAGACTCTTCTTTAAAGGCGAATATCACTAAGCTGAAGTAAGTCTTCAACTAAAATAAGCATGTCTCAACAAATTTTGAACAACCGGTAGCAGAGTTAAAGAGTACAAGAGATGATAGGCCTATTCTTCAACAACCCTTTTTACAACAGGCTAACTGTTGTCATCACCCTTTTGTAATTTTGTGATTAATATGATTATATAAATACAGAAACAGATTTTAGGCTGTTTTATTACAATTTCTATCTGGTGATGTTATGACTCTTGTTTTCTTTTATAATAAGTTTTTCTTGTAATCTTATATTTTATTTTCATCTGTCTAAATCGAAAGAAATTAAATTCAAAATTATTGCTTCAATGCGGTTATGTGTTTATTTTTCTTTTATTATTATGCAATTTAAACTCATACTTCTCGCCTTCCAAGCGACTTCACGCGCATTAACTTGACATGTTCATTTATATTATCGTGCATAGCAATATTACAAGGTAAACGCTTCTCCGCGCACCTAAATCTACTGTGCATTTCTTCTTCGTTGTATCGACTACTTATGCACACTATTCTGGCGTTGTGCCCCAATATCCACTGTGCACAGTTTTGATACTACGCATTGATAATCCACATGAATTTTCGTCCTATGCATGCACCATGTCAAGTTTAACATATTCCTTCGCGCTCAAATATCTGCACACACTACTGAATACACTGTCGCGAAACAACTTATACTCGTACTTATGCACGTACCAACAAAACTCCTCTGCGTTAAGCAATACTTGCGCACCCCATGTGCACCTTACTATGTGTGTGCTTACCACACAAGGCTAATTTCAGCGTGTTCATCTACACATAATATTATTCTGCGTGACGCCATAATTTACCGCGCACACTGACACGCCACAGTTTCCTGCGCGGTGCCAAATTTACCACGCGCACCAGTACGCCAACCTTTTCCAAGGACACTCTATGACTCTTATTCTGGTCACTTTGAAGTTACTTTTCTGTGAATATTCACTTCAATTGCACCCTTCTGGTCCATCCAAGCTCAGTGTTGAACTAAGGCTCTGATACCATACTATAACGATCCCCCGACCAACCTGAGGTCGGGGTACGCCACTCTAGAGAAACCACTCATGATCTGACGCCAGTTGGTAACATTCCCAACCATCAGGCTAGGAACATGCTACTCTAGGGAACACTTTCGTTCCCATACTACGGAACATACAGTAGCATACCCAATAGTCAACTAAGAAATGCCACCTAAATTTACTTTTTAGACTGCATGCAACTAAAACATATACATACAACACGCTCGCGAAAGATTTACATCTAAACATGACAAACAATTACTTTCTGTAACATACGGCTTTTATATTAAAATAACAGTAATTACCGATATGCATCATTTACAGGAAATTACCCATAAGCACACAAGCAATCATAGTCACATATGTAAGATAGGCATGTAAATAATAAAACAACATATCCATATATCATACAATTGGTACTTAGCTTAGAAAGACTGTCACCAACTTCTTACAGACCGTCCATGAACCTCCCAGCCATAGACTACACTGTTCATCACTCTCAACAATGAATCACCCCCTAGCTGGGACTGAACTCCACCCAGGGTAAAGGGATTCCTATCCAGGTTAAGGCTCATGGACAATAGGAAAGACTCCGTCTCAGGTGCTCAATCAACTAACAGCCTACAACCTCTCATTCCCCACATGCCTGTCCCACCCAAGGAAGTGTGCCCCTTCTCTGCTCAATAGTCCCTCGGCTGCTGCACTTCCCTTCCAGGGCTTCAACAACAGGCCAGACCGAAAGTCTCAGAGCAATGTAGATACATTTTAGCACCTACGGAAATCAATCCCCAACAATTCTCTCACTCAGAGAATTGCTCACGGGCCTGACAACCCGCTTCTTCAATCCCGCTCCAAGATAACCAGGTACACCAACCAAAAAGGATGAGGGAACAGGCTTCTGAAAGGTGACATGGCTGTCTCAAGGATAACGGAATGTATGCGTGAAATGGTCATGGAGTCATTGACTGGATAACTGAGTGTGTTTTGGAATCAATGTGAACTCTCTGTAAAAAAAAATCATCCTCTGCCTGCCAATTTTTCCCCTTCTTCCCATTCATAAGGTCTCTATGTGAAACCCCCCCCTGAGCTAAGTTTCTCCACAATATGAATGCACGTCCCCAACTTGACACTTGTCATATCGGAATTTACTTTTGTCCACTTGTCCCCAACTTTAGAACTCAGGATAAACTAATTATCCATACTTTATGTTTTAGGAAATATTAATATAATATTCCCTTGACTTTTGGCCCTCCCTTTCCCTAACTGGTGAAGTTCAGTCCCCCATATCTTTTATCGTGGTTGGTCTGCGTGCAATGATGTATTTTATATTAATCATGAGTCAGGTACAAAGTAGGCGCTCTAGCCTTTAACATCTAGGCGCGCTGGCCTAATTCCAAGACATAAGCATTCCAACTTATAATACTGGCTCACTAGCCTATAATGCATATTATATACACAAAGGTTCGCTGACCTTAATATTGCGCACTGTATCCTCTGTCTTTAAGGTTGCACGCACCTTAGTTACTGGGTGCGGTATTCAGAAATGTGTACATTACATCCCTTTACTGCGTAGTATATGCGCGCACCCTGCCATGAAAGGTGTATTACAAAAATGATGTCTAAACAACTCACTAGCTTAAATATACTTGGATTATATTTACATTTGGGTTCGGCTGAGGGATATTACAATAAATGTCATTAATACTTCAACACTTCAACGTTCAGAGGTTTTGAATGTAGGAGGGAAGAAATCTCTTGAAGGTCGAATTTGCGGAAAAGTTAATCTCAAATTAATCAGCTTTATGTTTCAATTATTCATGCTTTAAACATTTTATTAGCCTTAAGTACTTCGAAAGTTCAACGTTCGGGGGTTTTGGATGAAGGATCATAGAAATCCTCCAAAGGCCAAATTCCCAGAGAAGTTTATCTCCAATTAATCATTTTTATGTTTTAATTAATCATGCTTTAAATACTGTATTAGCCTTAAGTACTTCGGAAATTCGGTATTCAGGGGTTTTGGATGAAGGATGATAGAAATCCTCCGAAGGCTAAATTCCTGGAGTAAACGTTTGAACCGTTATATATATTTTGGGGCTTCAGAACTCTGGAGCTCCGAGAGTTCATTTGTTGAAAAGTGCGGTTCGTACTTCGACGATTCGACGTTCGAGAGTTTTGGATGTAGGATGATAGAAATCCTCCGAAGTCCGAATTCGCGGAGTGATTTATTGATAGTTAATCATGATTAATTAAAGTTATTAAATGTTTTATTAATTCTTTGAAACACTTTTTACTTTTTTTGTGATATCCAATACTTTGACGCTTTGATACTTCAACGATTGTGAACTCAATATTTGTTTAAACTCTCGAAGGGAAATTTCCCGGAGTGATGTGGAAGAGATGATGTCATTATTAGTGACATGTCAAGAAATGAGGGGTGACACGTGTCACTTGAAATCGTGCAAATCATCTTACAAAAATGTTAAAAATAAGTGCCACGTGTCAGCCCAAGAAAATATTTAAATGACACGTGTCCTATGACTCATCCATAAGTCCTTTTAAAAAATTACCACGAGGAACTGTATTTTGGACTTCGAGACTTCGTGACTTTGAGATTTCGTGGTTTTTGTTGTTTAGATTTCTTGAAACACCCGAAGCGCGAAGCTCCGAAGTGACTGTTAAAGGATTTTCTTTAAAACTCAGGCAACTTTTATATTCTGGAGATCACGAGAACCGTTTGATCAAATTAGTGCAATTCATCGACGAGCGACAATGTAAGCACCTTAGTAATATATAATGAACAAGAATTTATTTAATTAAAAGACAATTTACTAAGTTTTTTGGGTGAAATTTTATTTCTAAGAGGAAAAAACAAAAGAATAAAAGTTCAAAATTCTAAGTGTGCTGACATAGTATCCATCTGGGGATTGTGGCTCCCTATGAGGCACGAAAGAATAGTAGACCAAGTGCCTTTATTGGGTAAATGGAGTCATTATTGTTTTTTTGAAAAACATTTTCTAGTTTTATTTAAGAATTAATCATACATAGAAAAAATGAACTCATCCAAATCCAAAAAATTTAAAACACACTTCATGATTGATCTCATGTTAGGCTATTGAATATTTCCCTTTCTAAAAATTGATTTCGGAATTGTTTAAGATAATCAAAATAATTTTAACTAAAATATTAGACTTCGGCCGACTTTGTTCACTTCAAGGTTAAGTATATGTAACATATTTATTTAGGGAATCCCTAGTTGCTTCAGGATGTAAATATCACTGGAAAGAGAACTAGATAAAAAAGTATGATATATAGATACGTATGATGAACTTACATATATCATAGATATTGCTTCATTTCCAGCGAGCCTGTTCAGTACTCCGATGAAGTTATCTACTTCTCCCATTGAATTTCCTTTCACCACTTCAATTAATGAATTTGCATTTCGTTGAGATGAGGGCAATCAATATATCAATTTCCTTTCACCATCTCTTTTAGACAAGATGGGGGAAATCGAGTTATGGATTTCCTTTCACCATATGTCTTGGATTTTAACATTTTGAAGTGGGGGCAATCAATTAAATTCAATTTGTGTGTAACATACAAGGGATGATATCTGTTTAAAATCTTTAAAATGAAAAAGAAGGTCTGTCTACAATTTTAAGAATACTCTGAAACTAACTTTCTTCCAATTTTCAGTACACCTTCACCTATAGGAGATTTTTTTTTGGAATTTCAATCATTTCAGGTATAAACCTTGAGCGATTTTGTCAGTTTAAAATTTGATGTCAGAGCAAATTACCGATACAAGAAGTTAAAAATACAACAACCCACAAGATGAATTTTTTACCACAGATACTTGGATATGTTTCATCAATGGAATAACAATTTCACGGTCTGAATCATTCTAGAAATTTTTTTATTGCGAAAATGGTGAGATGACCTGTAAATAGCATACCTTAGAAAGCACCATCAAAATAATTTATCCTTCCTTGAATTCCGACCTCATTTTCTTCACATTCCCTCAGAAATTCAGCTTAGATATCCTTTGGTTACCTCAAACATCTATAGGTATTCAATATGCTCAAGTGTGTCCTAAATGAGAGAGCCTTGCCTCTTATTTATACTCTCCAAGTAGCTTCCTTAAAAACATCTTCTAGGTCACTTTGCCCGCTTTCCTTATTTTAGGGTTAACCCACTTCTAATTTCTCCATTAAATTATTATTTAAATAACTTATTTTGTATTCACTTTGAATTATAGTACACTCATCACTTCACTTTATTATTTATCTTCTAAAGTCTCTTAAACCACTTTGACTACTTTGACCTTTTGGGGCTTCTAGATGACATAAGAGGGTCTTCCAACTTCGTAAGACCATAACTCTCAAACCGTGAGGAGTTATGTGACGTTCCACATACCATCAGAAATTGAATGAAATTTAATATCCATATAGAGTAGTATTACTTGAAAATATGTAAAAAATCATACCGTTATCGATCAAACAAACTTGGGTCCATTGCCCAAACCTGGGTTCTCCAACTTCTCATGGCCATAACTCTCTAACCGTGAGGATTTATGTGACGTTCCACATAACACCAGAAATTGCGTGACAAGAACTATGCATCTAGGATAGTTTCACTGAAAAATTCAATGTCCTTGATCTCATTATTCCACAATTAAGCATGGGTTCTCTCACTGCGCAAAGCGTCTTCCCGTGAGGGATTTCACCATAAGGGGACCACTTTGGAGTTCATCGATATTTACTTCTTATCAACCATGACAAGACAATAATGAGTCATCTTTACATCAAACAAACTTGGGTCCATTACCCAAACCTTTCTGCTACCGGGATTTCTTCAAGGGTTGACATCAATGACAACCAACCTTAATCAACAATATTTTCAGGTAATACTATTCTATATGGATAGTACATCTCATTCCATTTCTGGTGGCATGTGGAACATCACATAACTCCTCACGGTTTGCGAGTTATGGCCTTACGAAGTTGGAGGACCCTCATATGCCATCATATGTCATCTGGAAGCCCCAAAAGGTCAAAATAGTCAAAGTGTTTAAGAGATTTTAAAAGGTAAATAATAAAGTGAAGTGATGAGTGTACTATAATTCAAATTGAATACAAAATAAATTAATTCAATAATAAATTTAATGGAGAAATTAGAAGTGGGTTAACCCTAAAATAAGGAAAGTGGGCAAAGTGACCTAGAAGATGTTTTTAAGGAAGCTACTTGGAGAGTATAAATAAGAGACAATGCTCTCTCATTTAAGACACACTTGAGCATATTGAATACCTATAGGTGTATGAGGTAACCAAAGGATATATAAGCCTAATTTCCGAGGAAAGTGAGGAAAAAAAGGCCAGAATTCAAGGAAAGATAAATTCTTTTGATGATGCTTTCTAAGGTATGTTTTTTTTTTCAAGGTCATCTCACCATTTTCGCAATAATTTTTTTTCTAGAATGATTCAGACAGTGAAATTTCTATTCCATTGAGGAAACATATCCAAGTATCCGTGGTAAAAAATTCATCTTGTGGGTCGTTGTAGTTTTGGAGTTACACTCTGTGGAAAATAGGGTTTGTGGCTAGTCCTGAAACTAGTCAAAAACAAGTGTTTAGGGTAAAAACATCATAACTTCTTCATAACAGATCCAAATTCATAAATACAAAATGTGTTGGTTATATTAAGGTATACTGTATTCTATTTAATAGTTTCATATCAATTTAACAAATATTCCGTGCGGGGCACGCTCTATAAGGTCGCTCTCTAGAATAAGCCAAAATTCAAAAAGGTGTGCCATTTTTGCCATAAATCCTTTTCTAAGAGGTTTCAAGTAGTGAAACCTGGAGGAATTGCATAAAATACACTGAAGAACATTGTGTATCAATTTCAGATATTTATTCATTACAGATACAAAGTTATGATTATTTTAAGTTAGAGTTGTTGACTAATCCAAAACTAGTCTTGTGAGACTAAATAAACGTTTGATGAAAATGATAGTCTCTTGTTGTTAAATTTAAGGAAGGTTTTCAGGTATGTGATCATATAAACCAGGTTTATTATAGAGTTACAAATCATATTTGGATGATGAAATTGATGAGGGATTTTGGTTGAGGTACAAGTTGGGTACATGGTTGAGACAAGTAGTTGATGAGATGACACATACATGAGGTGTATAGTTGATGATGTTGGTACATATTGATGAGTCATAGTTGATGAATACTTGAAACATGATTGGTAAATACTTGGTACATGGTTGGTTGCATTTGTTTATGATACATGTTGATTACAGGTTGAGGTACAGGTTGATGCATGGTTCAGGTTTATTGGTACATGTTTACAGCGGTATATCTCACAGTGATAGTGTGACAGTGGTTCCATCATTCTATTTCTACTTCAGAGCAGTTGGATGGGGCAAGGGAAAGTGGTTGTAGACACCTTCCGGTTGTATCCAGATAACATAGGGGGTTGTAGCCTCCTTCTGGTTGTAGCGAGGGAATTGAGGAGTTGGAGCTTCCCTCAGGTTGTAGCCTGAGAAACTAGGGGGGTTGGAGCCTCCTTCTAGTTGCAGCTAGAAAACAAAGGAAGTTGGTGCTTCCAATGAATGTAATTCTTCAAGACATATAAGATAAAGCATTATGTGGTTTTCTCTCGATTTAGGTTTCCACGTAAAACACTAGTGTACTTTGTATGTGTGTGATTGTTCATTTCTTATTGCTCATTATTGGATAATAATTCTACATTGATATAACACTTGGATTATTTGGAGAAAAAAGAATATAATTACGCTATTACTGATTCATCCCCCCTCTCAGTAATCCAATAATTGGTATCATAGCAGGTTCCTTCATAAATCAATTTAACCACTGAAAGGTAGATCATGGAGAGTACCAATTCATATAAAAATGGAATACCACACTTTGATGGACAAAAGTATGCTTTTTGGAGCATAAGGATGAAGACATATATACAAGCACAGGGGTTTGAAATTTGGCAATCAATTGTATATGGACACACAGTACCAACAGTTCCACCAAAAAATGACAAAGCAGTGAAACTTGGTTAGAATAATTCCAAAGCTATAAATTCACTTTGGAATGGTCTCAGTGAAACAATATTCACCAAAGTTGCACATTGTAAATCCACCAAAGAGATTTGGGACAAGCTTCAAAATATTTATGAAGGAGATACAAAAGTCAAAGCAGCAAAACTTCAAACTTACAGAGGTCAGTTCGAACAACTAAAAATGAAGGAATATGAGAATATTTCAGCCTACTTCTTAAGAGTTGATGAAACATTGAATGCAATCATAGGATTGGGAGAAGAAATTGAAGAATCTGTAATTGTTCAAAAGGTACTAAGATCTCTTCCTATGAGATTCAACCCTAATATATCAACACTAGAAGAAAGATTGGATATGAACTCAATAAGTATGGACAAACTGCATGGAATCTTCACAGCATATGAAATGAGAACTGAACAGGAAAATCCAGATGTAAAAGAAGCAGCCTTCAAAGCATCCAAAAGATCAAAGCAAAAGAAAAAGGAACAAGAAGAATATAGCAGTAGAAGTGACGTCTCAGAAGATGATGAAGAAGTGGTCAACTTCGTCAAAAGACTGAACAAGGGAACCAATGGTAGGTATAGAGGTACACTTCCTTTAATTTGTTTTAATTGTGATGGTATTGGTCATTTTGCTAACAAATGTCCTCATAAGAAAAACAGAAATGATGAAGGTTACTCAAAAGGCAAACACACATATAAAGGCAAAAGAACTACAAAGAAAGATTTCAAGAAAAACTTATGCATCAAAGAAGACATCTCATCATCAGATGAAGATGAAATCAATGACAGTGAGACATGAAGAGTTCTATTCATGGTAGTAAAAGATTCTGACAAAGAAGACTCTGAAGAAGAATATGAAGAAGCCGAAGAAGGATATGAAGAAGTCGAAGACGAAATTGAAGAGGCAAAAGTTAACTATCGAGAAGAATTAATGTGTGCCATAGAAGTTGTCAGAAGAGAAAAAAAGAAAAAAAAGAAACTACAAGCAGAACTAGACAAGAAAAAGGTCACTCGAGAACTAGAACAAATGATCACAAGATTGAAGGTTCAAATAGAAGAAGATAAAAGAATTGAAGAAGCACTCAAAGAACAACTAGAAGAAAATGACAAGATCATTGGAAATTTGGAAGCAAAGATTGTCACATTGAGAAAGAATATTCAAAAGAAAAATATGCAGAATAGCTCAAAAGTTCTGGATGACATTATCATAAGTAAAAAATCTCATCTTGATAAGTCTGGACTTGGATACAATTAGAAAAAAAAGGGATCAAGCTCCAAAACAATAGAGCAATAAACAAATCCAAAAATCTATGAAGAAACAATCAAAGGGGATAGGAAGATGTACAAGGAAGATTACAGGGACACTCCTCCACCGAGAAGATTCAGATTTTAGAATGAACAACAAACAGATAGGCCTCAAGAAGAAGAAGGATTCATAAGAGCACCTTCTTTCAGAGGATCTTCAACTCCCAGGTATCAAACTATATTTTTTGGTTTATGTTATGCATGTAATAATTTTGGACATAAAGCTATGAATTGCAGAGCTAACAACATGAACGATAACAACTTTGAGAGTCATACACAAAGGGGTTACTCAAGAAGACCTAGTTAAACACAAAGAATAAGTTACAACAGGTTTGAATCTTCGAGCACTGAAGTGGAATGTTACAAATGTAAAAATTTTGGACAAGTGGCCAAAAATTGCAGAATGACAGTCCCTCCTAAAGAACCTCAACATAATAACAACAGTCACAGACAAGAACCTCAGAAAATGACATGGATAAGAAAGTAAGATCAATATAGAAATGAAGAATTCACAGTCGCTCTACAATATAAGAAGAAGAAACACAGTTGGTATGTTGAAAATGGGTGTTCAAAACACATGACAGGTGATAGAGACAAATTTCTTACATTGCGAAAGGAAAGAAATGGATCAGTCTCCTTCAGAAATGATAATTCAACCAAAATCATTGGAGAAGGCACAGTCCGAATTGGGAACAAGAATAAAAAGGCACAAAATGTTCCACTGGTAGAAGATATGAAACATAATCTTCTAAGTGTGATTCAAATGTGTGATCAAGGTCATAAAGTTACTTTTGATTCACAAAAGTGTGAGATAAGAAGAGAAGGTTCAGGGAAATTCGTTGGTACAGCTGCAAGAACTTCAAACAACATATACGTGTTAAGTGTAATTGGAAATGAAAAGTGTTGTCTAGGAAAGGAAGATGAAAGTTGGTTATGGCATAGAAGAAAGGGTCACATGCATTTTGATAACCTTGTAAAAGTCAGCAAAAGAGAAGCAGTCAGAGAAATGCCACAGATCATGAAACCAACCAACACTTTATGCAAGCATTGTCAACAAGGAAAGCAAACAAAGACCAGGTTCAAATCAAAGGAATATTCAACAACAAGACCACTGGAAATTGTGCATACTGATCTAGTTGGACCAACTACAACAAAGGGCTTAGAAGGTGAGAGATACTTTATGTTATTAGTTGATGATTATACAAGAATGACTGCAATTTTCTTTCTCAAGAACAAGTCAAAAGCTTTTGAAAACTTCAAGATCTACAAGGAAATGGTTGAAAATGAGATGGATTCAATAATCAAATGCTTGAGATTTGATAATGGAGGAGAGTTCACTTCAAAGGAATTTATGGACTAGTGCAGTAGTCATGGAATAAAAAGACAATTCTCCGTTGCTAGGACACCTCAACAGAATGGAGTTGTTGAAATAAAGAATATGACAGTACATGAAATGGCTCGAAAAAATGCTAATGGATTCCAAATTGACAAATATATTTTGGACACAGGCAGTGCATACAACAATTCACATTCAAAACATAGTAATGCTCAGAAACAACACTGATAAAACTCCCTACGAGATATGGAAAGGATATGCAGAGATTGAAGGAATTGAATTTGAAGAAACATTTGCCCCAATTGCTAGAATGGAAGAAATCCGGTTTCTTTTAGTCTATGCATGCTCCAAAAATGTTAAAGTATATTAGATGGATGTAAAATCAGCTTTTCTAAATGGGGAACTTGAAGAAGAAGTCTACATTGAACAACTAGAAGAATTTCAGTTGTCAGAGAATGCATATTATGTGTGTAAATTAAAGAAGGCCTTGTATGGTCTAAAACAGGCTCCTAGAGCATGGTACTCTAGACTGGATAAGTATCTGTTGCAGACAGGGTTCAGAAAATGAAGTGTAGACAACAACCTCTACATCAAGGTAAGTGAAGGTAATATTTTATTAACTGAAGTTTATGTTGATGATATTATTTTTGGTAGTGATGATGACAAGTTAAGCCAGAAATTTGCAAAAGATATGCAGAATGAATTTGAAATGTCGTTACTTGGAGAACTATCCTTGTTTTTGGGACTTCAGATACGTCAAAGAAACCAATAAGTCTTTATTTCTCAAACCAAGTATATCAGAGAAATGCTAAAGAGGTTTGGAATGGAAGATTACAAACCAGTTATCACTACCATGCAAACTAGTTGCAAGTTGAGAAAATATGATGATTCAAAGTCTACATATAAGAGGAAATACAGGTCAATGATTGGCAACCTACTATATGTGACAACATCCAGACCAGATGTAATGCAGGCAGTTGGACACGTGGCAAGATTTCAAGCAACACCAAAGGAGTCACATGTGTTAGCAGTGAAGAGGATTTTCAGATATCTCAAAAGAACTGAATAGTTTGGATTATGGTATCCAAAAGGAAAGGATATATCACTTATTGCCTACACAGATGCAGATTGGCAGGTTGTATTGATGACCGATAAAGCACCAGTGGAGAAACGTTCTACTTGGGTGAGTGTTTAGTATCATGGCTAAGCAAGAAACAATCATCAATATCTTTATCTACAATCGAGGCAGAGTATATTGCAACAACATCATGTTGTACACAGGTTCTTTGGATGAAACAAACTCTGACAGATATACAGGTTGAGTATGATGAGCCCATTCCAATATATTGTGATAGTACAAGTGCCATCAATATCTTGAAGAACCCGGTGATGCACTCCGAGACGAAGCACATTCTAATAAAGTATCACTTTCTACGGGGGCAGTTTGTAGAAAAGAACATCATAGTTGAGTATGTGGGCACAAAAGAACAAGTGACAGACATCTTCAAAAAGCCACTTCCACGAGAATCCTTTGAATATATTCACTAGAGACTTGGAGTTATTTTTACTCCAAAATGAATTCTTTTTGAATGCTTATCTTATGTGTCTTAGATTTACACGAGGAAGCACCATAAGAGGTCAGTTCAGTCAAGGGGAGCAACCCCGGATGGAAATATACCTTTGCCATTGATGATAAAGGGGGATAGATTTATCAAATGCAGAGGAAAGAGGCATGGTTCCAGGGGGAACATGAGTGATATGATTTCAGTATTGCATCAGAGTGTTGCCATCAATGCGAAAGGAGGAGATTGTTGATTAAGGTTGGTTGTCATTGATGTCAACCCTTGAAGAAATCCCCGTAGCAAAAAGGTTGGGTAATGGACCCAATATTGTTTGATGTAAAGATGACTTGTTATTGTCTTGTCATGGTTGATAATAAGTATAAATGGATGAACTCCAAAGTGGTCCCCTAATGGTGAAATCCCTCACGGGAAGATGCTTTGTTGATTGAGTTATCCTAGAAGTATGGTTAGAGAACCCATGCTTATTTGTGGAATAATGAGATGAAAGTCAGTGAATTTTTCAGTGAAACTATCCTATATGGATAGTGATTTTCATGCCATTTCCAGTGGTATGTGGAATGTCACAAAACCCCTCACGATTAGAGAGTTATGGCCATGAGAAGTTGGAGAACCCAGGTTTGGGTAATGGACCCAAGTTTGTTTGAAGGATAATGGTATGAGTTTTGATATATTGTCAGGTAATACTATTCTATATCGATAGTACATGTCATTCCATTTTTGGTGGTATGTGGAACGTCACATAACTCCTCACGGTTTGAGAGTTATGGCCTTACGAAGTTGGAGGACCCTCATATGTCATCTAGACGCCCCAAAAGGTCAAAGTAGTCAAAGCGGTTTAAGAGATTTTAAAAGGTAAATAATAAAGTGAAGTGATGAGTGTACTATAATTCAAATTGAATACAAAATAAATTAGTTCAATAATAAATTTAATGGAGAAATTAGAAGTGGGTTAACCCTAAAATAAGGAAAGTGGGCAAAGTGACCTAGAAGATGTTTTTAAGGAAGCTACTTGGAGAGTATAAATAAGAGGCAATGCTCTCTCATTTAAGACACACTTGAGAATATTGAATACCTATAGGATTTTGAAGTAACCAAAGGATATCTAAGTTGAATTATTGATGAAAGTGAAGAAAAGAAGGCTAGAATTCAAGGAAGGATAAATTCTCTTGATGATGCTTTCTAAGGTATGTTTTTTTTTAGTTCATCTCACCATTTTTCGCAAAAAAAATATTTCTAGAATGATTCAGATCGTGAAATTTCTATTCCATTGAGGAAACATATCCAAGCATCTATGGTAAACAAATCATCTTATGGGTCGTTGTAGTTTTGGATTTACACTCCGTGGAAAATAGGGTTTGTGGCTAGTCCTGAAACTAGTCAAAAACAAATGTTTCAGGTAAAAACGTCATAACTTCTTCATAACAGATCCAAATCCAGTAAGACCAAATGTGTTGGTTATATTGAAGTCTGAAGTATTATTTGTAACATGTTTATATAAATTCAACAAATATTCTGTGTGGGGCATGCTCTACAAGGTCGCTCTCTAGAATAAGCCAGAATTCAACAAGGTGTGCCATTTTTGGCATAAATCATTTTCTAAGAGGTTCCAAGTAGTGACACCTGGAATAATTTCATAAAATACACTGAAGAAAAAAGTGTATCAGTTTCATATCTTTATTCATTACAGGTACAAAGTTATGATTATTTCAAGTTAGGGTTTTTGACTAATCCAAAACTAGTCTTGTGAGACTAAAGAAACGTTTGATGAAAATGCTAGTCTCTTGTTGTTAAAGTTAAGG
>ML777940.1:46015-79866 GCA_009831015.1 Picea engelmannii | reverse complement strand
ATCCAATGCAACCAGTCCCACCCAATTTGGATACTCTAGAAAGAAGTTATTCTTGTTTTACCTGGAACACCTTCTTGAGACTAGTCAATAGGACTAGTCAGATACCCTATCTTACACAAGGTGTATCTACAAATTTAAGATGAACCAGAAGCTGAGATTTTTCCCACAGATACCTTAGTAATTTCTGTAAATGGCCTCTGGAGTTCAGGGTCTGAAACGTTACATAACATTTTTTATAGAAATAATTTCGCAATGACTCATTTCTGGATGATTCCAGAACCCTATCTTGTACAGGCTGTATCTCCAAAAGTATAAGGCCTCAAGAGATGAATTTTGAACCCAACGTACCTTGATCCGTCTACTAAATAACCTCCAAGCGGTTCCTTTTGAAACGTTGTATAAAAAACGTTATAGCGAAAATTCCATAGTGTCTCAGATGTAGCAGCGAAACCCCAAGACCTTGAGCTCTGATACCATATGTTAATAACCAAACATCAATATAGCATGAAAAAACCTCAGGAAAAGTACTCAATGCCTTGAAACAGAGATAATTTCAAATAATAAGCCTCTTCGAGGGGGCAACCTCCTTTTACCCCACTTAAAGGTTCAAGTACAAGATGATTCAAAATGAAAATGTCTCCTTGGTATATATAGGAGACTAGGAGGTATAATTACAACTAATGGCCTAAAGTCGACATAAACAAAATAACATTACTAATCTAATATGCCCCAATTAAGGGGTAATGGGCCAATATTAGGGCTTAAGATTTTCATACTTTGTTTAACAAATGAAAATTTCATACTCACTTTGATAAACCTCCATTCCCAAAAAATATTGTATGAGACCCAAATATTTCATCTCAAATTCATTCATCATAGCAATTTTGAATTCATCCTTCATCTTAGAAGTGCTACCCATATATAATAAATCATCAACAATTACAAATACTAGGAGATATTCCAAGAATTTTATGATCATCATAAATTTTATGCATGATCAGTGGAGAAAATAATAGGAGATATTCGTAATAGATTAAGATTAACACACTTTCTGGGGCTAATCCATTTGTAAATAGGGTATCTAGGATATGAACTAGGAAATAATAAGGTTACTATGCTTATTAACCAAGAAATATTATAAACCGTAATGAACAAGAACATGCAATGATATAACCAAAATTAAAACTGTCAAAACAATATCATGCAATGTAAACAAAACTGCAATTTTACAATGGCATTTAAAGAGGAAGATGGCGCCATTTGTGTATACAAAGAAAATTTCATTATTGCAACTGTTGATTATATATAAGCATTACCTGTCAAAAGCATCCTCATTAATCTTGCGTTTTAAAGGAGTTCATAACAATAGAGTATGTAGCACCTATTTAAAGGAGTTCATAACTGTTGTTCTTGAGATTGATTTTAAGCTCAAAGAATAATGTCAAGCATCAAAGATTTTAAATGAAATGTTTTATACATGATTTCTTCTACCTTCAGTTTTCTGAGAAATAACTTTAAGTGAAATTTATGATAAGACAATACAAACGCTGTATCTCGTTATCTGAGTCATAATTTTAATTTCAAATGATGTAGAAATGATTGACAAAACTGTTAAAATAAAACAAGGTATCAATTACAGATAAGTCTTACCTTATTTGCAATAGAAGAAAAATAGAAGATGTACCCTTGAAAGAAGATTAAGAATGCAACAATTCACACAGATCACAGGTCTTGTTTTTATTCACAGTAAGAACAGAGGAAAAACTGTAACTGAATGGACTTCTGATGTATTATGATCACAATAGATGTAATACTAAATTGTAATCATTCATTCTTCAAGGACTATAGAAGGAAACTCATAAGAGATGGAAACACAGAGAAAACACATAACTCAAATGAAACGAAACTTAGAATCTTTGTCTGCTCTTGTATTAATATTCAATAAGTTCTCTCTTTTAAATTAGGCTGGAAACATCCAACATTGGGCTAGAAGCCGCCTGGAATAGATCTAAGATTTGTCTATTTATACAAAAATTGTCTCAACAAAAAGTAGTTGGAAATTCCACAATATCTGCTCTAAATATAGAATACAATCCGAATGGAAAAATAGAATGCAAATATTTTTGAGGTATTGTTTGATGTGTTGGCGCTTCATATGCTCCTTCATTTTCTTTGCGTGGCGCGATAATCCTTACGGAAATGAAATTAACCTTCCTGTAACAAGAGAAGTCTGTAAGCTCTTAATTACCGAATGAAAAATTCTAACTGTAAATGGAAAAATGACTTGAGATTCGAAATGTTTTATTCATAAAGTCTGTCAATCTTTGTATTGATTTATTAACAGAGACATTATTAAAAATCTAATGGAATTTATTACCTGGCAAATGACGAGATTTACTCAAATCTTAACTTTAGTCAATCATAAATGTCATTAATACTTCGACACTTCGGCATTCAGAGGTTTTGAATGTAAGAGGGAAAAAATCTCCTGAAGGTCGGATTCGCGGAAAAGTTAATCTTGAATTAATCAGCTTTATGTTTCAATTAATCATGCTTTAAACATTTATTAGCCTTAAGTACTTCGAAAGTTCGACATTCGGGGGTTTTGGATGAAGGATGATAGAAATCCTCCAAAGGCCAAATTCCCAGAGAAGTTTATCTCTAATTAATCATTTTTATGTTTTAATTAATCATGCTTTAAATACTGTATTGGCCTTAAGTACTTTGAAAATTCGGTATTCGGGGGTTTTGGATGAAGGATGATAGAAATTCTCCGAAGGTTGAATTACTGGAGTAAACGTTCGAACTGTTATATATATTTCGGGGCTTCGAAACTCCGGAGCTCCGAGAGTTCATTTGTTGAAAAGTGCGGTTCAAACTGCCTTCATTCGTTGAAAAGTGCGGTTCGTACTTTGACAGTTCGACGTTCAGGAGTTTTGGATGTAGGATGATAGAAATCCTCCGAAGGATGAATTCATAGAGTGATTTATTAATAGTTAATCATGATTAATTAAAGTTATTAAATGTTTTATTAACTCTTTGAAAAACTTTTTACTTTTTTTGTGATATCCAATACTCCGACGCTTTGATACTTCAAGGATTGTGAACTCAATATTTGTTTAAAATCTCGAAGGGAAATATGCCGGAGTGACTTGGAAGAGATAACGTCATTCTTAGTGATGTGTCAAGAAAGGAGGGGTGACACATGTCTCTTGAAATCGTGCAAATCATCTGACAGAAATGTTAAAAATAAGTGCCACGTGTCAGCCCAAGAAAATATTTAAATGACATGTGTCCTATGACTCATCCGTAAGTTCTTTTAAAAAATTACCATGAGGAACTGTCTTTGAGACTTCTAGAATTCGTGACTTCGGGGTTTTTGTTGTTTAGATTTCTTGAAACACCCGAAGCGCGAAGCTCTAAAGTGACCATTAAAGATTTTTCTTTAAAACTCAGGCAACTTTTAGATTCCAGAGATCATGAGAACCGTTTGATCAAATTAGTGCAATTCATCGATGGGAGACAGTGTAAGCGCCTTAGTAATATATAACAAACAAAGATTTATTTAATTAAAAGACAATTTCCTAAGTTTTTTGGGTGAAATTTTATTTCTAAGAGGCAAAAACAAAAGAATAAAAGTTCAAAATTCTAAGTGTTCTAACATAGGATCCATCTGGGGATTGTGGCTCCCTATGAGACATGAAAGACCAGTAGACCAAGTGCCTTTATTGGGTAAATGGAGTCATTATTTCTTTTTTGAAAAACATTTTCTGGTTTTATTTAAGAATTAATCATACATAGAAAAAATGAACTCATCCAAATCCAAAAACTTTAAAACACACTTCATGATTGATCTCAAGTTAGGCTATTGAATATTTCCCTTTCTTAAAATTGATTTCGGAATTGTTTAAGATGATCAAAATAATTTTAACTAAAATATCAGACTTCGACCGACTTTTTTCGGTTCAAGGTTAAGTATATGTAACATATTTATTTAGGGAATCCCTAGTTGGTTCAGAATGTAAATATCACTGGAAAGAGAACTAGATAACAAAGTATGATATATAGATACATATGAAAACCTCAAATATATCATAGATATTGCTTCATTTCTAGCGAGCCTGTTCAATACCCTGGTGAAGTTATCTACTTCTCCCATTGAATTTCCTTTCACCACTTCAATTAATGAATTTGCATTTCGCTGAGATGAGGGAAATCAATATATCAATTTCCTTTCATCATCTCTTTTAGACAAGATGGGGACAATCGAGTTATGGATTTCCTGTCACCATATGTCTTGGATTTTAACATTTTGAAGTGGGGGCAATCAATTAAATTCAATTTGTATGTAACATACAAGGGATGATATATTTTTAAAATCTTTAAAATGAAAAAGAAGGCCTGTCTACAATTTTAAGAATACTCTGAAACTAACTTTCTTCCAATTTTCAGTACACCTTCGCCTATAGGAGATTTTTTTTGGGAATTTCAATCATTTTAGGGATACACCTTGAATGATTTTGTCAGTTTAAAATCTAATGTCAGAGCTAAAATTGTCAGGATTAGCCTAGACATACTTTTTCAATTCAAATCAAAGGAACGTAAAATTTTTCACCTAATCTTGTTTTGAAAATATGCTTTTGAGTTTTCAAAGTCGGGCTGAGTCTCTTTATTCTATGAATACTAAAAGGATGAGAAAGGAAAAATAAAATCTGGAGTGGAAAGAACTTTGGGAGAGGAAAAAATAACCAAATCAAGGATTGAGAAGATTTGAATAAAAAACATCCTAATCCCACACAAGTTTGTGTATTAAGTTCAGACTTATTTCGAGTTTATTTATTATTATTATTGTTTTTTATTTTTTATACCAGAGGTGGCTTTAGAATTTTTCAGCATGACACTTCAAGTTATATTTTTCTACTTCTCCATTTTTTAGATTAGGTGATAACATCATCATGAGAAAAACTTCCTTTGCATTTATTTCAATCAATTTTTATTTTATTTTATTCAGACTTATAAAGAAGAATAGGAACTCATACCTTATTTTTCTTTGAATTTTCAACAAGGAATATGTATTTATCACTTGCTTTTATAGAAATCAAAAAGACGAAAAGACGAGTGCCAATTTTTTATTGAGCCTCATCTCCTGTTCAACAAGATCTTTTCTGCAAAGTGCCAAGAATAGTAGACCACGTGCCTTCATCCTTCTGCGACCTTAAATCAACCCTGTCAAACTCTGAACCTTGTCATTGAGCTATGGAGTCATAATGCCTTAAAACTGAACCATACTGGATGCCAAACTGAGAACCAAACTACTGAACTGAAATAAAATGATGAACTAGAATGCTGAAATGAAATGTTGATTTGGAAAACTTATTTATATACATTGGTCCTACACTAATCAAGAAAAATTCCATTGATCAAGTAATATGGAATTTCCAATGGAGCCATGCAAATAGTGGATTGCTTAACATGCCTTGCTTGTTGCTGGATGAAGGAATGAAAAAATAATAAAATTTTTGCAGCAAAGAATGAATAGGTAACTTGCGCTTATTGCTAAAGTTTGGTTGTACACAAAGCGCTGCAAAAATTTGGACCTATTGAAGAAAATACTCCAACCAAACAACTAGTGGATCATGAAAAGATAAAGAATTTTCAAAATTAACCAATACCTCTTCCTACTGACCAAGCTGTATGAAATTTATTTTCACACTTTCTCCACTACTGATATTTTCTTTTTCCGTCTCAAGAATGTCATATTGAGGCTCACTGATTTCTTGTATATGCTACTTCACAGTTGACGATGAAGGCAAAATTATCTCCTTTAATAGATCTTTATTATATCCTTCATTTTCTATCCAAGAGTCTACTCCATAATCATCATATAGAGGTTCAATGTTCTCATAATACTGCTGATAAGTTTGTTGGCATGTTTGCGGGCAGAGGTGTGCTTTCCATTGATGGAAATATCAACAGTGCAACATCGATGGCACAAGAAAAATAGTGAAGACACAGAAGATAAATCTAGAGAAGAGATCAAAGCTCAGAAGAGATAGTGCCTTGCGCTTTCCAGAAGTGCAACCGAGGACCAAGAGAAGGACTTGCAGGATGAGCAAAGGTCACACAACCTTTGACACTTAGAAATTCTTCCAAGTCAGAAGGATGCATAAGCTTCGGAGGAAGAGAAACAGTGATCGTTGGATCACTCATCCTGAATTCCCGATGGCTGTCAGATCAGAGTCCATACAGGAGGAGCACATAGAGAAGGAGAACAGATCTCAGGCGTCAAATCTGAGCGCGAGGACCAACCATCGTTGGATCTAGATGAACGTGCACGACCATTAAGTGCATTGCGAAGCACATTTTGATTAGGCCTGTGGTCACAACCAATGGTCACCTCAGCGGGAGATAAGTAAAGGATATAGCACAACTAGGCTCCATTTCAGAGTTTTGCAGATTGAGAATTCTAGAGGAAGGACTCATAGCAAACTTGCAAAACATGAAATTGCAAAGCACCCTTTTGAATAAGCACTTGGTCACCGCCAGTGGTCATGTGAAAGGGAGGGTCTTAGCCAGAAGAGATAGCGCCCATTGTGTAGATTTCTCAGAAATGGAAAAGGCGCCAACCACATGAACACGCAGAGGTTCTCACAGTAACTGCCAGAACAAAGTGATTGCATCTGCTAGAGAATTCAAGGAGCTGTAGGGTGACTGCCAGAGGAGACGAAGAGTCTCGAGGTAACGTCCAGTGATGATGAAGATATTCGGTAATGAAAGAGAAGACGAAGAGTATCAACTACCAAAGAGGCTAAGGAATCTCAGCATAACAGCCACTGATGATGAACTCATAGGCAATAGAACTGCCAGAGAAGATGAAGAGTTGCCATGATGATCATGGGATGACTTGATGTGAGAGAGGCATGCATAAGAGTGACAATATGTGATTCTTCTATTGAGCTATGCAAGAGCAAGGATAAGTTACAATGAACAAACTGTGGTGTAGAACAGAGTCACTGTAAAGAGCATGCATAGACATTGCACATGAGAAGGTAGAAGGTGCACAAAGAGGATAAAAACATAGAACATAGAAGAGATTGGTGCTGCTGTTGAGTGTGATTCATGCGAATAAAAGCAGGCTTTGTGTAGCAGCTGTAATGCAAAGAAGGGGGATAGAACATGGTATGGATATGGTGCACAGAGCATAAAATGAAAAATAACAGAAAGTGCAACATATGCAAGCAGAAAGACACTGATGCAGGTAGAGCAGAGCAGTGTAGCAGAACAATGATGTGACTGGTAAGCCATTGATAAATCCCGTATCACTGTAATAACTTTAGAGAAGCAAAGATTTATAATCAGGGTGGTAGGGAGGTTCTAGGGAGGACTGTTTTCCTCAGAGTTTCAAGTGGGTGCTTGAACACAGGGAGTTGTAGCTTCCATCTGGTTGCATCCAGAAAAACCAGGGTGGCAGGGTGGTGCAAGGGAGAACTAACGTTCTCCGTTATACATGCTGGTGCCTGTGTTACTGGAAGTTGGTGCTCCCATCTAGTTGGTGCTGGAACACTTAGGGAGTTGGTGCTTCCTTCTAGTGGGTGCTAGAGAAAATATAGAGTTGGTGCTCTCAACAAGTTGCAGCTTGCAAGACAGAGGTAGTAGCCTCACAATGAGTTGGAGCTCATAAGTATGATAATGTACAAAATGTAAAGATTACTTATCATATCAAGAAGAAGAGGTTTTCACCCTTTATGGGTTTCCTCAGGAAATATCTATCTCTTTATATTTCATGTGTGTGATTGATGTTTAACATTCTATTGCTTATTTCCCAGCATCATGGTGATTGTCATTTTGTGTTCAGTAAAGAGTTTAAAATGGGAAAAATTGTTTAAGCACAGTAACAACTGATTCATCGCCCCCCCTCTTAGTTGTCCAACAATTGGTATCAGATCTGGTTCCTTTTATCTTAAAGGTAGACCATGAAGCTTAAACATGTCAAGCCATGAAGGAACTTCAAGAAATAAGCCCCCCCTGTTCAATGGAACACACTTTGCCTTTTGGAAAGTTAGGATGAAAACCTACATAATGGCCCTAGGTGCAGATGTCTGGGACGTGGCAGAGACTGGTTATGTAAAGCCAATTGTACTAGCTAATAAGGATGACAAGATAGAATTCAACTTCAATGCTAAGCCTATGAATGCTATTCTGAGTGGGCTTGCAGAAGTAGAATTTCTAAAAGTTATGCACTTAGAAACTGCCAAAGAAATGTGGGACAAACTCATTAGCAGTTATGAAGGTAATGAGAAGGTAACAGACGCCAAGCTTAAAAAATACAGAGCAAATTTTGAGCAACTAAATATGAAGGAGGATGAAACTGTTGGAAAGTACTTTCTGAGAGTTGAAGAAATAGTAAATGCAATGAAAGAACTTGGTGAAAAAATTGAGGAACCCTCTTTAGTTCAGAAGATTTTGAGATCTCTGCCATATAGGTTCAACTCGAAGGTCTCTGCTATAGAAGAACTTAATGATCTAAAAGCCTTGGATTTTGATCAACTTCTAGGAACATTGACTGCATATGAAATGAGGATAGTTAAAGATAAACCCACCTCTAGAGAAACATCATTTAAAGCAGATAAATATGAGGATTCTGAGCCTGATGAAATTGAAGAAAAATTTGTGAGAAGACTAAAGAAAGGATCAGACAAGTACCAAGACAAGCTTCCCTTCAAATGTTTTAACTCTGGAAGGATAGGTCACTTTGCATCTAAGTGTCCACACAAGAATAAGGACCATAACTCTGAAGGTGAAGAGAAGTACAAATTCAAGAGATTTGGTAAAAAGAAAATCTTATGTGTAAACAATGATGACTCTTCAGGAGACACATATAGTGACTCTTCTTGTGAAGATAATATTAATGACTTTATGCTAATGGACAAAGAGGATTATGATAATAAAATCATAGGAAGTGATGTTGATGATGAAGAATCCATGGTTGACTTGGAAGGAGAACTGATCAGTGCTCTAGAAGAAATTGCTAGAATCTGACTCAAGAAGAAGAAGCAAAAACAATTGCTGATACAGTTCGAGAAAGATAGTAAAAAACCCGATGAAGACTTTTCCCTGCTGAAAGTAGAATTAGAAGAGGCAAAGGAAATAGAAGACATTCTGAAACAACAATTATCATAAAAGAAGGCAAGATGTGAAGCCTTGGAAGAAGAGGTAGTAAAAATCAGAAAATAAATGGAGAAGTTTAAAGCATTATATCTCCAAAATCTTCCAAGCATTAAAGCCTCAGAAGGATTAGCCACCATTCTGAATTAGCAAAGGAATCCAAATTTGAAAAATGGTTTGGGTTATGAAGAAGGATCAAATAATGGTCAACCAAGCAACAAAGAATCCATTAAGTTTGTCAAATCTACATGCATTGACAACAATAAATATGGAGAAACAAAGGAAGATAATCATCCACCAAGAAAGAGCGAAGGAAGAAGTACCATAACTGAAACTGTAGAACAAAGAAATAATATACCCTCTACTCAAAGAAATCATCAGCATGGAAAAAATTGACCTTCTCAAAGAAGACAACCATTTTCCAGGTACAAAGGATTTTTTTATGGATATTGTTTTTACTGTTCTAAATTTGGTCACAAAGTTGTAAACTGCTCCTTAAAATTTAGATATGAGAAATCAAGACACTCAAGGAATAGATATCTGTCGCAACAAAGAATGAGACAACTAATTAAAAAACAACCACATACTGCAACTCGTGTGATGGCCGGGAAAAGGACATAGGTTAAGCATAACAATCATTATGATCCTTTATTCAATGAACCAGAATGTTACACCTGCCATAATTATGGACACAAAGCTGCAGATTGTCGCTTAAGGAACTATGAACCAGATTTGAATCCTGCTGAAAATGTCAAGGTTTGGAAGAAGAAAGAAAATGACAAGTGTGGACTAGTGATGTCAGCTCAAAGACAAAAGAACCCCTGGTATATTGACAGTGGTTGCTCCAAACATATGACGAGAGACAAAGGTAAGTTTCTATATCTAAGTGAAAGAAAATCAGGAAACATAACCTTTGGAAATGATGCTCCAGGTAAAATCAAGGGTAAAGGGATGGTGATTTTAAGTAACAGAAAAGGAAAAACCCAGGATGTTCTGCTTGTAGATGGGATGAAACATAATTTTCTCAGTGTAAGTCAAATGTGTGACAGAGGATGTGAAGTGGTGTTCACTTCCAAGGATTGCAAGATAAAGTTTGTAAAATTAGGACAAGTGGTGGCTAAAGGCATAAGGACAGATAATAATGTATATGTGGTGAAAGAAGATAGAGAGGAGTGTAATCTAAGCAAACATGATGAAATATGGTTATGGCATAGGAGACTTGGACATCTAAACTTTGACCACTTAATCAAGCTCAAAAATCTTGAGGCAGTAAAAGATCTTCCAAGTATATCAAAGCCACAAGACTCTGTGTGTAAACCCTGCCAAGTAGGAAAGCTAACCATGACTCAGTTTAAATCCAAGAGCTCTACTTCAACAGAGAAACCACTCCAATTAATTCATATGTATTTATGTGGACCATCAAGACAGGAAGGCAGAGGGAAGGAAAACTACTTTATGCTGATCATTGGCGATTACTCCAGACTTACTTGGGTTGCTTTTCTCAAAGAAAAAGCTAAAGCATTTGAGAAATTTAAAATATTTAAGGCTTTAACTGAGAATCAAACGGGTAATAGGTTAAAGGCAATAAGATCGGACAGAGGAGGAGAATTTTTTTCAAGCGATTTTAAGGAATTCTGTGATAAAAATGGGATCAAGAGAGAATACAAAATCCTAGGAACTCCACAACAAAATGGTGTAGTTGAGAGGCAAAACAGAACTGTGCAACAAATGGCCAGGTCAATGATGAATGAGAAGAACATTGGTGAAACCTACTGGGTAGAATAAATACACACAACAATTCGTGTTCTTAACAAAGCCCACCTCAGACCACACAGTGACAAGACACCTTATGAACTGTGGTATGGAAGACCTGCTTCAATCAAACACTTCAAAGTCTTTGGGAGTAAGTGATACATAAAGAATAATAATGAGAACCTTGGAAAGTCTGATGACAGAGATGATGAAGGCATATTCTTAGGGTATGCTACAAACGACAAAGGATACAGATGCTATAATAAGAGGCTGCATAAATTGGTTGATTGTATTGACATAAACGTTGATGAAGGAGTCTCAGTAAGAGAGGTGAACAATACTAAATCAACAACAGAGGATATAGGTGAAGTTGAAGCTGAAAAGGTCCAATAATCAGAAAAAGAAGGATCTGAGTTAGATGAAGATACAAATACTCAGGAAGATTTAAATCAAAAGACAACACCAAATCATTCCTCCAGAATTACTTGAAAAAATCATCCTGCAAGTCAGATAATTGGTGAGAAAGACAAAGGTGTACAAACCAGGAGAAAGATAATAAAAGACAACGAGCAATCACATATAGCACTCATATCCATGGTGGAACCCAAGAACTTTAATGAGGCCAATAAAGACAAAAATTGGTTAAGATCAATGAATGAGGAACTGGACCAGATTGAAAACAATGACACTTGGGAACTCGTTCCTAGGCCAGCATATAAAAATGTTATAGGATCAAAGTGGGTCTCCAAAAATAAGATGAATGAGCAAGGAAACATTGTAAGAAATAAGGCTAGATTGGTCTGCAAAGGATATGCTCAAATAGAAGGACTGGACTTTGATGAAACATTTGTGCCCATAGAAAGATTGGAAGCAATTAGAATGTTTCTTGCCTATGCTTTTCATAAACAATTTAAAGTCTATCAAATGGATGTCAAGTCAACTTTTCTAAATGGATATCTAAAGGAAGAAGTCTATATGGAATAACCATATGGTTTCCAATTGTTAGATAACCCTAAATTTGTTTGCAAGATGAAGAAACCCTTATATGGGTTAAAACAAACTCCTCGTGCCTGGTATCACAGACTGGATACGTATCTACAAGACAAAGGATTCAAGAGAGGAACATTTGACAACAATTTATATATCAAAACAGAGGGTAATTATTTTCTGATTGTTTTGGTCTACGTAGATGACATAATCTTCGGTAGTAATAATGCGTCACTGGTACAATGGTTTGCTTTTGATATGCAGTCTGAGTTTGAAATGTTTATGATAGGGGAACTGCCATTTTTTCTGGGTCTACAAATTACTGAGAGGTATGAAGGAATATTTCTTTCTCAAGAAAAATATCTAATGGAAATGTTGAAAAGGTTTCAAATGGAAGATTCTAACCCTATGAGCACACCTATGGTCACTGGATGTAAGTTAAGAAAGGATGATGACTCACCTGATGTTGATCAGAGTTCATATAGGTCTATGATAGTCAGCCTGTTGTACATAACAACATCTCGTCCAGACATAATGCATGCTGTTGGAATCGTAGGAAGGTATCAAGCCACACCTAAACATAGTCATTTGTTAGATTTCAAAAGGATATTCAGATACCTGAAAGGAACAATGAACTATGGCCTATGGTATCCTAGGAATCAAAATTTTCAACTATCAGTCTATTCAGATGCTGATTGGGCTAACTGCGTAGATGAAAGGAAAAGCACGAGTGGAGGTGCATTCTTCTTAGGAGATTCTCTTGTATCATGGTTGAGAAATAAGCAAGGTTCCATTTCCTTATCAACTACATAAGCTGAATACATTGTAGCTGCCACTTGCTGTACCCAAGTATTGTGGATGATTTAGACACTTGCAGACTTGGAGGTAAAATACACTGCACAGATCCCAATTCATTGTGATAACACCAGTGCAATTAGTGTGTCAAAGAATCTTGTCTTTCACTCCAAGACCAAGCATATTCCCATTAAGTATCACTTCTTGAGGGAACGGGTAACCAACTCTGTGGTTTCTATGCATTATATTCCCTCCAAAGATCAGATTGCTGATATCTTCACTAAACCGCTTGCACAAGCTCAGTTTGAGTAGCTACGCTAGAAGTTGGGCGTGACCCCACAATCAATCTAAGAGAGTCCATCCTGTCAGAGGGAGTATGTGTTGGTTGAATATATGATACCTCCGGAAAAGTACTGCAACAACTTAGGGGGAGTATTTTTTTCTTTGACATTGATGTCAAAGGGGGAGAAAAAGTGTGGATGCGTGGATGCTAGAGTTGGAGATCTAAGTAGAATAGTGCAATCGTTTAGGGTTGTCATCAATGCCAAAGGGGGAGATTGTTGGCATGTTTGCAAGCAGAGGTGTGCTTGTCATTGATGGCAAGATCAACAACGCAACATCGATGGAACAATAACAAAAATGAAGACACAAAAGAGAAATATAGATAAGATATCAAATCTCAGAAGAGATAGCGCCTTGCTCTTTCCAGAAGTGCAGCTGAGGACCAAGAGAAGGACTCACAGGACGAGAAAAGGTCGCACAACCTTTGACACTTAGAAATTATACCAAGTCAGAAGGATGCGTAAGCTCATGAGGAAGAGCAACAATGATCCTTGGATCACCCATCTTGAATTCCTGATGGCCATCAGATCAAAGTCCAGACAAGAGGAGCACACAGAGAAGGAGAACAGATCTCAGGCGTCAGATCTGAGCGCGAGGACCTACCATCGTTGGATCCAGAAGAATGCGCACGACTGTTAAGTGCACGGTGAAGTGGGCCTACAAAGTCCCAAAAGCAGGGGGACCATCCATCGTCAAAGAGGATACATGGTAGCAGATGAGCAATTTCTTAGAATCGCGAATCGGGAGAACTATGTCGAGTAGTCCGCAGATATTTCGAAATGCGAAATCCCGGGGATCGTTTGATCTGGAGGACACGTAGCGAGAGATAAACATTTTGCTGACTGGAAATTCAAAGGAAGCAAGTGCTCTAACCTTCCAACTCACGAAACGTGAAATCATGATATGATCTGAGTCGTTGGATTGAGGACTAATATGGGCCGTCAGATCCAGGAGGTGAATGTGGCAGACCACTTCAGCAAGGATAGGTGGAAGACTACGTCAGCAAGGACATGTGGCACAATCAGATAGGGACAAGTGTTAGGATGATTCGACGTTTCAAGTATGTGAATATTACAAATCTGAGTGACACGTGGCAGCCACTCGGCTCATGAAACATCATCGAGTGATGCAAGAGTTACATCACTCTGGGAGTTTTTCTTCAGGAGTTTTACCATCAACACTCCCCCAAAGTCCCAAAGGATGAAGTACCAGAGCGGAGGATAGCCGTCGGATCACTGGGAATCGAGGACCGTCGATCTGGTATCGAGGAATACGCCGATTCGGGGATCGATAATTTGGAGAAGATAGGTGAGGGAATTCATGAAGTTTGCAATGTCCCGAAGTGTGAAATCACGAAGCGCATGTTGGCGTAGTTGGTGGTCACATGAAGGAAGGAGCTTGCAAGTTGCTAGGCTCCATTTCATGATCGAGAGTTGGAAGAGTCAGAGTGACTCGCAACAAAACTCGCGGAACGCAAAATTGTGAAGTGCCTTTTGATTAGGCCTGTGGTCATAGCTAGTGGTCACATCAGTGGGAGATAAGTAAAGGAACTAGCGCATCTAGGCTCCATTTCAGAGTTTCGCAGATCAAGAATTCCATAGGAAGGAGTCGCAGCAAACTTGCGAAATGAGAAATTGCAAAGAACCCTTTTGAATAAGTGCTTGGTCACCGTCAATGGTCATGTGAAAGGAAGGGGCTTAGCCAGAAGAGATAGTGCCCACTGTGTAGATTTATCAGAAAGGGAAAAGGCACCAAACACATGAACGCGCAGAGGTTCTCACAGTAGTTTCCAGAATGAAGTGATTGCATCTGCCAGAGAATTCGAGGAGTTGCAGGGTGACTGCCAAAGGAGACAAAGAGTCTTGAGGTAACGTCCAGTGATGATGAAGAGATACGGTAATGACAGAGAAGACAAAGAGTCTTGACTACCAAAGAGGCTAAGGAATCTCAACATAACGACCACTGATGATGAAATCATAGGCAACATAACTACTAGAGAAGATGAAGAGTTGCCATGATGATCATGAGATGAATTGATGTGAGAGAGGCATGCAAAAGAGTGATAATATGCGATTCTGCTGTTGAGCTATGCAAGAGAAAGGAGAAGTTACAGTGAACAAACTGTGGTGTAGAACAAAGTCACCATAAATAGCATGCAAAGACATTGCGCATGATAAGGTAAAAGGTGCATAGAGAGGATAAAAATGCAGAACAAAGAAGAGATTCATGCGAATAAAAGCAGGCTGTGTGTAGCAGCTGAAATGCACAGAAGAGGGATAGCGCATGGTATGGATATGGCACACAGAGCATAAAAGGAAAAGGAACATAAAGTGCAACAAATGCAAGAAGAAAGACACTGATGCAGGTAGAGCAGAGCAGTGTAGCAGAACAATGATGTGACTGGTAATCCATTGATAAAGCCTGTATCACTGTAATAACTTTAGAGAAGAAAATATTTATAATCAGGGTGGTAGGGAGGTTCTAGGGAGGATTGTTGTCCTCAGAGTTTCAAGTGGGTGGTTGAACACAGGGAGTTGTAGCCTCCATCTGGTTGCAGCCAGAAAAACTAGGGTGGCAGGGTGGTGCAAGGGAGAACTATTGTTCTCCATTATACAGGTTTGTGCTTGTGTGACTGGAAGTTGGTGCTGGAACACTTAGGGAGTTGGTGCTTCCTTCTAGTGGGTGCTAGAGAAACCAAAGAGTTGGTGCTCTCAGCAAGTTGCAGCTTGCAAGACAGAGGTAGTAGCCTCACAATGAGTTGGAGCTCATAAGTATGATAATTTACAAAATGTAAAGATTACCTATCATATCAAGAAGAAGAAGTTTTTACCCATTATGGGTTTCGTCAGGAAATATTTGTCTTTATATATTTCATGTGTGTGATTGATGTTTAACATTCTACTGCTTATTTCCCAGCATCATGGTGATTGTCATTATGTGTTCAGTAAAGAGTTTAAAATGTGCAAAATTGTTTAAGCATAGTAACAACTGATTCACCCCCCCCTCTCAGTTGTCCAACAAAGTTTCCAGTTGGACAAAAGCTTCTTGTTGCTCATTATCTTCATGAAACACTTTCATCATATTCATCAAATATTGAGGGAAAATTGTTGTGAGATTTAATGCATATTGAAAAAGAAATATGATCCTCACTGTCTAGATACTCATCATATACATGCTGCTCATAAATTTTTTCTAAACCTTGACTTTCACAAACCTCCTTTTCTTGATGATTTAGTAATGATGACTGAATATTGACAGACTGATCTTCATAAGGATTTACAAAAGTAATTATATCTGAGACAATTTCAATTACATTTGAATTATTCCCATCCTCACAATCATCTTGAAGCTTTTCCTGAAATGGATTTTGGGTAACATGCAGTTCATCATATTTCAGGGCATCTAAACGATTATAGGACTGATACGGATATTCTTTCAAAAATTTCACAATAGCAAGATGACCATGCTCTAATCCAACAAATGGTGATTGTATATGGTCTTCAATAAGTTGTTGATCTTCACAAAGATCTAGATCAACAATTTCATCATCGTGTTGTTCAATCAAACTATTTTCAGCATTACCAATGTTACCAAAATCATCCTGAAAGTCATTTTCTTGGAAAGAAGAACTAAAGGTAGAATCATGTATGAATGAATTTGAATCTAGATCTTCATAATAAAATGCATTTTTATCTTTATTTCTGCAACAAACCTGATCTTGATCTGTTTGAAAGCCTTTTGACATTTCCTTTTCATCTTTATGGAGCTTGGCTTGATCTTCTTCTTGAATATGATCACAAGTGCTATTATGGCCTGATTCTTCACAAATGTGTTCTGTGAACTTTATATTGCAACACTCTTCAAAGAGGAACTCTGATGAATACACTCTTTTGCAATATTTATGAAAAGCCACATGGAATTATTTCAATGATGAAATGCTAGAAGGGAGTAGAGATTTGTACCAAAGTCGAGCGTCTCCTCCCAGAGTAAACATGAACAGTTTCATCAAAACATCTTCATGATGAATATCTAGTTGATCCATAAGCTTATGAAACTCAAACAAGTGTTCAATGGGATTATCATATTTATCCTCTCTAAAACTAGGAAGATAATCTCCCCATTCTTTAATATCTGGAACAACGCTTGGAAAACCAAAACATTTGTAAAGTCCAAAGGAACAAACCTCACAACAATCCGAGCAGTGAAAGAACTTGACATCTTGAAACCAGTGGAGTCGCTAGTGAATCATGTGGAGTCTTCGAACCAAGGAGTTGCCAGATGAATGATCACAACCAATTGAATGCCTATCCCTTGCTCACACCAAGAAATAGATCTACTGATGCAAAAGTTTGTTTGAGATATCCCTTCGGTTTCAACAACTTTTCGGGATTCGAAACCGGCGTAGTCTGCTTTTCGTCTAGGTTTTTCCTGGTATTTTTTCTACCGAATTCTAGCTTTAACTACAATGGAGTCTCCAGGTGAAATATAAAGTGAGCCTTGTCCACGTATTCAATCTTTGATCACTATCAAAGACAAAAATTTAACTTTTTCGTTCTCCCAGGGAAAAATGATTTCGTTTCTCCGTTCCCCGACAACGACGCCAAAAATATGTTGTTCTTGAGATTGATTCTAGGCTCAAATAATAATGTCAGACATCAAAGATTTTAAATGAAATGTTTTATAAGTGATTTCTTCTACCTTCAGTTTTCTGAGAAATAACTTTAAGTGAGATTTATGATAAGACAATACAAAGGTTGTATCTCGTTATATGAGTCGTAATTTTAATTTCAAATGATGTAGAAATGATTGACAAAATTGTTAAAATAAATCAAGGTATCAATTACAAATAAATCTTATCTTATTTGTAGTAGAAGAAAAATAGAAGATGTACCCTTGAAAGAAGATTAAGAATGCAACAATTCACACAGATCACGGGTTTTGTTTTTACTCATAGTAAGAACAGAGGAAAACCTGTAACTGAATCCAGTTATGATGTAGTATGATCACAATAGATGTAATACTAAATTGTAATCATTCATTCTTCAAGGAATACAGAAGGAGACTCATAAGAGATGGAAACACAGAGAAAACACATAACTCAAATGAAACAAAACTTATAATCTTTGTCTGCTCTTATATTAATATTCAATAAGTTCTCTCTTTTACATTAGGCTAGAAGCAACCAACATTGGGCTAGAAGCTGCCTGGAATAGATCTAATATCTGTCTATTTATACAAAAATTGTCTCAACTAAAAGTAGTTGGATTTTCCACAATATCTGCTCTAAATATATAATACAATCCGAATGGAAAAACATAATGAAGATATTGTTGAGTTATGGTTTGATGTGCTGATGCTTCATATGCTCCTTCATTTTCATTGTGTGGCGCCATAATCCTTACGGAAATGAAATTAACCTTCCTGTAACAAGAAAAGTATGTAAGCTCTTAATTACTGAATGAAAAATTCTAACTGTAAATGGAAAAATGACTTGAGATTCAAAATGTTTTATTCATAAAGTCTATCAATCTTTGTATTGATTTATTAACAGAGAGATTATTAAAATTCTAATGAAATTTATTACCTGGAAAATCATGATATTTACTCAAATATTAACTTTAGCCAATCATAAGTGTCATTAATACTTCGACGGTTTAGTGTTCGGAGGTTTTGAATGTAAGAGGGCATAAATCTCGGCCGAATTCCCGTAGAAGTTAATCTCTAATTAATCAACTTTATGTTTCAATTAATCATGCTTTAAACATTTTATTAGCCTTAAGTACTTTAGAATTTTGGCGTTCGGGGGTTTTGGATGAAGGATGATAGAAATCCTCCAAAGGCTCAATTTTGGCGTTCGGGGGTTTTGGTGCAAACGCAGATGATCTCTGGTCCCACATGAATTCATCCCTTCTGCTTTGGATTTGGAGCGGAGGATAACGAAGTACATGTTTTTTTTTGGCGAACACTTATTTATAGATGATTGGATGAACACAACTCCGTACTTATTTATGTTATCCTCAATCAGAAAACCATTCGCTGTTAAAAAAATACAGAAATGTACCCACATATTTTGAGGACCAGGACGATCGTTTAGTCACCAGGTTTTTTTTTGAAAGATTTCAATTTCTGGAGAATTTGTTCTAATAGATCATCAAAATTAGATTAAATTTTAGAGTTGTTAAAAAAACAACTTTTATAAAAGATTTGATTTAAAAAAAAAATTGATTTTCTTGAGATATTTTTGAGAGCCACCAAAATCAGATTTGATTTGCGCAAAAGGGTGGTATCACGTGATTATCAACCCTTGACAATTTGACACAAGATTAGGTGATTCTATTACATTCAATTTTTGACTTCCATATACCTCGAGAGAGAAGAGGATTTAATTTTTGATTGAGATGGGGTTTTAATGAAATTTGTACGCTTAGAATATTTTTGAAACTTGGTAGGATCACAATGGATTGAAGAATTGAGCTTGACGTGATTGTGGATTGGGAAGTGCACTCTACGCAACTCTATCTCTGGTGGCAAGATGGAATATTAATGAGGTGTGCATGGTGTTTGCAAGCATGACACTTCCTAATAAACTCCTTAACATTGACACTTCCCTAATAGAGAGTGAAAGCTGTTGTAACTTGCCTTAGTTGGCTTCAATAAGGAAAAAAGAAACTAGTCTAATCATTGAATTGCAATATCATAACACCATAGAAAAGATCAAAGATGAAAAATTCACAATAGAATAGAATCATGCTTACATTCCATGCATAAATAAAAAAGAAATTATCATTCCTGCACCTCCACACATAAAAAGACTTTCACCACTGATTGACATAACAATAGAGTATGTAACACCTATTTAAAAGAGTTCATAACAATAGAGTATGTAGCACCTATTTAAAGGAGTTCATAACAATAGAGTATGTAGCACCTATAGCCTTATTGAATGCTTACAACAATTTATTTTGGAAAACAACTCGTGCATTTTGCATGCATTATTCATACGAACAAACTATATCTAAACACAATTGACAAAAGAAAACAAAATATAGATTGCATCATGTAGTTAATTGACAAGACTGCCTAATCTTGCATCAATTATCAACATACTCCCCCTTGATGCTGCGAGTGCTCACAATTTGCAACTGCCTTAGTTAAAATGTTTACAAGTTGTTCTTTAGCCTTTGTATACCTTAGTTCTACTTCTTCTTTCACACCAAATATTGAATGAAATGATACTTTAAATCAAAATGTTTTGTCCTCCTATGATGGACTGGATTCTTTGCCAATTTTATGGAACTCGTGTTATCACAAAAGGTCAATGTAGGATGAATTTGTTCTCTCCAATTTCTTCTAGAAATTTTCTAAGCCATAAGGCTTGTGTAACTACCGAGGTGACTGCAACATACTCAACTTCTGTGGATGAAAGCACAACAATGCTTTGCTTCTTCGAGCTCCAAGTAATCAAACCTGAGCCAAAAGTGAAACAATTACCAGATGTAGAATTTCGCTCATCCAAACTACCTCCCCAATCATAATCAATAAACCAACAAGATTAAATCTCTTAGAAGTGTAGTAGTGAATACCAAAATTTAGAGTGTCTTTCACATACCTCAAAATTATCTTGGTTGCCTTCATATGTATTTCAAATGGTTCTGTCATGTATCTTGAAACAAGAGAAAGAAAATAAGTAATATAAGGGCTTGTATGGGTTGAAACATCAAAATTCAAACAATACTTATGTATGCTATCTCATCAACTATTTCAACACCATCATCTCTACACAACACAATTCCAAGAGTAGTTGGAGTAGAGGCTAGTTGGAGTAGAGGCTGGTTTACAATTAACCATATCAAATTTCTTCAACATATATTTTTCATACTTTGTTTAACAAATGAAAATTTTATCCTCACTTTGATAAACCTCCATTCCCACAAAACATTGCATGAGGCCCAAATATTTCATCTCAAATTCATTCATCATAGCAATTTTGAATTCATCCTTCATCTTAGAATTGCTACCCATATATAATAAATCATCAATATGCAAACTTACAATAAGAATATCATTAGCTTGTTGTTTGTAGTAAAGTGTAGGTTCAATGTAAGCGCCTTATTAATATATAACGAGCAAAAAATTATTTAATTAAAAGACACTTTCTTAAGTTTTTTGGGTGAAATTTTATTTCTAAGGGGCAAAAAAAAAAGAATAAAAGTTCAAAATTCTAAGTGTTCTAACAATAACAATAGAGTATGTAGCACCTATAGCCTTATTGAATGCTTACAACAATTTATTTTGGAAAAAAACTCATGCATTTTGCATGCATTATTCGGACAGACAAACTATATCTAAACATAAGTGACAAAAGAAAAGAAGATAGATTGCATCATGTAGTTAATTGAAAAGACTGCCTAATCTTGCATCAATTATCAACATACTCCCCCTTGATGTCGAGAGGGCTCACAATCTCAACTGCCTTAGTTAAAATGTTTGCAAGTTGTTCTTGAGTCTTTATATACCTTAGTTTTACTTCTTCTTTCACACCAAATCTCGAATGAAATGATACTTTAAATCAAAATGTTTTGTCCTACTATGATGCTCTGGATTCTTTGCCAATTTTATGGAACTCCCGTTATCACAAAAGGCCAACGTAGGATGATTTTTTTCTCTCCAATTTTTTCAAAATTTTTTCTAAGCCATAATGCTTGTGTACCTACCGAGGTGACTACAACATACTCAACTTATGTGGATGAAAGCACAACAATGCTTTGCTTCTTCGAGCTCCAAGTAATCAAACCCGAACCAAATGAGAAACAATTACCATATGTAGAGTTTCGTTCATCCAAACTACCTCCCCAATCATAATCAATAAACCAACAAGATTAAACCTCTTAGAAGTGTAGTAGTGAATACCAAAATTTAGAGTGTCTTTCACATACCTCAAAATTGTCTTGGTTGCCTTCACATGTATTTCAAATGGCTCTGTCATGTATCTTGAAACAAGATAAACAAAATAAATAATATCATGTTTTGTGTGAGTTGAAAACATCAAACCTCCAACAATACTTATGTATGTTGTCTCATAAACTATTTCAACACCATCATCTCTACACAACACAATTTCATGAGTAGTTTGAGTAAAGGCTGGTTTACAATCAACCATATAAAATTTCTTCAACATATCTTTTTCATACTTTGTTTAACAAATGAAAATTTCATACTCACTTTCATAAACCTCCATTCCCAGAAAATATTACATGAGATCCAAATATTTCATTTCAAATTAATTCATCATAGAAATTTTGAATTCATCCTTCATCTTAGAATTGCTACCCATATATAATAAATCATCAACAATTACAAATACTAGGAGATATTCCAAGAATTTTATGATCATCATAAATTTTATGCATGATCAGTGGAGAAAATAATAGGAGATATTCGTAATAGATTAAGATTAACACGCTTTCTGGGGCTAATCCATTTGTAAATAGGGTATCTAGGAGCTGAACTAGGCAAGAATAAGGGTACTATGCTTATTAACCAAGAAATATTATAAACCTTAATAAACAAGAACATGCAATGATATAACCAAAATCAAAACTGTCAAAACAATATCATGCAATGTAAACTAAACTGCAATTTTACAATGGCATATTTAAAGAGGAAGATGGCGCCATTTGTGTATACAAAGAAAATTTCATTGTTGCAACTGTTGGATATATATAAGCATTACCTGTCAAATGCATCCTCATCAATCTTGGGTTTTCCATCAACATCCACAATGAGTTGTAATTTCATCTTTTCTCTCTTTCCCTTCGTACAGTCTTCTCTAATTGCAGATTTAGTGCCAGATTGAAGCTTAATAAGGTATATCTCAACGAGGGTCCGGACTGTATCGTCTATCTCTTATTCAGTCATATTAGCCAACGTATTCACAGTGAACCCCATCACAACCATCTCGGTCTGAGTTTTATATCTCAAGCCATGATGCCTGAAGAGTTCCTCCAGACAGTTCAATTCCTTTTTGCAGCCGACGTTCTTAGAAGACATGGCAGCTCCATTTTGAACACCGAAATCATGGATGGCACGCTGACCACTAATCCTCCACCCCTTCGCATTTGTGGTGGTGCAAGCGCAGATGATCTCTGGTCCCACATGAAGAAAGCTGCAGAAAATCTCTCAGGATCCATCCCTTCTGCTTTGGATTTGGATCGGAGGATAAAAAATAAAGAATTCAGAATCCTGATGTAGATCCCTGCATACACTTGTACAGCAGCTGCAACGAGCCTTTTCTGAATTCTAAGGAATTTTTTTTTGAAATGGATGCTCCAACTTCTGCTATGCAACAATTATTCCATATCAGTTCTCAGCCTTGTGATCGAACCCTAATAGAGTAGTCTAGACTCTAGACTCTAAACATGTTTATTTCTCCAACCCTAATATTCTCTTATGTAGAGCGTGAAGTGGTCTTGCATTTATTTATTATCATTTTTTCTCTTCTCGTATCTCAACCTCATATTTACGTGTAAATTGAAAACCTGTCCTTGTTGGTTTCAGATGGCAGAAGCAGGAATAACGAAGTACATGTTGTTTTTGGCGAACACTTATTTATAGATGATTGGATGAACACAACTCCGTACCCATTCAGTGGTGTGTGTCCAATTCATGTTATCCTCAATCAGAAAACCATTCGCTGTTAAAAAAAATACAAWAATGTACCCACATATTATGAGGACCAGAACGATCGTTTAATCACCAGGTTTTTTTATGAAATATTTTTTTTTGAAAGATTTCAATTTCTGGAGAATTTGTTCTAATAGATCATCAAAATTAGATTGAATTTTAGAGTTGTTTTAAAAAAAGGCTTTTATAAAAGATTTGATTTTCTTGAGATATTTTTGAGAGCCACCAAAATCAGATTTGATTTGCGCAAAAGGGTGGGATCACGTGATTATCAACACTTGACATTTTGACACAAGACCAGGTGATTCTACTGCATTCAATTTTTGACTTCCATGTACCTCGAGAGAGAATAGGATTTAATTTTTGATTGAGCTGGCGTTTGAATGAAATTTGTACACCTAAAATATTGTTGAAACTTGGTAGGATGAAATTTGTACACCTAAAATATTGTTGAAACTTGGTAGGATCAGAATGGATTGAAGAATTGAGCTTGAAGTGATTGTGGATTGCGAAGTGCACTCTACGCAACTCTAACTCTATCTCTGGTGGCAAGATGGAATATTAATGAGGTGTGCATGGTGTTTGCAAGCATGACACTTCCTAATAAATTCCCTATGGCAAGATGGAATATTGATGAGGTGTGTATGGTGTTTGCAAGCAAGACATTTCCTAATAAACTCCTTAACATTGACAATACCCTTCCCATAGAGAGTGAAAGCTGTTGTAACTTGCCTTAGTTGCCTTCAATCAAGAAAAAAAGAAACTAGTCTAATCATTCAATTACAATAGTATAACACCATAGAAAAGATCAAAAATGAAAAAATCACAATAGAATAAAATCATGCTGACATTCCATGCATAAATAAAAAAGAAATTATCATTCCTCTCCACACATAAAAAGACTTTCACCACTAATCGTACCTCCACACATAAAAATACTTACTTTCACCATCGACATAACAATGGAGTATGTAACACCTATTTAAATGAGTTCATAACAATAGAGTATGTAGCACCTATTTAAAGGAGTTCATGTTCCTGAGATTGATTCTAGGCTCAAAGAATAATGTCAGGCATCAAAGATTTTAAATGAAATGTTTTATAAGTGCTTTCTTCTACCTTCAGTTTTCTGAGAAATAACTTTAAGTGAAATTTATGATAAAACAATGCAAAGGTTGTATCTCGTTATCTGAGTCGTAATTTTAATTTCAAATGATGTAGAAATGATTGACAAAACTGTTAAAATAAAACAAGGTATCAATTACAGATAAGTCTTACCTTATTTGCACTAGAAGAAAAATAGAATATGTACTCTTGAAAAAAGATTAAGAATGTAACAATTCACACAGATCACAGGTCTTGTTTTTACTCACAGTAAGAACAAAGGAAAAACTGTAACCGAATGGACTTCTGATGTATTATGATCACACTAGGTGTAATACTAAATTGTAATCATTCATTCTTCAAGGACTACAGAAGGAAACTCATAAGAGATGGAAACATAGAGAAAACACATAACTCAAATGAAACGAAACTTAGAATCTTCGTCTGATCTTGTATTAATATTCAATAAGTTCTCTCTTTTACATTAGGCTAGAAACATCCAACGTTGGGCTAGAAGCCACCTGGAATAGATTTAAGATCTATCTATTTATACAAAAATTGTCTCAACTAAAAGTAGTTGGACTTTCCACAATATCTGCTCTAAATATAGAATACAATCCGAATGGAAAAATAGAATGCATATATTGTTGAGTTATTGCTTGATGTGTTGGCGCTTCATATGCTCCTTCATTTGCTTTGCGTGGCGCCATAATCCTTACGGAAATGAAATTAACCTTCCTGTAACAAGAGAAGTCTGTAAGCTTTTAATTACCGAATGAAAAATTCTAATTGTAAATGGAAAAATGACTTGCGATTCAAAATGTTTTATTCGTAAAGTATATCAATCTTCGTATTGATTTATTGATAGAGAGATTATTAAAAATCTAATGGAATTTATTACCTCACAAATCACGATATTTACTCAAATCTTAACTTTAGCCAATCATAAATATAACTATCCCTCCGACCAACCTGAGGTTGGGGTACGCCACTCCAGAGCAACCACTCATGCTCTGATGCGGGGTACGCCACTCCAGAGCAACCACTCATGCTCTGATGCCAGTCGGTAACATTCCCAGCCATCAGGCCGGGAACATGCGACTCTAGGGAACACTTTTGTTCCCATACTATGGAACATACAGTAGCATACCCAGTAGTCAATTAAGCAATGCTACCTAAATTTACTCTTTAGACTGCATGCAACTAAAACATATACATACAACACGCTCGCGGAAGCTTTACATATAAACATGAGAAACAATTACTTTCTGTAACATATGACTTTTATATTAAAATAACAGTAATTACCGATATGCATCATTTACAGTAAATTACCCATAAGCACACAAGCAATCATAGTCACATATGTAACATAGACATGTAAATAACAAAACATCATATCCATATATCATAAAATTGGTACTTATCTTAGAAAGACTGTCACCAACTGCTTACAGACTGTCCACGAACCTCCTAGCCATAGACTACACTGTTCATCACTCTCAACAATGAATCACCCCCGAGTTGGGATTGAACTCCACCCAGGGTAAAAGGATTCCTATCCAGGCTAAGGCTCATGGACAATAGGAAAGACTCCGTCTCAGGTGCTCACTCAACTAACATCCTGCAACCTCTCATTCCCCACATGCCTATCCCACCCAAGGAAGTGTGCCCCTTCTCTACTCAACAGTCCCTCGGCTGCCCCACTTCCCTTCCAGGGCTTCAAGAACATGCCAGATTGGAAGTCTCAGAGTGCTGTAGCTACAATTTAGCACCTACGAAAATTAATCCCCAACAATTCTCTCACTCAGAGAACTACTCACGGGCCTAACAACCCACTTCTTCAATCCCGCTCCAAGCTAACCAGGTACACCAACCAAAAAGGATGAGGGAACATGCTTCCGAAAGGTGACATGGCTGTCTCAAGGATAACAAAATGTATGAGTGAAATGGTCATGGAGTCATTGAATGGATAACTGAGTGTGTTTTGGAATCACTATGAACTCTCTGTAAAAAAAAATCATCCTTTGCCTGCTGGTTTTTCCCCCTCTTCCCGTTTATAAGGTCTCTATGTGAAAAAGTCCCCCCCGAGCTAAGTTTCCCCACGATATGAATGCATGTCCCCAACTCGACACTTGTCATATCGGAAGTTACTTTTGTCCACTTGTCCCCAACTTTCAAACTTAGGATAAACTAATTATCCATACTTTATGTTTTAGGAAATATTAATATAATATTCCCTTGACTTTTGGCCCTCCCTTTCCCTAACTGGTGAAGTTCAGTCCCCCATCTCTTTTATCATGGTCGGTCTGCAAGCAGTGATGTATTTTATATTAATCATGAATCAGGTACAAAGTGGGTGCTCTAGCCTTTAACATCTAGGCGCGTTGGCTTAATTCCAAGACATACACATTCCAGCTTATAATACTGGCTCACTATCCTATAATGCATATTATATAAACAAAGGTTCGCTGACCTTAATATTGCGCGTACTTAGTTACTACGTGCTGTATCCTCTGTATTTAAGGTTGCGCGCACCTTATTTACTGCGCACAGTATTCAGAAATGTGTACATTACATCCCTTTACCGCACAGTATATGCGCGCACCCTGCCATGAAAGGTGTATTACAAAAATGATGTCTAAAAAACTCACTAGCTTAAATATACTTGGATTATATTTACATTTGGGTTCGACCAAGGGATATTACAATCCCCTCCCCTTATTTATGCACTGTCTTCAGTGCATCATGAACCCATATACAACAAAATTCTCAAAATTCTTCAAAAAGATGTGCGTATTTTGTCTGCATTGCATCCTCATGCTCCCAAGTAGCGTCTTCAGGTCTGTACCAGGTCCATTGGACCTTTACAAGCCCTATGGCTCAATTCCAGAGTTGTTTGATTTTTCGATCCAGGATGTGCACCAGATGCACTTGGAAAGCTCCTTCTTGCTCCACCTGAATAACATTCCAATCAATAACATGATTAACATAGGGTATATATTTCTTTAGCAATGATACATTGAAGACATTATGAACAAACATAGATGCAGGTAATGCAATCATATAAGCAACTGGACCAATCCTCTCTAGGATTTCAAATGGTCCACAAAATTTGGCTGCCAACTTGGCGCAACTTCCCAGCTTCAGGGAACTCCTGTTAGCTTTTACTTTTAGGAAAACATGATCACCCACTTTGAATTCTCTGTGGGTTCTGTTTTTATCAGCATAACTTTTCTGTTTGTCTTGGGTAGTTTTCAAATTCTGCTTAATTTTTAACATCTGGTCCTCCATCTCATTGAGCAACTCTGGCCCGACTACTGTTCTATCAGCTGGATTATCCCAGCTTACTGGATTATTGCACCTTCTTCCATAAAGTGATTCAAATGGGATCATTTTCAAGGATGCCTGATACCCATTGTTATAAGCGAATTCTACTAAATGTAGGTAGTCTTCCCATTTTGATGGTTTGTCCATCACATACATTCTCAACATATCTTCTATCACCCTATTCACTCTTTCTGTCTATCCATCCGACTCAGGATGGTAAGATGTACTAAAGTTCAGATTCATTTCGAATCCTTTCCAGAAATTCGAGGTGAATTTCGGGTCTCTGCCAAACACAATCGTTTTAGGAATTCCGTGCAATCGTGCCACTTCCTTCATGAAAATATCAACAACATCTGCTACCTTGTGAGTAGTTTTTAGTGGAATGAAATTTACATATTTTGTAAACTTGTCCACCACTACCATAATCAAATCATGTAGCTTGCCTGTTCTGGGCAATCCCGTAATAAAATCCATTGTCACCACTTCCCACTTCCATTCAGGAATGGGAAAAGGTTGCAGCAATCTTGCTGGGTGCCTATGCTCCATTTTAACTTTCTGGCATTCCATACACCTAGTGATGTATTCTGCAATTTCTCTCTTCATACCTGGCCAAAAGTATTGGCTCTTGACCGTTGTTACGGTTTTCTGATATTTGGGGTGCCCTGCATAAGGAGCATTATGCATCTCACGCAAAATTATATGTTTCAAGTCCTGGACATTTGGTACAAAAATTCTGTTCTTGTGCAACAGTGTTCCATCTACTCCCAACTTATAAATATCCATCTTCTGAAGTATCTTACCCTGTTGTAGCATTGCTACCAATTCTTTGTATTGCAGATCTGTATTTGCAGCCTCCAAAATTTTTCTTTTAACATCATTCTGATACATGCTGATGGCTGTAGCACATAGTTCATGCACCCTCTTGCTGAGTGTATCAACCATTTTATTTTCTTTCCCTTTGATATGCTTTATATCAAAGTTATATTAGCTTAGAAATTCTAACCATCTGCTTTGTCTAGCATTTAGATTTGGCTGATCAAATAAATATTTCAAACCACTATGGTCTGTTCTTATCTCAAACCTCTTTCCCATGAGGTAGTGTCTCCATTTCCTCAGGGCATGCACTATGGTTGCCAACTCCAAATCATGAGTGGCATAGTTTCTTTCATTCTCCTTCAACTTCCTTGATTCATAACATATCACAAATCCATTTTGACTGAGGACTCCACCCAGTCCTTCATTACATGCATCTGTGCATACAATGAAATCTTCATTTGGGTCTGTGATCCTTAATATTGGAGCACTTGTCAATAATTGTTTCAAATGTTGGAAACTCCTTTCACAGTCCGTCATCGACTGAAACTTCATACCTTTCCTTTGCAAAGAAGTGATTGGGTGTTCTATCTTCGAGAATCCTCCAATGAATCTCCTGTAGTAGCCTGCAAGGACCATGAAAGATATGACCTTTGTCACATTCTTTGGTGATGACCATTCTCTAATGGCTTCTACCTTCTCGGGGTCCACTACTATATCTTTTGAGATGATATGCCCCAAATAATGAATTTGTTTCTGATAAAATAAGCACTTGCTCAGTTTGGCATACAACTGATGTTCCCTTAATACTTGCAACACCATTCTCAAATGATGTTCATGCTCTTCCTCTGACTTGGAATATATAAGAATGTCATCCAAAAAGACAATGACAAACWTGTCCAAATACTCTCGKAAAACACCATTCATTAAGCACATGAAAACAGCTGGTGCATTTGACAATCCAAACGGTACCACCATGAACTCATAATGACCATACCTTGTCCTGAAGGCGGTCTTRCTAATATCTTCTTCTTTAATTCTTACCTGATGGTATCCTGATCTGAGATCTATCTTTGAAAATATCCCYGCATCCTTCAATTGATCAAAGAGGTCATCAATCCTTGGTAGAGGATATTTGTTCTTAACAATCACTTTATTCAATTWTCTGAAGTCAATGCACAATCTTAACGTTCCATCTTTCTTTTTCACAAACAAKACTGGGGCACCCCAAGGTGATACACTTGGGYGTATATACCCCTTCTTCAAAAGTTCTTCAAGCTGCATTTGYAAYTCCTTCAATTCTGGTGTACTCATCCTATAAGGAGTCTTTGATACTGGCRCTGCTCGAGGCATCAAATCTATAGAGAAATCAATGTCTCTCCTTGGGGGTAGTCCTGGTACTTCCTTGAATACATMTTCAAACTCTTTTAGGACTGCATAATTCTCCAAATTTGGCACCTTGTCTTTAGGTGTCTCCTCCATATGAGYTGCAAATATTTGACATCCTCTTCTATAACATTTCTTCAGCTGTAATGMTGAAATTTCTCTAACGGTTACTGCCTTGGGAATTCCCTGCACTTTCCTTTGGTTCCCTTCTTCATCCAAGAAAGTGAATGCTTTATTATGACAATCCAATAGAGCATGATGTGGGTCCAACCAATCCATCCCAATTAAACAATCATAGGAACCTAAGGGTAAGATGTTCAAATCTACCCTGGTATTTAGTCCATTCATGTCTATGAGGTAGGACTTAACCATCTCATTAACTTTTCTTCTGGCTCCTATAGCTAGTTGCACCAACCAGGATTTACCATGCTTTCTTCTTGGTAATTGCAAACTTTTCACCATCTTTGGGTCTATATAACTATGGCTAGCTCCTGAATCAATTAAAATAGCAAGGGTTTGGTTGTTGATCATACCTTCCACTTCAATCATGTGGGACTGATACTCTGCTTGCTTGTTGTCCAAGGCTGCATAAATCCTTGGCACATTTATTCCCATGTCCTCTACTATCTCAGCTCATTGTACATTGTGAACAACCCTAACTTTTTCGCCTCTGTGAGGACAATCTCTGAACCTATGGTCTCCTTTACAATCCGAACATTGCATAGGTGGCAGTATTGGCCCTTGACTCCCTGTGTCAATCACTTTGGTTTCCTTATGTGTTTGCTGCCATTGTGGATTATTTCTGAAGAATGGTGGCTTATCTCCCTTCTTTCTTTGATCCATCTTGAATTTCTTACTGTCTTCCCAAGCCTTTTGGAAAGCTGGTCTTGCTTTCAGCTAGTCATATAAGCATTTAGCTCTCCTTATGGTCTCTTCTAATGTCTTGCAATCATCATACTGTATTTTCTCACTGATGAACGATGGAAATCCACTTAAGTATCGTTGAATCTTGACTGTCTCATCCTTAATGAAAGAGACATACTTCAACAGTTCCAGAAACCTTCTCTCATATTCATCAATGGTTGTACTTCCAAGCTTAAGTTCAAAGAACTCTTTCGTTTTCTTGTCATAGTATCTCTTGGTCAAGTATTTCTTTTCAAAATACTTCTTGAATTCTCTCCAAGTAACACTTTTCTCTACAATGTCCTGTACCTGTACAAGTTGATCCCACCACATGGAGGCCTTTTCTTTGAGTTGATAGATAATGATTCTACCTTCAACATGGGAAGAATAATTATGCAATTGAAAATACTTCCTCATGCATAGCAACCATGTTTCAACATATTCATCCTTCTTGTGCTCACCATCAAATGTAGGAGGTTTGATTTTGTTCATTTCTCCTCATAGCTCATCCATCCCAGATCTCTTATACCTTCTAATAGGGGATAGACTTGAGCTATTGCCTACTCTCTTATGGGAATGCCTATGGGGATGATGGTGATGTCTACTAGCACTTTTTACTTCTCCCTTCTCCTCTAAAGATTTGTGAATCTCAAATCTACTTGAGTTACTCTCCTTAACCAATTTCTTCTCTATTCTGTTCAAACCTTCCAATAGCTTCATGTTGAAGTCATCCTGCTGCTCTTTGGCTTTCATAAGGCTTTCATTATCAACTTTATGGATTTAGACATCCTTCTGCAAATTCTTAATGGTCTCATCCATATTCATATCTTCATTCCTTTCTTCTCCATGTCCATTGGAGTTCGTTCCTTCCATGCCCAAATGGACATCCATCCCTTTGCTCTTCTCTGGATGACTGTAATTTCCCTATGCCTCTTCCATTCCTACAGACTCTGCACTGGTATGACCTGACCGAGTTGTTGTTAGTTCTGCAAAACGTGCAACCATCGAAACTAATCAGACTAAGAAATCAACAATTCATGAGAATATGCACCATTTCGATTCAACATACACATCAACACTATTACTCCCGGTTTCTTGGTGTTATCACCGCGAAAATTCTAGATAAGACCCAAGTCTCGAGAACGCTGACGCGCAGTTCCTTCCGAGACACACTTGTGCAAGAAGGTGGTTTTGTCGAAACCACTTTCACCAAGACGCAATATTACGTGTCTCCACATGTCAAATACACCACTCGTGGAGCAGGCGATGGCTAGTTAGATCACCCTGTTTCATTCGTTCGGTACTTCGTATCCATGTGACGTCAGCTGAACGCCGCCATGTAACTAACTCAAAAGCTAATCATTCATAATGGATTGGCCGAGCATGGAAACCCAATGATCCTTGTATGTAATCTGTCTGCGCTTCATAAATGGAGTTCTATAATTACCACTCCCCAAGTATGAAGATATATGCGTATCCATAACCATAGTAATCTTCAACTGCTTGACTTCCTGCTCTCTATAAAGACACATTTCGGTATCCCCAACCTGAGATACATGGAAAAATATAAGTCGAGTGAGACTGGTTATTCGAGCAACATGCTAGGCTTTCCTGCGAATAAGGAGGAAAGGGTCTTTGTGCACCTTCTAGCAACTAAGTTTCACACAGATCCGGTTATAGAATCGTGATTGGAAGTCAGACTGAATCCCACTATAAAGAATTTAGTCATCAACATGCCAGACACTAATAAGAAAAGGAGTAAGCGACATAAGAAGGAGGAGTCTACGGTTGAAGCGACCGAAAGTGTTGGAGAAAATCAACTGGTTCGGTTAGACTCTTCTTTAAAGGCAGGGATCGCGAAGCTGAATTAAGTCTTCAACTAAGATAAGCATGTCTCAGCGAATTTTGAACAGCCGGTAGCGGAGTTAAAGAGTACAAGAGATGATAGGCCTATTCTTCAATGATCCTTTTTACAACAGGCTAACTGCTGTCATCACCCTTTTGTAATTTTGTGATTAATATGATTATATAAATACAAAAACCGATTTTAGTTGTTTTATTACAATTTCTATCTGGTGACGTTATGACTCTTATTTTCTTTTATAATAATTTTTTCTTGTAATCTTATATTTTATTTTCATCTGTCTAAATCAGAAGAAATTAAATTCGAAATTATTGCTCCAATGCGGTTATGTGTTAATTTTTCTTTTATTATTTTCCAATTTAAACTCAGACTCCTCGCCTTCCAAGCGACTTCATGCGCATTAACTTGACCTGTTCATTTATATTATCGTGCATAGCAATATTACAAGGTAAACACTTCTCCGCACACCTAAATCTACTGTGCATTTCTTCTTCGTTGTACCGACTACTTACGCGCACTATTCTGGCGTTGTGCGCCAATATCCAGTGCACATAGTTTTGATACCGCACACCGATATTCCACATGCATTTTCATCCTATGCATGCACCATGTCAAGTTTAACATATTCCTTCGCGCTCAAATATCTGCGCACACTACTGAATACACTGTCGCGAAATGACTTATACTTGTACTTATGCATGTACCAACAAAACTCCTCTGCGTTAAG
>ML777939.1:581819-608069 GCA_009831015.1 Picea engelmannii | reverse complement strand
TCAGTCAGCCATTAAGCTTGCCAAGAATCCATTTTTTCATTCAAAGACAAAGCACGTGGACACCAAGTATCATCATATCAGATCGCTTATTGCAAAGGATGTCATCAAGCCAATTTATTGTCCTTCAGAAGATCAGATCTCTGGCATTTTCACGAAACCTCTTGGTAGAATAAAATTTACTAAGTTCAGAGATGAACTTGGTATCTGTTGTAATGTATTTTTGGATCATAGGGGGGAATTTTAGATAATCCAAAATACAATTATCATAGTTTATAAAGTTAGAATAAAAAGATTATTAATTTAGAATATTAAATTAATAATCTAGAATATTTGTTAAATAAATGTAGAACTTTAGAGATATATTATTGTTGTAAAAGATATGACTCTAGAAAAGTGTCGTATCTTAGGCTCTAAATTAGGAGATTTGTTTTAAGATGGTTAAGATAGCATTTATTGTAAATGGACACTTGTTTATTTAATAAGTGATCCATATCTTGAGTTTGTTAGGACTTTTAGCCTATATATTGCTCATTGCAAGAGTATTGAGTTGTTGTGATTAAACTCTTGCAATGTCTCTTATGTAATTTCTTTTCCTATTAATAAAATTGTGTGTCTGAGGACACTTCGGCCATTAGTTCCTCTCAAGAGTGATAAACATGTCATACAACTAGACAGAACCCAGGTCAAGGTCATGGGAGAACTCAAAGATGTAATGATCAGAATAGCGACACACCCCAAGTTTGTGCAACTGATTGACATCATTGTGGTAGATATTCTAGAGGCCTATGGGTTATTACTAAGTTGAGATTGGTCTGAAAATCTAAACGGATACTTCAATATAGATTGGGCACACCTTTGTCTACCATTGAAAGGATACAAGAACATGATCATAATCGATAGGGAGAAATATCTGAAACATACGGTCACTGACCTAGAAACCTTGAACGAACCCTCATCCATAGATTTCCTCGTGTTGGGCAATTATTCCTGGGATTCCCACTTTGGAAACTTTGCTTCTCTCTTGTTCGATGTCCCTCTCACTCAAAAATCTGAAATGATTTTTCAAGCAAAGTCGTCAATACCGACAGAAGACACACTCTTCTGTCAGGACCCTGCGCTAGAGATTACAAAACAAAATATAGGAGAGAAAAAAAATAATAAGGAAAAGGAAAAGAGTGATTATCGTCCACAAATTTGGACTTTGTACTTTGATGGATCTAAATCGCAAGAAGGGTCAGGAGTAGGGTGCATCCTCATGGATCCTAAAGGTAAACGTCATTTCCTATCTTGTAGGCTAGAATTTGAATGTACAAACAACACTGCCAAATATGAAGCTCTAGTACAAGGATTAAATAAAGCTATAGACTAGAATATCAAAGAATTGAAGGTTTTCGGGGATTCCAAAATTATCATTATACAAGTAAGGAATACTATACATTGCAATTCTCCTCACCTAAAAAACTATCAACATGAGGTGCATAGGTTAATAGAGCATTTTGAAGCTTTCAATATTACAGTGATCCCCAGAGCAAATAATATTCTTGTTGACTCCTTGGCCACAACTTCTTCTAGGTTGTCTCCTCTAGAAGATTATGAAGCCTCTTGATTCACTGTGGAGTTGCTCTACAAACCGTCAGTGCCTAATAACATTTCTAATTGGAAAGTCTTTGAAGGAGATGAACAAATCATAAACTTCCTGACTAACCAAGACAATTTCAAGATTTGGCTATCGACGATGAAGTATTCCAAGAGCAATCAACAAAGACCGATCCTAGGATAGGACAACCTGTTGATAAATCAAAGTCTCACACAATCCTGAAAGGTATAGCTAATCTAGAAAATCTGTTTGATCTAAAAGAGCGATTTAAGGGGCCTAAAAACGCAAAGACTGGTATCTCTTGTCCCCTGCATGAAACTATAAATATTGGAACCTCAGAAAACCCAAAGAATGTGAATCTTGGCAAGACCATATCCAAAGAGGAAATGAAAGCTTATCTCAAATTGTTCATACAATACCAAGATGTCTTTGCATGGTTCTATTGATATCTGAAAATGTATGATACCTGCATCATTCAACACACTATCCTGTTAAAACCCGAAGTGAAACCTTTCCAACAAAAGCTCTGAAAGTATCACCCATCCATGGAACCTCTCATGTATCAGGAATTAAAAAAATAAATAAATGCCAAGATCATTTTCCAGGTTAGGCATTCCGCATGGGGAGCAAATGTTGTCCTGGTGAGGAAAAAGTCAGGAGAGATCCACCTATGCGTAGATTTTAGGAACCTCAATAGAGCTTCAGAAAAGGACAATTACCCAGTCCCTCCGATGGAACAACTCCTACAGACCATGTCTGGCTTAGATATTTTCTCTCTACTAGAGGGTTTCTCAGGATACAACCAAGTTTTGGTTTCAGAGGAAGACCGTTTAAAAACCACCTTTTGAACCAAGTGGGGAACCTTCGCTTATAAACGCATGCCTTTCAGGTTAATTAATGCAGGAGTGACCTTCCAAAGGGCCATGGACATAGTTTTCCGGGGACTAATCAATAAATGTGTGGTAGTGTATCTAGACGAAGTAACAATGTATTCAAAGAATAGAGAAGAGCACATCCAACACTTAACTCAGATTTTCGAAAGGTGTAGGAAATACGGTATATCCTTAAACCCTAAGAAAAATATCTTTGGTGTTGAGGAAGGTAAGTTGTTAGGCCACATTATATATCGAATAGGCAATCACATAGACCCAGAAACGATTAAGGCCATAGCTCAACTCCCCTTGCCCCATAACAAGAAAGCTATGCAGTCCTTTTTCGGGCAAATCAATTTTGTGAGGAAATTCACTCCCAATTTCACAGAAATCATCAAACCCTTACAAAAGATGATTCACAAGGATGTCAAATTTAAGTGGGATGATGAGTGAAAAGGTGCTTTCAACAATATCAAAGATGCTATATCCCGTGCCCCGGTGTTGCGAAGTCCTGATTTCAATAGAGACTTCTTCCTCTATACTTTCGCCTCCGACCAATAGTTAGCTGCAGTTTTGACTCAGAAGGATGATGACAACAATGAGGCCCCAGTGTCATTCATGAGTACTAATCTTCAAGGAGATGAGCTCAATTATCCTGCTATAGACAAACAGGCCTATGCGGTATATAAGGCAGTAAAACATTTTAGGTCTTACATCCTCAAGAACCACACTAAAGTGATTGTGTTGCACCCTGCAGTCCGATCCTTTTTTACCCAACAAGAAATGGGGGAAAGAAGAGGGAACTGGATGGCAGTAGTCCAGGAATTTGATCTAGATATAAAACCTGCCAAACTAGTAAAAGGACAAGGGTTATGCAGGCTTGCAGCCAAAGCCCAAGACCAAGTAAATGAAGATTCCAGATGGGAGAACGCAATGGCACTATGGTGTGGCGAAGTATCATACATCTCCCCAGGACAAGAGTCTTGGTATAAGGATTTATCTTATATACTACACCATGGGACCTATTCGAAAAACCTCAACCCTAGGGAAAGGAGAGCCCTCATGTTAAAATCTGCACAATATCGCCTTATAAATTCGGTACTCTTCCAGATCAATTATGATGGAGTACTATTAAGATGTCTCCGATGTGAAGACACAGACAAAGTGCCGAAGGAGCTTCATGATTGCCCTGTTGGGGGACATTTCGCAGGAAACACCACTGCTCATAAGAATCTTAGAGCCAACTATTATTGGCCCACCTTGTTCAAGGACACTCATTTTTACGCTAGAAACTGTAAAACTTGTCAAATGAGCGCTGGGAGGGAGAAGAGAGCAGTAGTCCCACTCCAACCTATGATTGTCTCTAGGACTTTTGAGCAATGGGGGTTGGATATCATAGGATAAATTACACCCAACTCTTCAAAACAACACAAGTACATTCTTACTGCAACCGATTATTTCACGAAATGGGCAGAGGTCGTTCCTCAACTCAGGTAAATGAGAAGGTAGTAATCCAATTTATAGAACAACAGTTAATGACAAGGTTTGTTGTCCCTTCTGTCCTGGTCTTTGATAACACAACTTATTTTTCTTCCACCCTTTTGATGGAGTTTGCTCTGGACAAAGGAATCATAATTAGGTATTCGACAAATTATTATCCACAGGGAAATGGTGTGGCAGAATCAACTAACAAGAACTTAACGAGGATATTAAAAAAGACGATTGTAGATAACCAAAGGAATTGGCATAATCTACTCCATAACGCCTTGTGGGCTGACAGGGTCACACCCAAAGAAGCTATAGGAAATTCCACGTACTTTCTAGTCTACGGGCAAGAAGCCATCCTCCCAAATGGGCTCTATCTTCCATCTCTTCAACTAGCCTAGGATTCCAGCGAGGAGCCTTCATCGGCCATACAACGAAGAATCAACACTCTGCTCATGTTGGAGGAAGAAAGAGAAAAGGCTAAGTCAAAATTCCTAGCTCACCAACAGATAGTGAAAAGATGGTTCGATAAGCATAAGGCTAAAGAGAAGAACTTCGAAGTAGGAGACCTAGTCCTAAAGTGGGACAGAGCAAATGAATCGAAAGGGAAGCATTCTAAGTTTCAAAATATGTGGCTTGGACCTTTCCAAGTGGATGAAAAGATTGGGGCAGGCACGTATCGGTTGCAAAATCTAAGGGGGAAACTGATGCCCTTCCAGTGAATGGCCAGGCCCTAAAACAATATTTCCAATAAGAAATTAAAAAATAAATAAATAAAAAATGTGTGTGCTTTATGTTCTTTGTTGAGTATCTTCTGTGACTGCGAAATGCATTGTTTGTTATTTTCTTTTTTCTACCTGGATTTCTGTGCTTTTGAAAGTTGCATTTAGTAGGACAGTGGTTGATCTCAAAACATGCAACATAGAGAGCTCTAGTCCTAACCTATTGCTCACTTACAAACACAAGAAGCATGGGAGGATATGCGGTCACTCTGAGGAGTCCTCTATCTAAACCTCGCAAAATGAAGAACTCTGGAGAAATGTCAGAAGTATCTGCTTGGTGGTTTGGTAAGACCTTAAGGGAAAGAAGGAAAGCTGGAAAGGACTACATGAACCCAGAAAACAAAGTTAGCAAAGGATCCACCTTGATCATATCACCTTGCGAAATAAACATACATCATCCTCTCCTGCTTGCTCAGGGTGGCATGCTGAAATAAAATTGGTATTATCAAAAGAGTGAAAAGTAGGAGAGGGTATGCAGATATCTCTGCCGGGGCTATGGACGCTCGCTGGCAGCGGAGCAAGGTCTGTGATGTCAGGGTGACTTCATCGAGGATATGGACGCTCACTGGCAGCGGAGCAACACTGAAGCAAGTGAGTAAAGGTAACTGAAGGCTTCATGGCAGTGGGTGCTTTGCTAAAATTTCGTAAAAAGGGGGCATGAGTCAGGGTCAAAGGAAACGAAGGAGGAAAAGGGTTAAAACCCCACGAGCAGACCCAGAAGCATCAACCAGAGAACTTCAAATGAAAAGGTAAAGAGGTTTTGATTGTCAAACCAATCAAGGTTTTCCATCAACTTCCGTATCAGCTGAGCCTTGGAGAAGGAACAAAGAGTCTACTTTTACCCAATGAATAGCCATTTGTTGAGCACTCAACACACCCTAAAAAGGTCTATGTCAAATTTTTACTTTTTGGGTACCACTTGATCTTTCGCACTGTCTGATTGTGCTTCAGTATGAAACTGCTGCCTGTGCTTATCATTTATGTTTTCCTGTTTAGTTGTTTAAACTCTGGTTGAACATGTGAAAATCGTCTTAACTTTAAAAGGGACTAACACTTACTTAAGGAACCGACAGTCTAAAGTTTTCCCCAACGGACTTAGGAAATTCAACATCGAGAAAGATTAAAGGTGACGAAAATTGCTTGAGAAAACCAAAATAGTCGGGTGTCGAATTTCACCGGTGTCGGCAGAAGGAGGTCTCTTGTCTCCGTGAATAAGCTTCACTAAAGATATCACCGAAGACCGATCCGTTCGGCATTGGAAGAAGATTAAAATAATAAGCGTCACGAGAAGTAAAGGTGATATCATTGATCGCCGACTTTCGAAATATTTTCGGCGTCGGGAATTTACGAAGATGATAACCCACAAAGAAAACTATGCATTAATTTTACTTTTGAATGCCGATCCCCGACTTCATCCCGACATTGGTAGTCTCAATATCTAGCTCTTTTAGCGCGTTCAACGTGAACGAAGCCTAAGTGCATTCCTTACCCACAAGCCGAGTTCTGGATTTTATTTTTAATAACCCTTGAGTCAGTAACGCCACGTCAGCATCAAAAGTTTCTAAAGGAAAATATCAACGAACTTACAAAGCAACTCAGAACAATGATAATTATAAAATCACATAATTTACGAGAAGCTTAGATAAAAAAACACGGTAGATTTACATACAAAGAGGGAACACGATACATTCAACTGCAAAACATTTTTGAAATCTCATATATTAAGGCTCCTGCCAAGCTCAGGTTACATACAAATAAACACCACCGATGCCTTGACTAACTGGCTCGGTTACATTGAGAACGTGAAAACCCTCACAACAAACAGAGAAAATTATCAAACGTCACTTCGGAGAATGCAAAACAAGAGTTCGCCCATCATATATCTCCTGCACATGGACCTTCTCTGGGACTACTCCTCGCACCTTGCAGTGTTTTCATTTTTTCCTTCCCCGTCATCCTCTGCGCTTCGCGCAGCTACACAATCGTATCTTGTGCTTCCCGAAGCTGTCTCTTGAGCCAATTTGTGCTTCCTTCACGACCCTACGGTGTCGATACCTTCTAGTTCTTCGCTGCCAACTGTCTCCGCAATTCTCTATTTTCTTGATAAAGTTCAGCTATGGGGAGTTGGGCCCACTCTAGCTGTTGGATGGGACTTCCAACGGGAGAACCCGATGTCTTTTCCATTCCCATTCATCTCCTGCTTCCTCTGCTGGTAGTCCCGACAGGCTCCAACCAGGTAGTGTGCATTGTAAACTCCTCAACGGCCGGGTGTGCACTCAACTTAGTTGGGAGGTGGCCTTCTCCTCCTATTTCCTTATTTTTTCTAGGCCTTCCCCTCCTCCGCGGTGTCTAATTCTGAGAGGGCACGACCTCCAACATATGTCCTTCAGATGTATTTTTATCCACTCCCACCTCCGCTTGAGACACTGACACCGTTTCCGAGCAAAGGTAGGTACCTCCTATTAAAGCTTCAGGGACACTTGATGCCAATAAGAAAGAGTCCCAAGCACGTTGGGGCTCGGGCCTGGTGCTCCAGCTACCTCGCAAACTCCGTCCCTTGTTTAAAGGGGATCCCATAGTTTGGAAATGTATTGGCTCAGACGTTTTGCGGATGAATAAAAGACTACGACACATAGTTTTGCTAGAATTGAACTCGTAAGACCAACACTACTGATGAATAAACTTGGTTGATGCATAGAATCCCCACAAAGCCTCTATAATTTATAGCAGAATGAGGAAGCAAAACATAACGTGCCAAAGAACACTCATGCCTCGTGATCGGATATCTTGAAGATTTAACGTGTCACAACTGCTCGATGTATGCAATCCATAACGCATGAAACGACGTTGATCGAAGTTTCATGGAATATATGGTACAATCATTTCAATCTCTTTAATCTCCCCAACTTCCATTATTAGTGAATGATAGTTAACACACTTGGTGATACAGCTTCCGAAGGAACAACTTGCCTCAACCTGAGGCATTTAACGACTTCCTTATTACGGTATCCGAACTTTTGGGAGCGTACGTGCACTTTCGACACATGTTAGGCTCTAGCATCCTTTCCCAACCCCAAGGGTCAATCGACCACTATGAAGGTTTCAACGCTCGTATCTGCCGTACCTGATTTTCCATGCTATGGCGCGCGGGTGTAACTCATTCAAACTGAAGAGGAGTGACGATGTGAACAAGGAAAATACAGGTCATTCAAAAGGGCGATTGGGATCGCATAAGTATTAAACGATTGAGACTAACGAGCTCTACAGGTACACATCGGTCTATTCTGTTTCTTTTTTCATCTTACTTTGCGTTGTCTGATAAGTGATTTCTAAACTACCTCAGCCCTGATTGCAGGAAAGATCCTCTCGACTACCGAACAAAGTTTTCTCTGTAACCTCACCGAGGAACTCGAAAGAAACATCGAATCAAAATCAACAAAGTAATGAAGGATATCAGACTCCCTGAGTTCAACACCCCCGACAACTTCGTCAACCTAAGCGACGTAGTCAAGTCGCACGCCAAACAAGATTCGCTATGGACCGAAGAGCTCGCAAAGATGATCGACGCGAGGCCAGGGCAAGTGCAATGATTTGAAGAGCATCCAATCAGAGCTCGAACTGTGCTATAGAAGTTGAACTCTAGTCTAGTGAAGTACCAGACGCATGCGATGGACATCAGAGGAATACATGCGACTCCAATGGAACAACACAAATTTTCATGGGCCCAAACTTGTGGAGTTGTTTTTTAGTTGGTCTGAGTACGAGGGAAATCACCCTTTTCAAGAGATATCTCGGGCTGACTGTTAAAGAAACTGTTAGTATAGGACACCACGTGGCGAATTTTGTTTTGCTTAAACTGCACTTAGCCATTAATTTCAGTTAAACTTTACATTATAAATAAAGACATCGACAATTAGTGAGGGGTCGATGGTTGTTGTAAGAACTCTTGCTTTTTGGTTGTTAAGAATTATTTTGTAGCTGCTATGAATTGAGAAGTCCTTCTGGACCAAAGACAAGTCATTTTCATGAAATGCATGTGATTGGACGTGGAGAAGAACTATTTCCCATCTCATTTCATGAATGATGTTGTAATGAGTAAGAGTTATTTAATCTACTGTCAAGTTATCTGGTGCAATATTTTGTTGTTCTTTACTTTAAATGTTAAAGACAAATCGTTGTGTTAACATGTGATGAATGATTATGGTAGATGAATTATTTGGCTTGCCATTATCTTATTTGCATATGTGTTTTCTTTCTGATAATTAGTTTCTCAGACAGTAATTGGATGCTCATGAGGTTAATGTATTAGTACTAGGCATGTGGTATAGAATCATTATCTGCATGCTTGAGCAGCAGGTTATCCCAAGTTCAGCCTCTTCCCCAGTAGTTAGAATTTAATCATGTTTGTCACCAAGTTGGTTTATGCCGGCTTACATCTCATATCGGTCTCACCCAAGAGAAAATACAAAAAAGAGATAGTCTAAACTAAAAGAAGAGCCTTCACAAGAAAACATAAAGCCCATCGATAAATTGGTCGGATCGCATGATCTGGAGAACCATTGCACCGTTAAACGTTGCATAGTCTAATTGGGCCTCGATGGTAGGTTTGGTTCCTACTGTTGAATAAGGGATTTAGGACCCATCAACATGCTCCTAGGCTTCATGCAAAGTAGAACAACCACAACAACTGCCACCAACTGCCAACATTCAGGATGATTCTCAAGCTATAGTGCACATAGAATTAAAATTGGGCTAGCCAGGTTCATGAATTACAAACATGCTTCATTTTTGTTAAAGATTTGTTATTTAGAATACAATCAAGGAAGAAAGCCTATGTTTTTTTTTTTTAACTTTGATAGATTTCAGTTATTTGAGGATGCTCATTCCTTTTGCTTTTGTGAAAAAAACTTCGTTAGATTTCAATAATTTGAGGATGTTCATTCTCTCTACTTTGTAGAACATTATTGAATACTCTGGTTTTGTAACTTATGTTCATTCTCTCTGCTCTATAGAACATTATTGAATACTCGGGTTTTGTAACTTATAACTGGTTTTAACTCTACTACAACCCTCCTTTACATAATACACAAAAAAAAAAGTATAAAAAATCTCATTGTCCTTTCATAGTCTCCATTTATCTCTAAATTTATTCTTTAAATCTATCTACTTTTATTTCATTCTTTATAAATTTTATTAATAATTAATAATAATTAATTTATCTTTCATTTTATTTTTCATAATTATAAGTATTTTTTTCAAAGGTATATAGTAGTGCATAACTAATTCCGTTTCTAACTTTTTAAATTTATTTATTTTTATTGATGTAAATTCTCTTACATGTTTTACTTCAAATGTATATATTATCGTATAATTAATTCCTTTCCTAATCTATTAAATTTATTATGTCTTATTTCAAACCTCCTGTATGTTTTATTTTTTTGCAAATACATAATAATACATTTTTTTTTTTATTTCTTTCCTATCATTTTATTTCTTGTAGTTTATTAATTCCTTGTTATTATTCTTTAAAAAAAAGAAAAAGAAGAAGATACAATGTTATTCTATTAGAATTAAATGTACTTTTACTTAAAAAAAAAAAAAAGATTTTCATCATATCTAGTGTCTTCTCCAAAATCTAGTTGCTCTATAACTGAGCTATTTCTATATAGATTCTATTGACAGTTGTCAATAGTTTTACAAAACATATTCTTATGGATCATACATCGAAAATGCAAACTTACTTTGTAAACTTTAGTACATTATGTACCAGTATTAGAGAATCATTAAACTTCTTGAGTTTACAACATTCCCTTTGAAGATTTCCTCATAGTAGAACCATCCCAAAAAGTTGTCCAAGGCTTTCTTGGAGAGTTTATCTGCTTCTGAATTGAATTCTCAATGGATATGCATGAACTGTGTTTCTTCAAAACTCGCTTTTAGGCTTTTAATTTTATCTTTCCAGCTGTGAAGATATAACAGGTTTAAATTTGAGCATTCATTAATCCAATCAATTGTGACTTCAGAGTCCCCAGCTGTCATCATCTTCCTAATGGAAAGTTTCTGTGCAAAAAGAAGTAATTCCCAGAGTCATAAGATTCCAACCTTCATGTTATTATCCTTCCCTCTTGTGAAAAAAAGATTTATATCCATGACGTGCACTTAATTTGATGTAGATTCCAACACCCCATTTGTCATTGACAACTGCTCCATCAAAAAAACCTATTGGTTTCTCATCGAAATATACTAGATTTAGAATATACTCCACTTTTTCTTCTTTATCTGTGCCTTTAAATTCTTTGATGTCAAGTAGGATACTGGAGATGATTCTGCCATCCTCTCTTTTCCAATTATTAAATTGTATCTTATTCCTGTATTTCCATATTCTCCAACAAACCAGGAAGGGGATATATTTCAGATTTGGGTATTTGATAAACCAGAGTAATAAGTTTTCTTCAAGTGTAGTTTGCCTCCATGCATCAGGGAGATTTAGAACATTTAAAATTTCTTTCCAAATGTTTTTTGTAACTTCACATTGTTTTAGCAAATGGTTTGTGGTCTCATCATCTTGGAGGCATAAAGAGCAAATGACAGGACCGATGCCACCTCTTTTCTTATAGTTTGCACCAGTGAGGATTTTGTCTTTTAAACATAACCATATAAAACATATAACCTTGCTTGGTATATTCACTTTCGATATCAGTTTATACCACCATTTTAGGTCCCCCGATATGTGAAGAAAAGGCAATGCATTGATAAGCTAAAACTACAGTTACAGATCCCAATGCCCTATTTCAAGACCACACTAGTTGATCATTTAATTGATTAAGAGAAATACCACTGTTTTTCAAACCTGTAATATAATTATTCCATTCAATAGACAGTTCTCTGGATAAATTTAGTTGATTGGAGTTTAACCAATGCTGAGTATTGTCTGGAGAGAAATGTGCGGCAACTTGTGCTAAGGAGTAGATACCTCTCTTATTGAGATGTTGGATGAGAGTTTCAGAGAGTTTGTAAGAAGAGTTATCTCCAATGAAGGGGTCCTTCCTGAGAATGACCTATTTACCGTTCCCTATTTGCCAGGTTGTCCACTGTGTTATGAGATGGATCGAATTCAAGAAATTTTTCCAGAAATTTGAGGCATTTGGATACTTGAAATTGCCTTTTCTTAGCCAAGAAATCACGTCAACACCTTTTAAATATTTTCCTTTGAGTATTTGAATCCAAAGACTATTTGCAGAAATCCCCCTCCAACAAGATTTAGCTGCTAAAGACTTGGCAAACCAATATATATTCCTTATAGCCCATCCCCCCAAATCTTTGGGAGATGCAACGGTTTGCCATTTGGACAGATGATAACCTGTTGGTTTATTTGCTCCTCTCCAAAGAAAGTTTGCCATAAGTTGTTGGATTTTGTGAATGATGGAATTGGGCACCTTCGCTAAACTGAACCAATACATTGGAATACTTTGAAGTACAACTTTTACTAACACTAGCCTTCCACCTAGTGAGAGCCACCACGAAGTCCAATTGTTTAATTGTCAACTTTCTCAATCAGCCAATTCCAGTCCAATACTCTATAGCCATTTGGTTTTAAGCAAAAACCTAAGTATTTCATTCCTACCTCCAAGTCAATAATTGAAATGTTGAAAGTTGTAATTAATCTTTGTTTAAGGTTGGAGTCAATATTATATGCTAAGAAAACTGACTTGTGGCAGTTAACCTCCATTCCTGAAGCAGTACAAAACAAAGTTAGAATAGATTTAAAAACCAACCATTCTTTATAATCCCCGCACCCTAGGATTAATACATCATCTACAAAACATAGGTGTGTCACAAATATGGAAGAGGCAAATTTGAGTCTATGAAAAGAACCTTCTGCAACAACTGCCTTCAATAGTCTACTAAGACATTCTACAACAAGTAGAAACATGAGCGGAGAGAGTGGACATCATTGTCAGAGTCCACGATGATTGTTGAAGAAATCAGTAGGGGATCAGTTGATTAAAACAACCATAATAACACTGGATAAACAAGCCACAATCCATTGTGTAATCTCCAAACTTAATCCAATCTTGACAAGCAACAATTTGAGGAAATTCCAGCTTACCTTATCATAAGATTTTTTCAAATCCAGTTTAAGGATAATAAGTTTAGTTTCTTGGTATTGGCTGAGTGTAGGTATTCTTGTGCTATGCCAACATCATTGAAAATTAAGCGACCCTTCAATAAGCCAAACTGTTCATGAGAAATACAAACTGACAACTTTGTTTTGATCCTTGTAGCAATTATCTTGGATATAACCTTATATACAAAGTTGCGGAGTGCGATTGGCCTGAAATCATGGAAGTTTCTTGGCTTATTGACTTTAGGGATCAATGCAAAGAAAGTAGTATTAAGGGCTCCCAGAATAAACCTAGTTAGCCTAGATTCTTCAATGGCAGAGTGAAGATCCTTCCCCAAAATCTCAAAAAAGGATTGAAAAAGCTCTTGAGTCCAGCCATCAGGGCTTGGGATTTTATCTTTTGGCATTCTAAAAACTGTATCTTTTACTTCTTCAATTGTGACTGCTTTCCCTATCTCTTCACAGTTAGATGAGCTAAAAAATGTAGGAAGTTGATCAATTACCTTGAGCTGGCACCGAGTATCCTCATCCTCTATGGATTGGTACTGTGCTTTGAATTGTTCAAAGGCAATCTTTTTAATTTCAGGATCTGTTGTATGGATAGTACCAAACTCATCTTCGATATCCCAAATAGAATTATGTGTTCTGCGCATATTGGCAAACTTATGAAAAAATTTGGTGTTCTTATCTCCACTGTTGAGCCATATGGCTCTACTTTTGAGATGCCAAGTCTTTTCTTCAAATTCCAGAATCTTCTCTTTTTGTTGTTTCAGATTTTTAGAGAGTCCAGATCTTCTTGACTAAAAATCTGAGTCGGACACCTGTCGAAAATATCATTGATCTTGGAATCAATAAGAAGTAAATCCGATTGTGACTGAACTTTCTTGTCGCGTTTCCAACGGATCATAGATTTTTTCAGATGCTGCAATTTTGAGCACAGTAAATGGATAAAGGATGTGTCTGTCCTATGACTTATAGAGTTCCAAGTATGTTTGACTAGTAAAGAAACGTCCTGTTCATTTATCCAAATTGAATTGAATTTGAAAGGAGGTGTAGAGCGTTGTGCAAAAGAGTCCAATTGAAGAACTATTGAATTATGATCCGAAATAGTTGAATTGATTACCCAAGTTCTAACTCTGTGAGAGTGGTTGAGTAGAAAATTAGAGAGTAGGAAGCGGTCTAACCTTTTTTCTATACCTTCTTCCCCTACTCTACCATTCCACCAAGTGGGAGACATCTTTGGGGGCTGGATGTCAACCAAGCTGGAAGTTTGTAAAAGGTTTTTGAAATAATATGCAAGTGGATCTAATCTGGGAGATGTACCCCAAATCTTTTTTTTTTGTCAAGGTGAAATTTAGATTCATGCCAATAATAAGGTCTTATTCAAATAAGAGGCCATACTGAAGGAGGGTGTCCCAGAAAGAAAATTTGTCCTTATAGGGAGCGTAACAATTCAACATTTTAACCGAAGTCACTAACTATTTTACCTTTCCTTCCAGGTAGATACCTGCAGGGTGTCAAGAGCAGATAACTCATCAAAGGAGGGGTTCCAACCACATAAAAAACCCCTAGAACAACCACAAGGTTCCAACGCCACCGCATTCCAGGATGGAACACAATGGAAGAAAAACTTTAGTGCTTTGTCTCTACTTACACAGGTTTCTTGGATAAAAATAATATCAAGGTTAACTTGAGAAAAAAGAGCTTTGAGGGAGGCAATTTTTGAGGACCTGCAAACCCTCAGATATTAAGTGAAAGCATGATCATAAGGACACAGGGGAAATCACCTAGTTTTCTCTAAGGGCTGATGAGGAAGGTAAAACAATATCAATTGAAAGGCGAGAAGGAGAGTTAGGGGTTATAGGGCAATCTGAGGGCAATAAATCAAGGTCAACAAAGGAGGATAGTCCGCCTTCCATAGCACCAGGTGGTGTCTTAGGAAGTCGGGCTCTGTATGTTTTCCTTATAGTGACGTTTTAATCCAGAGTAGCGGAGGGAAGAAGGGAGGACATATTAGAGACAAGTGACGGTTTAGGTTCTAGAGAGTCAAAAGATTTAGGATTCGAGCAGGTAAGAATTGAAGGATCTACAAGGGGAGAACAATGGACCAACATCTTAGGTTGAGGTTCCACCGGGGTTGGGGGAGTCAAGGAAGGATGAGCGCTAAAAACAGGGTTCCTGCTAGACTCCGATATGGAGAGTGGCACAATGTCAAGGGGAGCATCAAAAGGGGGGGAGTGTAAAACAATAGGGGAGTGTAGTTTAGTTCCAGTAGTCTGTAAAGGACAAAGATTTTCTGAATTCTCAATATTATTTAAGAGAATTCCCCATAAATCACCGAAAATGTCAAGGACCCATTTTTCATTTGCCTTTAGATAGTCGAGTTTAGCCAGGGACAAATTAAGGAAAAAAGAGGGGAAGAAGAGTCTCATCTTACCTAAAAAAGTGTCGGTGTCAGATGGATTCGAATCCAAACTAATAGAAGAAGCATCCACCATCACCGGAGGAATGGAGCATTGTGGGCAAGTCAATGAAGTCGGACAACTCTTCTTTAGATGACCCTTTTGCTAGCAAGAATGGCAGCAGAATGGCTCCTTCCATAAATTGACCATTTGTGAAAAGTGGTCTTTTCCAATGGTTATGTCTATCGAGTCCGGAAGGCCTTGGTCCAGGTCCAATTTGACCGGAAGCCAAACAGTTCTCTTGTTATGTCTTCAGAGCGCAGATTCATCAAAAAACATAAAGTTACCCACCGAATTGTCAATTGCCTTGAAAACCCGGACGAACCAATACTCCAACGGAAAATTAGGAAGGAGCATCCAAAAGCTATGTTTTTTGAAGTTCTCCAAATGGGGATTGAAACCCGGCTGCCACCTTTTTAGCATAAAAACTCCTTTCTCGAAGAGCCAAGGTGAACCAAGAATGCACAATAAGTCACTTTCTGAGAGAAAGTGAAACACTAACCAATGCTTAGCAAGAAGGTTGAATCTCGGGCAATAACCTAGGAGGGGTTTCCAAAAGGATAACATCTACTTGGTTAGTTGGCACATATTCATCCCGTCATAAAAAAAATTCCTAACAAGTGATTTCTCTGCAAGTCCTAAGACTCTGTCCAAAGTAATGTCTTGAACAAGTATGCAACTTGGTTTAACCACGCGGGGCTTCCAACATTTTTTTTTCCTATTAGATCGAGTAGAGTGTGGGCTAGATATATGGTTCGTAGAGGTCTAGAAAGAGGGGCCTGCTAAGGGAGGAGAGTTCAGTGCGGGAAAGGGTAAAGAGTTTTTCACAAAGTTGGAAGTACTAGGGTGAGGGATCGAAGGAGGGCTCGTGATAGGCACGTCAAGGACGCCAACTGGGCAAGGTCTAGAGGAAGGGGGAGGCACCTGTCGAACTGAAGGCAAGGATATTAATGTTGGAGTAATGGAGCTGACAACAACATAGGTCGGATGGGATATGGAGGTGGCTTTCATAACAGACGAAGATAGTGGTGTCAATGGAGACTACAGTTGGCGCTGACAATTGTAAAGAAATTTATAGGCCTCATCAACAAGGAACATGCCATCATTAGCCCACAACTCGTCCTCGTCAGCCTAGGACAAATCAAGATTTCAGGCCATCTACACGAGAGATTAGTCACAAGGGAGGTGCAGTGGCTACATCAACAGGACGTGCCGAGAAACAAAGGGGGTGGTGGGTGACAAGGCAACACACAAACTTCAAAAAACAAAACCTCCAAGAGCCTTCAGACCAGCTATAAAGGCTAGCAAAGAGTGAGTGGGAGGGTGACGTGGCCAACGAGTTAGGTAAGGGGAAGGTTCCACCAGAGGCCTGCATACTGTCCGACCCGAGTGCTGCGGAAAACCTGCATGGTGTCACTAGGCCTTCGCCCAAGGGCGGAATTGTGGAAACGTATTGCATATTATTTAATTTTATACCATGAACCATCTTTCCTTATTAAAATTATTTTCTTTATTGGTTCTTATCCTCCTTGTGTTTTATTACTACTACTAATAAAAAATTATATTTTTTTCTCTTTTATATCATTTTGTTTCTCACAATTTATTAATACTTTATTATTTTTCTTTTCATTCATATGTATTGTAAGTCATTGTTAGGTTGGGAGGGATAGCCTTTTTTTTAGACATGAAGCATAGTATTTTACTATGTTAGATATGTATTTTTATCCTTGATTTTCAATGGAATAACAAGATAATGGTTTTTTTTGGTGAAAAAATAAAAAAGTCATTGTCAATTGAGTTTAGTTTGAGTGGTTGAGAAGAATGATTGTTATCCTTCTCACTTGGATTCAATTCCGACAAGTGACATGTTAAGCTCATAACACGTATATTGTTGTAATGGCTTCGAGCCCTCTTGTTTATTGGCCTTATACACTGAAGATTTTAGGGTTTACCCCAGGTACCATCCTCAAAATGAGGGGAAGTACTCACGAGTTTTCCCCAAACTTTGTAACCTGAAAAAAAAAAGAGTATCGTAAGCCATTATCTCCTTGGCAAAAGTTTTATTTTCTAAATCATTAATTTCTACTCCCCAACTATTATTAATATTTATTTGTTATTTTATTATTACATAATATTATTGTTTGACAAGATAGATGTATTATTATAGAGAAGAGATTATACTTTTCATTTGGTCAAATATTCAAGTTAATTTGATTTGGAATTATTTTGTTAGTTTACATAAAAAAATATTATATTTTGTGGGGGGTTTTGTTGAATAATTTAGCGTTTTTTCAGTATGAATTTAGAATTAGTTGATTATTATGTATATCTGTATGAGGGGTACCACATATGGGCTTCTCTTCATCTTCGAAGTTGTAGTGGTGTATTAGGGTTAGGGTCCAATAAGGTAACATTTATGGGGTCAAAAACTTTGGAAGAGAGAACTTTGGAACTTTTGGAAGATGTGGCCAAAAATTTCTCTACGGGAGTGGATCAGAGGCCTGCCAAAATTTTAAATACATCACTTCGTGGGAAGTACAAGGAAGCTTACGCCATTCAGGGAGATGGTATTAAGGGCTCTAATGTAGGCCTAGGTGGCAATATCTTTGGTTATGATGGAGGCTTGAGTGTTAGTGTTAGGCATGGTTTTAATGAATACAAAAATAATGTGCCTGAGGTTTCCTCAGTGTTGGAGTATGCTTCCCATATGACCATCATGTTATCAGACAAATCGGTAAGTGCGGACACAAACAAATCTCCCTAGTTTCACCTCGAAACTAGAACAAAACAAGACATAATATAAAACTTTCCCTAAGTTTTAATTAACAAGCATTCTAACTAGAAAGAGATAAATGGCATACCTTTTAAATGTCGTTTGTCCTCGTTAGTGTCATCCTTGCTCTGTTCCAAGTCTTATGGGATGTTGAACCTGTAAAAAGACATAAGACAATGAAGTGAAAGCAACAATGTACACTTAACAAAACCTACGTATGTGATCAAGGAGTCATACAATAAAATAAGAACAATTTATGGGAAAGAAATATATTACTATATTATAAATATGAAAAAGAGAATACAATTAGATGCCTTGTTGTTGTAAGGTCCCTTCTAACAATTCCTTGCTTCCCACACACTTCTGCTCCACGGATTCTGAGACTGTAAGTCACTCACAATCTATCTTGACAAAGCAAATCTCATAGCCAACATAGACCCAAACTCTTGGTTAGACTAATATCTCATTAGTTGAATCTCTACAACTAATGTTGAAGTTCCAAAAATTCTCTAACCATTCAAAATCTCGCACCCAAAGCTAACTTTCCCCATGAGAACTCCCCTCCTTTTATAAGCTGAAAAGGATACGGTGAGGAGGTTAGGATGATCCCATGAAATCATAGATACAAATTAGATCCAAACCAATTGAAGGCCACCTCACCCTCAAAGCTTCTATTCTAGAAGCATCGAGAAGCTTCTTTTTTTCCTTTGTACGGAAAATCGTCACACACTTAACACTAAGAAAGGTGAGACGACGTTGCAGGATATTGTTGTGCAACCTGCAACGATCCTAGATCGTCGTACCCTTAACACTGAGCAATGTGTGACGATCCCTCTTCATAAGGTTTTTATAAGGGAAAAGATAATATCCATCTTTCTGGGAAAATGTGTCTTCATTCTTCTCCAGGGATTCAAGCCATTGATCCTTCTAAATACAAAGGATAGGTGTACATCATTAAGGGTCATAAGGGTGATGAATATAATGTGTAACAATGAGCCCCCAAAAGTATGAAGTTAGAACAGAGTGATAGCTAAAATACTTTGTCGAGTGTGTGTTGGGAACAAGGAACACGTCAGTTGGAAACCTGCCAACAAACAAGGAACACGTCAGTTGGAAACCTGCCAACAAACAAGGAAATACAGTACAATAATATATCATTACTGAGGTAGGCATTGCCATGCTCATAATACAAATGAATAAAAGCATAAATGCTGACATGCAAAGATCCATGTCAAGTAAGATAGTTCATGGCCACCAAACATACACTGTGGATCCGTGCCATTATGACTCAAATCTGAACATAGCCACCAAAAAATACATTGTGGGTCTATGTGTTAAAGACTCAAATTTGAACATATCCACGATACATACACAATGGATCTATGCAATAATACAATATGAATATACTCCAACGCAACCTAAATCTACCAGAAAAGATTCAGGGTCTTCATCTCCACCACTCTTTAGTACGAATCTAACCATGTGAATACATGTGTTGAAGTCGAACATGGTAGAAATCACTTGATTATTGGTCATTAATGAATATCGTTAACAAGTGCGAGGCAAATCACCTTTGATGTCAATGACTCCCAAAGTACACTAGTACAATCCAACAGGTGCGAATTTATGAGCTGAAGTCGAACACTCAACGAAATCTCCCGATCAGGGGTCAATAATGAAAACCCACTGTCGAAAGCGAGGAAACCTGCCATTGAGGCATGCAAGTTCCAAGGTACCAATTAGTTTCTAAGTCTAATTCCTAGATAATGAGTTGGATTCGACAGGAAAAGACTCGTCACAAGAGGGCCTTAATGTGTCCCCCATTAATGACACGAAACGAATAAAAATATTTGAGGTAGATCAGAGTAACAAGTGATTCAGGACCGACTTAGGGATGGCCGACGCAATAGAAGGCTTAAGGATTGCAGAAATGGCCGACACAATAGAAGGATTTCTGTGTTGAACTTGTCTTTGAACATATTGACGACACGGCAACTATCTTGGAAACACTGACTCAACAACAGGGATCACAAACCAATTTGTAATCTTATAAAGGAGTATGATCAAGAGACAAGAGGATTTTCCAACCTAGACACAAAGCGAGTGAAAGGGTTTCATGTTCAAAAGTGACTCTTCCATAGAATACTGTAATGTCCCCCACCTCTTAGAGAGGTAATGAGGAGACTCAGTGGCCTGGGCACCCCCACTAGGTCATAGTCTCACACTGAAGGGGGGAAAAAGTCAAGAAGTTAAAAGTTATATTTTTAAGTTTACTTAAAAAAGGAAAAGGAAAGGAGTAAAAGATAACTCAACAGAAGAAAAGAAGATTAACCCTGGGAGTTAACCTAACTCAACAGAGAATTAGAAGGAAAAGTATAAGTAAGAGGCTGGGGTGAACCTATTACTCATTCTAGTTTTGGATTAGCATTTGCTATTGCTCTTGAGCATTCAGTTTGGGGGTTTGTTGTACAAACCCTTGTGAGCAACTCAGTGGTGAAATATCCACTCACCTTGTTCCGCAGCTTGGTCTCGGGGATGAAAGACTCCTCCACACCATTCTAGTCTCARCCCATCTCCATCTAGTGCTTCAGAAGGGGCAGGACCATCAGTTTGAGGGATTTTCTAGAGGGTTATCATCATTCTACATTTGTCTGCAGATTGGGACGTCTTGGAGCCATAGGGGACATCTTGTAATTCAGTAAAACTCAGATCTAGGGAGATCTGCTTGAGATCTAAGTCCGAAACTTCTCCCACGGGATTCTCATAGCTCGATCTATATTCTTGGAGAGTTTCAGAGAATTTGGAGACCTCCTTCATCAGGGCCGAACCAGCTAGGGTTTCAGTCATCCAGTGGGGCACTCCATTCAATGGGAAATTCAGATCTACGGAGATTGAGAGGGATCTTGGAGATTCAGGCACCTGGGTTATTCTTACCATATTTAGGCACCTGGGTTATTCTTACCATCGACCGATCTATATTCTTGGAGAGTTTCAGAGCATTTGGAGGCCTCCTTCATCAGGGTCGAACCAGCTAGGGTTTCAGTCATCCAGTGGGGCACCCCATTCAGTGGGAAATTCAGATCTACGGAGATTGAGAGGGATCTTGGAGATNCCCATCTCCATCTAGTGCTTCAGAAGGGGCAGGACCATCAGTTTGAGGGATTTTCTAGAGGGTTATCATCATTCTACATTTGTCTGCAGATTGGGACGTCTTGGAGCCATAGGGGACATCTTGTAATTCAGTAAAACTCAGATCTAGGGAGATCTGCTTGAGATCTAAGTCCGAAACTTCTCCCACGGGATTCTCATAGCTCGATCTATATTCTTGGAGAGTTTCAGAGAATTTGGAGACCTCCTTCATCAGGGCCGAACCAGCTAGGGTTTCAGTCATCCAGTGGGGCACTCCATTCAATGGGAAATTCAGATCTACGGAGATTGAGAGGGATCTTGGAGATTCAGGCACCTGGGTTATTCTTACCATATTTAGGCACCTGGGTTATTCTTACCATCGACCGATCTATATTCTTGGAGAGTTTCAGAGCATTTGGAGGCCTCCTTCATCAGGGTCGAACCAGCTAGGGTTTCAGTCATCCAGTGGGGCACCCCATTCAGTGGGAAATTCAGATCTACGGAGATTGAGAGGGATCTTGGAGATTCAGGCACCTGGGTTATTCTTACCATCACCTGATCTATCAATTGGCATATTTCTTAGGGTGATTGGACACTTTTTGCAGCAGGGCCGAGTTATTGAGGGTTTCAACCTTCTATTGGAGTGTGGCATTCTTCAGCTGGAGAGTTTGGCATTCAGATCTGCTTGTATTGATATTTATTTCTTATTCAGCCTTTAGAGGCATTATTTTGTATTAGCGGGAGCATTTTGTAGCAGCTCATATCTATTGCTTGTATGGCCATATGAGGTTTATACCAGATCGGCCATCTATTGTATTGATCTTACATTGCTCATAATAAAAAAGTCAGATCTTTGCTTGTGGTTCTACATCTTGAATATATTGTGATCTTCGTGTGTTGATGAATCTTGTATGCACTTAATAACTCAATAAAGTAGTAGTAGTTAGTGATTCCAAGAAAGAATTTGGCTTGGGATCATTACAAATATAGGTTTAGACACATTTCTTTCCCAATCCCCCCCCACCATTTTTGGCGAGTACCTCTTTATTTTTACACAAGCTAGAGGAAGATAACATATGCTTGAACTGTAAGGTCATCCTTCAGATGAGTCCCTCGGAGTATGTTTAACGAACCCTAGGAAAGAGTGGTTCGGTCCCATATGGGCCTTTCGATGTTTGTTTTACGAGTCCAAAGAAAGCAAACTCAGTGGTCTTTCATATTTATGGAGTTTGAAAAGATCTTAAAGAGGACTCCGTAACTTTTTATGATCATGCTTGATTAGAGTGTTCCTTTTTCATAAAGTAGTCTAATGAGACCAAAAAAGAGATAAACTACCGCTCAACAGACGTTTTCTTCAAATACTTTAACGAGCGTGAAAAGAAAAAGATCGCTTGACAATCTTTTCATGTTTAGAGAGTCTGAAAAGAGCTTAAAGGGAACTCCAGGGGGTTCCTTTTTCGTATAACCTTTACGAGTCCGAAAAAAGTGATAAAAGTTTACTCGATTACATTCTCAAGTATTTACGAGCATGAACAAAGACTAAGCTCGGGATTGTTTTCATTTTTACGTAAGCTTAAAACAAAACAAAACTATGCTTGGGATAGATTTACTTGAAAAACTAAAAACTATGCTTGTGGCTTCCCAACGCATAATCCAGGGATGGTTGGTACTTTTCCCCCAGCTTAAGAAGCTAGCGGCTTAACTTCAACATTAACTCCAAAGGCTAGAAGCATTGCCCCCTAAGCTTCGTTTCATCCAACAACACAAGTGGATGAAATAAAGCTTCAAATACTATATGTAACGAAGTACTTGACTCAATCGAAGAAGGGGGAAAAATCTATTTCATTTTTTAATGAGCTTGACACAGGAACATGAACTATGCTCGAGATAAGTTGTTTTATTTTTTAATGAGCTTGACATAGGAGAAGAACTATGCTCATAACCTCTGTTTCATTTTTTAATGAGGTTTCCACTGAGACTAAAAAACTATCCTCGTGACCTCTGTTTCATTTTTTAACGAGGTTGCCACAAAGACGCAAAACTATCCTCACATCTTGTTTCATTTTTTAATGAGATTGAAATCATAAAACCATTATCAACACTCTCTTCTTCATCATGGCTTCCAAGAGGAAAATGTTGTGGAAGGACACCATGTCAAGGGACAAAAATCGGTCATGGCTTCCCAGAGATCTTCACTGGATGGAAGAACAACGCTCTAGAAGGAACACATGTCGAAGGCCGCGACATGGGTAAGGAGATCAGGCTCCAATAGCCCTATCAAAGAGATCACCATGTCAACTACCGGATCCAAGTCATAAGAGATTGAGCTTATAGTGAGAGGTTGATCTTCACCGTCAGCTAAAGGCATGGGATACAACGCCACATAATTGACTTGTGGCGGGGGCATATACGAGCCGTTTAGGGAGGTCATTGAGATGATGGTCAAGTGAGGGCCAACAAACGAAAGTTGACCGATAGTCACAATTCTTCCATCATGAGGGAAATATATCACACAAAAAATAGTGGACACGATAGCTTTCATGGCATAGACATAATCTCACCCAAGGAGTAAATCGAAATCCAAGGGATCGTGGACTACCATGACGTCAATAAAGACAGTTTTCCCTCCCAAAGTTACCGAAAACTGAGGAAGGGTCCCCAAAGGTTGACTGGTTCTTCTGTTAAAATCTAACAAATTCTGCGTAACCGACACAAGCTGAGGATAACCCAAATCTTGCCAAGTAATAGAGGACAAAATACTAATGGACGCACCTTCATCTATTAGTGTCTGAGGAACATCTCGACCACAAACCTATACGATAATCCTGAAAGGAATGTGAGAGGGAAGACAAGGTCCAGTTAGCGCACCTCAATAAAAAAGGATAACTTCATTACTTGGAGGGGGTTCCATGGGAAAAGGAGGAATCCCCCCTAGCAAGGTAGATTCTGTATCAACAAGAAAAACATGGGCAATATTGGGTTTACTCTCTAACGGGAGAGTAGGATCGACTGATGACGAGATCAGATCGACCACTTGAGTTGCATTCTCCAAGGGGAGAATGGGGTCGACGAATGGAAACAGATCGACCGCTTGGCTTGCACTCTCTAACAAGAGAGTGGGATCGACCAAGGCTGGGATCAGATCGACCAGTTTGTCAACTGGTTCAACTAAGGACATGACCAGATTGACTTCCTGATCAACCGAACGGACCGATGAAGGGACCAGATTAATCATACCATCAATGACAAGTGGGTTGAGAGTAAGGATGCGGTAAGTAGTCGAAAGTTGAGGCTGGGAAGTAGTCATGTATTCCAGTAATTTTGAGGCTTCGTCTATATGAGGGAAAAGGTGAGTTTGATGACTCCCTCCACATAAAATACATGGGAACTTGACTCTACTTGTCTTCTTCCCAACAATATCTTGACTAGTTGATGGGATGTCATCAAAATGTTGTTCAAAGGTTGACGACATGGGCTAGAGAGGCCGTGTAGACTATGCTTCTATAACCTTGGATAGACTAGGGAAATCCTTAAGAAGATGGATGCCCTTACAAAGCCTGCAAGGGTACTTGGGATTATGGGTCGTTTGGGTGATCTTGGCATCATCAACACTCCCAACACGATTATCAGTAACTGGTTGTTTTCCAACATGTCTGGCAGTGGTTGGAGGTTTGGACCCTTGCTTATTTTTCTTCTTCTTTGTTCGTGCTCGAATCGTCGTCGGGTGAGAAAAATTGGGAGCACTGGCATGCCCTGTTGGGCTCAGCAAGGCAGAATAGGATGCTGTGAAGCAAAAAGGGTTAACAGAAAACAGAAAACAGAAAACACAACCGAATACAAAAACGTCAAAGGTGAGACAAGGGAGTTATCAATGGTTTCAAGGCTTGATCTATTAGCGAAACCAAAGCACACAATGAAGAAAGGGATAATGGTTCCTCTTCCCTCCAGCGGAAGGTCCTTCGGGGATCCTCAACATAATGCCTTCCTTACAAAATGAATAGAACAGAAATGGGTGGTGAGAGAACTCTGGATTACACAGCTGATGGACTGGTTGTCAAAGGCTAGGCTCTGAATCATCTGGAAAACGTAACTCTGCTTTGAATTCTCTGCTGAAACAATGAGTCTTCACGTCTATTTATAGCATTTTCCAGGCGGTCACGTAACCAGCTTCCGGTGTAAACACGGACCTGTTTAGGGTTCACTTAAGTCATTTAATTCGCCGAATTTGCAGAGCCGACCCTGATCTGAGGGTCAAATCGTCTTGGGGGCCGGTCCACAGGCGGTCGGGAGGCCGACTTAAGCAATTAATGCACCGTATTAGCAGATGCACGGCTTTTTATGTTGACAGGCGCGCGTCGGGGCGCGCATGCGCTAGAAACACGTTTTTGTCCCACGCATATGCGCACGCACCAAGCTGCTGTAAAGCGCCCTTCCATTTTTGGTTACTTTGTATAGTTTTTGACCCTTCTGGAATGCTGTGAACTTAATTCAGTGCCATGAATGACTTCATTGCTGTTTTGATGATGTGGAGTTCTTGTCACCATGTGCAGACAAAATTTCAGTGATAACAGATGCCCCCTGATGGATGAGGTTAGGAGCATACGTATAGCCGAAATCCATCAATGTTTCTTCTACTGAGGCTATTTTTGTAAGGGAAAGAAATAGTGGGACTCTTCGGAACGATCCGTTGGAGGAAAAAGGAACCGGTATCTCGACCTTCTCAGAGACGTGTATGAAAAAATATACAACTGTGTACAAACAAGGCGGGCATGCCCCATGCTCGTGTGATGTAACTCTGAAAAAAGATGACGGAAGTGTTGGTGTAGACAACTGCAGCACCCTCGGGGGCGGTAATGATAAAGGCAAAAGACAATTCTGCAACTGAACATACTCTGAATAATAGGCAATGATCGCTGTAATAAGCAGCGATGATGATGTGGGCATTGATGGCCCTACCAAGTTCAGAGGTCTTCGGCAAATGACAAAAAGAACTGCAATAGTCGCAAAGTAAGACCCACCATAACA
>ML777939.1:558212-581719 GCA_009831015.1 Picea engelmannii | reverse complement strand
ATCCTCAACAGAATGCCTTCCTTACAAAATGAACAGAACAGAAATGGGTGGTGAGAGAACTCTGGATTACACAGCTGATGGACTGGTTGTCAAAGGCTAGGCTCTGAATCATCTGGACAGTGTAACTCTGCTTTGAATTCTCTGCTAAAACAATGAGTCTTCACGTCTATTTATAGCATTTTCCAGGCGGTCACGTAACCAGCTTCCGGTGTAAACACGGACATGTTTAGGGTTCACTTAAGTCCTTTAATTCGCCGAATTTGCAGAGCCGACCCTGATCTGAGGGTCAAATCGTCTTGGGGGCCAGTCCACAGGCGGTCGGGAGGCCGACTTAAGCAATTAATGCACCGTATTAGCAGATGCGCGGCTTTTTATGTTGACAGGCGCGCGTCAGGGCACGCATGCGCTAGAAACACGTTTTTGTCCCGCGCATATGCACGCGCACCAAGCTGCTGTAAAGCGCCCTTCCATTTTTGGTTACTTTGTATAGTTTTTGACCCTTATGGAATGCTGTGAACTTAATTCAGTGCCATGAATGACTTCATTGCTGTTTTGATGATGTGGAGTTCTTGTCGCCATGTGCAGACGAAATTTCAGTGATAACATTCTTTAGCTTCCTTTTCTTCTTCTTCTTATCTATCGGGTTACTGGCTTCAGAGCTTTCACTCGGTGAAGAAGATGAAGTGGAAGAAGACCTTGCAAGTGAAGAAGGCGAAGAAGATATTACTAGCAAAGAAGGTGAAGGATCAACATGAGGTTGATGTTCTTGGGGGGAAGTGCTTACAATCGAAGCACTGGCTGCATTCAGGATTACCAGACTGGTAACCCAATTGTGAGACCTGGAAGGCTCAAAGTAGCGATGTAAGGAGGACCAACGTTTCTGTGAGAGGGAAAAACAAAAGGTTCCCCCAGACAAGGGGTTCCTTCGTTGGTCATTCCGGGTATAGATTCCATAAAAATGTATCCAACCTAAGGTCTGTAAGGGAAAACAAACAAAACACGCTAAAAATCTAGTAAGCAAGCAAGTAAACAAAACCTTCTCACAATGAACACACTAGTTGGTGATGAAATCCAATGTCGTGGGAACAATGTAAGAAGGGGCTGAGATAGAGTGGGTGGAAAAGTTACGTTGACGACCTGCTTAATGGACTTACGCCTTGGTGCAAGCTTCCACACAATAAACGTGGATTTACCCTCCAAGGATCCCGAGTGAGTTTAGCCAATGTCGATTCCAGGTACAATGAAGACTTCCCCTTCACCATCACCTAGTGTATTACCCTAAAGAGAAAGGCCACTAAGGTTACCAAATACAACAATGATGACTGGGGAAACAATCAACAGTCTGATACATGCACAAGGGCATGGTAACTGAGCCCAAAATTGACTTGAGAAGACCCACACAGGGTTGTTTTTTCAATTGACCCCCGATAATACACGCAACCACTACAACAAGACCAACAAAGCAGGGTTAGTAACTCTGTTGGCCTTAATGAAACCTCATGTTTGGCCCTTGTGTGAGAAGGGATTCCTGGGACAAAATGTAATAAGTGGATTTACCGCTCACTAGCACAAGATTCTATGTTTGTTATAGCTTTGGAAAGTTATCTTTCACACCTATTCCAAAGCCCTACACCCTAAGCTAATGTAGGTTTTCTACCAGAAAATATAAAGATGTCTAATCAATTTTTATAAGCACTTTATTTTAAGGCTGTTGTTTACTCAAGCGGAAAATGGCATGGACTAAATGATGTTTTGACCGACTCTAAACAATGCAAAGAAATGAGAATGCAAATATTTCACTTCGATGAAAGCTATATTACGATATTGTCACCCTTCTGGAAACCGCGCTAATGTCGACAGAAAGGGAGATGCGACTCCAAGAAGAAAAGGGCTTCATGAAATCCATGAGATAGGATCAAGAACTGACAGGGAACATGAATGAAGGCAAGATGTAGTGAGACTCAAGACTGCCCTTGGTTGGGGGTATGTTTGAAGGATGATTGGCAACAACCGTGAAACTGTATCTAGCATTAGGGGGACGACTATACATGGGGTTAAATTGTGCCAGAGGTGTGACAAAGTGGACAAAATCAGAGATCAGGGGTACATGGATTGTGGGATACTTGGGGTTTATGAACAATGTCAGCTGAGTAGAGGATAGTGGATGCCCCAATCAAGGGCGACATGGGTTGCATGGCCAAAAAAAGAAGGTCGTCAAGGGTGATGAAAAAAGTTTAAGTAAATGCTGGAAACAAAGGATTTTTACAATTACCAAATAAATAAAGAATAATTTGGGATGAGTGTATAGATACTAAAATGGGTGCCCCGGTGCAAGATGGCTTGGCCTGTGAGGGTGCAAGTTGTGTAGAGAACTGGTGGAGGGTGGGGGCCCCATGGGTGGGTTTCTGTATGAGGTAAATGAATGGAGGGAAATTTGCAGATGGGCAAATTGGTTGTGGATGAAATGGAGGGTTAATGATACGTCAAAATAGAACCGAGATGAGATAACCTGGGAGTCCATTGGGAAAGCTAGCAAAATGATGAGAAGGAGTATGTGGCTTATTCTTGAAAATGCATAAGACTATAAGGACTCCCATCCCTAGGGGGTGAAAGCAGCATGAGTGTCAAAGTGCCAAGGGGGACTATGAATGGGACAACTCATGTGGGGGAGAGTGCTACCGGGTGATAGTACCAAAATGCAGCAGAGGTGACGGTACTCCAGAGACAGATGGAGGGACCCTAAAGGTGAATGTCAGAAGGTATGACTGGGAGATGCAATTGATATTCAGAGGGAATGGTTACATGCCAATGTCGATCATATACCTGAAGGGGCTGTGCTGGTTTGTGATGGCCAAGTACCTGCACACATTAAAACCAAATACCAAACGTGAACAATATCTAGAGAGGGGATAGGGGGGATCACTTGCATCACAGAAGGTGAGGTGGTCAAAGGATTTTGAACAAGGGTTATTTGATGACACCTATATTCAATGATCAGAGGACACTGGTACATGAAATGAGCAACTGAGTCACAAAGAGAGCAAGGGAATCTCATCCGTTCGGTGACTGAGGTCGAGACATAATGGATGTCAGTGACGTTTGTACCCGACGGTGTTGGTGGAGAGGGCTCTTGCTGAAAGGTTTGGCATACTATTGTTAACGTCTGTCAAAACTAAGGTAGAGTTGGGCAATGATGAGTGTAGTGGCCATACTCTGAACAAATGGCACACACGAATTTGGTTCGCAGCCCTTTACTGCCTGTAGCAGGGGATGTTGTGGTAGTACTAGGGGTTCTTAGTGGAGCGATGAGTGATGTGGTTGCTCGAGGGAATTGAATAAGGTTGCGTAATTCAGGAAGAAAAGGACATCTATTAGTGGGGTGTCCCTCTCATTCGTAGAGTGCGCAAGGAGGTTGAAATCAGGGAGGAAGTGGAGCAGTGGGATCTTTCTTCTTTCGTATGCCCCTAGCCATAACAGTGGTGCCGACAAGTGGGGGTGAGGGTGGTGTGGCCAGATTTAGTACTGGAATATGCATCAGGATTCCCTCTGACTAAGGAGGGAGGGATGGTTGAGGAACCATCTCAGGAATGGTGTAGATACCATACAAGGATGGTGAGCACCATGTTGGGAAGGGTAAGCGTTGCGGCTACCTGAAATGATTGTACACTCGGTGGGGGGTAGAAGAAGGGGATTTGAGTGATAGCCTAGGGAATTGTCTCCCAAACTGGGATTTTCCCCTGGGGGAGGGTGAAATCGGGGATAAGTGGTGGAGTAGGGTTCTCAGGTAATCCCTGAGGTAAACGTTCTTCAATTGATGAGACATCGAGGGGTGAAGAAGCCTCAGTGGGAGGAATCGTATCTCAAATTTCAGTCCCATTAGAAGATACGACACACACTTGTATTGAAGGGTGTATGAGAGGTGGTGCTACATGGTATGCCCCCAACAAGGATGGGTCTTTGAAAATTCCAGGGCCCATATCCATGAGTGGATATGTGTCAGAACTAGTGTGAACAAGAGGCAAGATGTTATCGATGTTGGCAGAGTGGTTAGGCTCATAATGTGAAACTTGGTCGATGGTGATGATTTTCCCATTGTGGGGGAACATCATCGTTCGAAACACAAAAGATGTTACTACCTTCATAGTGTACATGTAGCTACGTACAAACAAGATGTTGTAATCGAGCGGGGCGTCGATAACCTCAATGTTGATAAAAATGGTTTTGCCCCCAAGTTCAACGGGGACATTTTGAAAGAGCCCTTCAGGGGAGGATGGATGACCATCATAAGCTCTTAAAGTGATGGTGGATGGTACTATCTCAGGGAAGCCAAGTTTCTTCCATACAATTTTGGACATGATGCATGTGGATGCACCTTCATCAATGATACATCGATGAACCGTGATGTTCTGAATCTTGACTAGTATATGGAAAGCTACCAATGTGGGGAGATGAGGTTCCCCACAATCTAGATCAAATGTGATGAGTCTAGTATCAGTTGTGTCAACCACCCCAAGGCGAAAAGAAAGGATTTCTGTTGAGTTGGACAAGTTTGGAGGACTTCCAATACCGACATGGCTACATAAGATTGCACCAAGTCACAGACCAGCCTGTAATTGTGTGTCACCCTAGCCCGAGGGTTGTTGACATTCTGTCGTAACGAGATGCGAGGGATGCGAATGAAAGGTTCAATGTTAGGGCGTGGGATCATCAAGGGTTGTCTGGCTGTAGCTGGAGCTTCTTCTGAAGTGGTGGGAGTAGCTTCAGGGGCTGCACAATATTGATGACTGCATATTTGCAGAAGAATTTCTTCTTCGCTAGTTGGGAGGATATTGCGATCTGTCGGGTTTCCAGGGTTCTGGTACTGTCCCATTTGTGGTAGGGCAGGATGTACCTCCTATTGGGTATTCATCACACCTTGGTGTGGAATAGGGTTTTGCAACACGGCCGAGGGTGGTTGTTGCAAATACTATCTCAGGGCCTGTTGAGGGGTAGGCGACGCTGGAGGATGTGGCGCATTCATGGAATCTTTCATTCATTTGAAGTCAACAATTTGGGGGCAACGGTGAGTATAATGACCATGCTCACTGCAAAGAGCACAAGGGAAGTTCGTTCAAAAGTTGTTGTTTTTGTTCCTCCCTTGGCATTTGTTTTTATTGTCCCCTTGGGGGTTCTGGTTACCCTAATTCTGGTTGCCCTCAACAGGTTGGTTTTGTTGGGGGTTATTTCCTCTTGGTCCTGGGTTATTATTGTTTCGGTTTTCCCCTTTCTTTTTGGCATTATTCGGATGATGGGCCAGATTTTCCATATTCAACTGTTCAAAAGTATGAAATTACTGAATGGGAGAGGGTTGAACAAAGTTAACATCGACGTGTGGTTGTCCCTGTGGAGGAGCAATTGGCTGGGGAGGACTAGATACTAGTAGTGAAGTAGAACCATTGTACTAATTAGTGTTACAACTTGAATGGTTGATTGCTTCTGTCATTGATGGTGTTATAGGATGTACAAGCAAACATGTATTTGACAGATCTATCTTCAATGAGTAAGGGAAGTTCAGGTAGAATAAAGGAAAGTGAGACATCTAGAACATGCAGAGATCAACTAGAGGTGAGAAGATCAGAAGAAAATTCCATAGACGCATGGAATTTTTTCTTGTGAAAGGAGGATCATGTTCTTATGATCATGATTGCATATACGACATCGAGGTGCCCTTGAGGTAAAAACATATAGTGAATCAATGGGTACCCAAGGATCTTCGTGAAATAAAAACTGATTTTTGTGTAAACTAAAGGATATACCAGATTGCTCCATCGTCATTACATGGTTTTTGGATATTTTCAATGGATGGCATAAAGTTCTATTACGACGGATGAAATGAATTGATGGAGTATGTTAGAACCTATTATATCTTCAAAGATTGGATATGAATAGTCCAATATACAAAAAGTATGCAAAGATATGGCTTGGGTGCAAATTATATACAACTAAAAGAAAATGATCAAAATAAAAAAGAAACTATCTATATTTACGGAAGGCCAAAAGTAGCAGGGAATCTTGCAGGGTTTATAAATAGTACACGACCCATGACCACAAATGATAAACCCAATTGCATATTTGAGGGGTGTGAAGGAAACTGTGTATTCATATGTGCAATAAAATCAATAGCTATAAGGGAAGAGTTATTAATCGATTACAATTTGAATCGAATAGATATAGATGTTGTTATTATTGGGGCGGTACATATACTAATTTACCCAACCTATAAGCAATGACTCTTATATTTTATGATTTTCATTATGTTCTTTACGGTATTAATCCATTTGGAGATCTCCAGTCTCTTTACTCAGTGTGGCCTATTTTTGTTATCAACATTAACATTCCTCCTTGGATGTCAATAAAGATGGAGGTTTTCTCATACATTTGAATTTATTTCTCATGATAATGATCATGGTTCTAATTTTACTGTAATGTGGTAGATTGATCTTAGTAAATAAAAAATGGCCTCAAAATAGGTAAACGAACAACAATTTTCGAATTGCATTTAATGTGCATTTTATTTCTCTGGCAATCAATTCTTTTATTTGTTTACATAACTGAATTATCGTTTATTTTGTTGAATATGTAGTCAGTGGTCCATGATGCTTATGATGATTCACTCAGCAAAAGGGATTTGTATGAATTCCCCGAGCCTATGCTTTTAATTAAAAAAATATCAATAAAGCAAACAAGAAACTAGCTCACTTGTTAGTTATTCTAGATCAAACTCCCGAGGTCGAAGAAAGGATTAGAGAAGTTAAGACAAGGCTTAACACATATAAGGTAATAACCATAATTTCAAGTGGTTTTATTTTTATGTCATAAGATCAATTATGAAAGCTTGATTTTTAACTTTTACATTATCTAAACGAAAAAATGTTTTCTTTCTTATATAGATATTTTTGGATCTTTTTAACCCCAACATGTATGGCGTCAGTAGTAGTGGCACTGCACAGAYGCCACAGGGTCCCGACGCAGGCCCTCATAACCCTAGCAGGACACAACTATTCATATCTCCACCTTCCACACCATTAGGTGGGAGCCACGACACGCAGCCCCAGGAAGTGGCCACACAGGTAGGATTTGTAGGTGGTGACAGAGATGAGGTTGATGATTTGGCCAATTATATGGTTGACTTTCCTAAAGCTAGACGTGTGACCAGAAAGGGGACCCTTAAGGGCATATTTATGGTCAACAAGGAAGGGATTCCATTAAAACAAGTTAAATTCCCAAGTAATTTTCAAAATTTTAATTGTTTCATGTTCTCTATGTAGACAAATATAAATCATCTAAATTATTATTTTTAAATTAATAATCATATAATATTTTTGCATGTAGGGAACAATGATTTTTATAGGTCCTTGGAGAATAAGGCGTTGCTGATTTTTGGGCCCACCATATGGGAGAGGTGGAATTCCTAGAATTCCAACCTCAAAAAATAATTGATGGATTGTCTTAAAAGCCTTTTTTGTGTAGACACATTTAAGAAGACTTTGGCCATGACCGCAACTGGCCAATATTTAAAATATACGCGAGAAATGTTTAGGAAGAACTTGAAGAAAAATGATAGGTACGAGCGTCCTCTGATGATTCCAGAGAGGGAGTGGAAGGCCCTCATTGAGGATGAAAAAGAGAAGAAAGTGATAGTAGAAGGAAAAACATCCTCTGGTCCTAGAAGGTAAATTACAATTTCAATTCAATACCTTCAATTTTTTTTAGATCTAAATAAAAGTGTGGTATATATTAACATACTTGAAACTTTTGATGATAGGTTGACTAACACTTCAAAGGAAACAAAATCAAGGCTTGCCAAATGTGGCCAACACAGGTTAGGCCAGGGCGGCTACTTGAAGTTGTAGTCATGAATTGCAAGTACCCAAATATCTTATTTGTATCTCCTTCAATTTTTTAGGTAATTGCAGCCAATAACATTAAAACTACATACTCTTATGCAATCCAGGGTGATGAGTTCGGTATTGAAACCATAGAGGAAGACCTCCATCTTGGCTACAAGTACGACTATAAAGTTGTAGTTGAACACCAGAAAAGATTGGGGTAGTTACCAAGAACCACTTTGCAGGATAAGGTAAATAAAATTCAATCCGCATTAATCTTTATTATTAATATAATACAATCATGTTTGATATCATTGATAAATTTAATGTGTTAAAACTTTGTTTTAATCAGGGGAGCAACACTGTCAACCAACCCGCTAGTATTGGAGAGCAGTGTGTTGATAACGGTTTGCAACCAGAATATGGTTCTCCCATGCAGTCCCATTCCACTGGGGTGCAGCCCCATGATGGTGCTACGAATGAGGCACATTATGGTAATATTGTTGTATTTTAATCATATACTTAATAAATTTGTAGTTATACATTTTGTACTTCTATTTTTTCTTATACATTTATGATTGTCATTATAAAGTTTGTGGTCTCAATGGCAGAGTATGTTGTACTTGAAGGTTGTACAGTTGAAGAGGAGAATGCGGGGGCAACCATTCCAATGGTGTCGACCAGTGCACTACGTAAATAATGACATTGTAGGTTTTTTTTTTTAATATTACCGAACTAGTTCAATGATATTTAAAAACTGGCCATCTAAATTTTATATATTTTTTTCTTTTGTAGGTGATTCCTCATCACAACGGCCTCCATTACCCCGTGAGTACCCTGCGACTAGACATGCTCTACGTGAGAGGACACAATCACAATCAGATTTTGAAGACCACCAAAAGAACGAAGACATAGATACTAATGAAATGCTTAGGAATTTTAGAGCTAAGAAGAAGAGGTCGGATAAAACTAAATGATAGTGTACAATATTTTAATAACTATTTATAAAATCTATTTTCTATGAAATACTTTTTTGTACTTGTTGGGTTGCCAAAATGCCATTATTTTACCAACCTTTTACTTCACTTTTCGCCATATTCCGCTTTGCCGCAACCTTACATTAAGACCATTTTCATGATTACATATGAGTTTAAACCTATTATTTTCTAAAGCATTCATTTTAGTATTTTGAGTGAGTTTATGATTGAATATTGGAAAAATAACATGTTTTCACTTATATATCAAAGTGGGATGAGTTCTATGATGTTTACAGGTGCGTTTTAATACTCCAACCAAGTCATATGATGGAATAGAATAAAGCCTCTTTTCAAATCAATTTTGATTCTCTAGTTTTAGATGTAAAGTGATTTAGTGTAGTGTATGATGTTATGGAATAGTTGTTACTTTTCTCTTAGGAGAATTGAGCTCACTCCAAATGGATCAAGGAAACATTTTATTTCATTGTAAACAATTGTGAATATTGGTATGCATATATGTTTGTTTTTGCTATAAATATTTCAATAGATATATATGTTGGGTATTGGGGAATTGAGAGTGATGTGAGGGGGGGGGGGAGCGGCCATAAGAGCTTCCTCCTTCATGTGGTTGGCCCTGTTTAATAGAGAATAATTTATTGGAACCGTTTAATCTTGGAGCAAACCTCCCTCAATCCAACAGAGCAACAACAATGTCAATATTGACTTCATTGTTGCTAATTCAAATCAAGGGAGACATTTTGATCAAATATTAGACACGCGGCTCCAATAAATTATTCTCGAAACTAAGAGGAGCTCATTCAGGTATGTTCTGACACTCTCATAAAAATGCATCTTAGAGTAAACAATGCACTACAAATATGACTTGTATTGATTTTGTAGATATTTATGTAGGTTGAATGATTTTGGCATGTACTTTAAGATCTTTCTTCATCAAGTGAGGGAATCTCAAGACAAACAGAGGGTCATACAACTAAAGAGAAACATGCGGGGGCAACCATTCCAATTACGTCGACCAGTTCATTAGATAAGGTGTGATTTCTCCTTTCAGCATAGTTTAAACAACCATCAATTCTGGTTATGTTTAATGTTTATGATTTGTTATGTGATTATTTATTAATTCAGGGTTTTCTATGTGATAATTTATTGAGATATTTCATCTGTTTAGTACTTGGCACGTTCTCTCCTTGCATCCAGTAATAGTAGATACAATTCCATTTATATTGAGTGAAAGAAATCCTATCTTCTTGTAGGGATTGATGAAGCGTTAGTTCATGCATCTCCCCCCCTAGAGTAAGGACAAATGAACTGAATTTTTTTCCATAAATAGTGTTGTTATACTATGCCTCCTTTTTTCTAGGCATTGTTTCAGATCATGGAGCATGTATTTTTACCATCCATTTTAATAAGATCATCTTCTACTATGTTTGTTTCATATTTGTATTTCCATATACATTCCCATAGTTCATTTGTACCTTTGAGTCATCTCACGGATACAACAACTTATTAGTGATCTCTTTTGATCCATAAAATAAAGCACTTTCATTTGATGAACTTCTACAAGTTTGCTCAAATTTCTTTCTGGATCACTTTAGGATTAGCTTTTCGGCCTAGTTAAGTGCAAACAACTTGTTGTTCATGTTTTCTTACTTGCTTCCCCCAATTTCCAACAATAATAAATAATTGGGTTTTAGGTTTCATGACACCCTTCTTCCATTATAGGTGTCATGAGTTTCAAGGCTAGCAACTAAGAGTTTGTGGGGAATAGGAATTGAAGATGATTAGAGCCCTCCAATGAATGAGAGATTGATAAATCTATCATGCACTTATTTTACATTTCAAATACTGAATATGCACTCCAATATTGTGTGGGATTGATACATACATTTGAAGGGAACCTTGTATTCTATATTAGAAAACTAAATCTGTAACAATTGCCTTGCTTTAATGACTGGAAAATTTCCAACACATTTATGGTTAGCAGTGAACCTACTAAAACAGATTGATGATTCAGGGATTGGAACCCTTTAAAACCTTTCCATTGTCTACCTATGTGTGCATATGAGTGAAATGTGGTCTCCTGCAATGGAATGATTGTGGAAAATACTTAGAATACATGTAATGGTATGTCATTAGACCTCTATTAGTAATTAGCAGGATCGTTTACAACATGTATCTTAGGTAACGATGAAAACACTCAACGGATTAAGGGAGAACCTTCTGATGATGACAATCACTCAATACCTGTAATCAATGCAGCCTTGTATTTTTGGATGATCAGGATGGAGGAACATAGTAAACTCCAACTATAGGGATAACCTAGTGTTCTCAAAATACCTTGAGATTACCCAAAACTCAGGTGTGTCTACATGAAAGAGTCAATAAGGTATGCAACATCATAACTAAACATTTGGGTTTGGAAGTCAACAAGTCTTATATTTGGAGAGGGTATAGTTCAAAATCTTCTCTATATGTCTACATGCACAAACTACAAGAAAATGTGTAGCTGTTAGCACAATATTCCCAGTAATGACATAATCTTTTCTTTGACAACTATATGTATGGTTGAAACTTATTTTGAGGAAAAATAAATAATACACATGAGATACATTTTCTTTTCTCGATTCAAGATATTCCATTTAGAGTGTTGTTGGATGGTTTACAGGTAAACTATTATTCCAAATTAACATTGAATGGACCTTTAACTCAAGATCAAAGTTCTAGGATTCTTTGTATAGTTAGAGACAATTGTCCAATAAACGTTAGAGGTTCTTATCATGGTATTTCTCATTTGGATTGAGATGGTGTTCAACTTAAGATCAATTGTTTCAATAGAAGCTATGTTATCATTTATGACTTATTCCTTGCTGCCAAAAGTTCGTGAAGCACATTGATGTAGGGCACGATCAACAAGGTCGTATAGTTTATTGATGAAATGGTGAGAAAAAATTGCAACCCAACTATAATTATTTATACGACAATAATATATGGTCTTTGTCAGCAAGAAAGAATTACAGAACTCATAGGGATTCTTGAAATATTGGTGATTTAAGGCCTTACTCTAAACATTAGTATTTGGAATGTATCAATCGTAAGTATTTCCAAGAAACCGAATACATACATCTCCTAAATCTACCCCCTCGCTAATACCTTACTTTTTGTTTTATTTCTTTTATGGGTTCCTTGGCCATCCATGGCCCCTTCTCTTTTTACCATTTCTTTATTTTGTAGTTCTAGAGTAAGGGAGTGGGTTAGTGAGCAAGTCCCTTAGGTCCTTGTTTATTTTTTGACTAATAGTGATCCTTGTATTTCCTCCTTGTTTATTCTAATCTCATTGAGTACAAATGTGCTTAACCATTTCCCCATTATTTGAAGGAAGTTAAGGTGAAGGGTCAGAGAATTGGGTCCATAGGTAGTAATCAATGAACCACATTTTCACCCATGTTGTGAGGAGAGTTCATGCCCAACCTCACCTAGCCTCCTAAGGACGTTCACATGGCCCAAAAAACTCTTGCACAAGACCTCTCGAAGACTCTTTCCTGGAGAGTTTACCTCATGTTACTTCCCAAAGTTGAACTTAAATGAGAAATCCATGAAACGTGAGTGCAACCCAAGGGGAGCTAAACCCACTGTCACCACAATAGCTCTTCCTCTTTCTTTAACATGAATTTCCTCTAGAACAAGGGGGGTGTTCTTAAGTGAAGTGTAAGATGAACCATAGAAGTAAATGGGATGGTGGATAAATACCAATGCCAATCCAAAGGGTTATGGAGTCAAGGAATATGAACGAAGACAATTTCAATTATTATGGAGAAAACATAGTCAAGCCATGCATTGATGTGCCATGAGTATTCCACGTAGAATTTTAGGTTATATGATAGTGAGTGAGATCTTTAACAACAAATGCACCATAATAACCAATGTATTTAAAGCCAATAAATAATGTGCAACAATAATATTGAAGGAACAACCATAACCTGATATTATAAGAGATAAGGACCAAGTAGGACAACCTTCAATAGAATTGACAGCCCAACAACACATAGCATCTTCCATAACAATTTCATAGGATTAAATGAGCCATTAACATGTGCAAACACCCAATATTTCATTATAGAAGAAATATCCCCCAATATCCAATATTACATCAAGGATCACACCCTAAGTGCATCAATTAGTCCCTTGGAGTGATTTCCATTTGGTGGCGAATTCCCTATTTTTATGATTTCACCTTAGTGCATCAATTGGTCTCTTGATCCCTTCATCTCTTGGTCCCTTGGAGCAATTTTCCTATGGTGGATAATTCCATATTTTTTAGGATTTGACCCCAGTGCATCAATTGGTCCATTGGAGCAATTTTTCTAATTTTTTGGATTTCATCCTACGCATCAATTGCCATGTTGGGGAAATTTCCCTTTTTTAGGATTTCATCATGTGCATCAATTGGTCCCTTAGATTTATTTCCCTTTCATGGAAAATCCCCTATAATTCTTTTATGATTTCAATATGATGCATCAATTAGTCCTTTTAAGCAATTTTCCTTTGGTGGTGCATTCCCTAATTTAGGATTTCACCCGGATTTCATCTATAAAACCTCCAAGGCTCATTATTTCTCTCTTTTTCCCATTTCATTTTCCAAATCAATCAGAAGACCAATATATTGTTGATTAATTGGGTTAGTTTCCATTGATGTCAACCCTTGAAGAAAGTCTGGTAGCGAATTCCGATAACACAAAGGTTTGGGTAATGGAGCCAAGTTTGTTTGATGGATAATGGTATGAGTTTTGATATATTTTCAGGTAATACTATTCTAGATGGATAGTACATGTCATGCCATTTCCGGTGGTATGTGGAACGTCACATAACTCCTCATGGTTAGAGAGATATGGCCATGTGAAGTTGGAGAACCCTCATGAGTCATCTAGAAGCCCCCAAAAGTCAAAGTGTTTGCAAAAGAAATTATTTAAATAATAAAGTTAAAGTAGAACTCCCTAAAATAAGGAAAGTGAGATGCTACATGAAAGTATAAATAAGAGGCAAGGCTCTCTCATTTAATCACACTTGAATATCATTGAATATCTATTTTTGTGAAAGGTTATTTTTGGGAAGGTATTATTTATAGAGAAAAATTGCAGTAGAAAAAATGCAGTAGGAAAAGTGTAGCAGAAAAAGTGCGGTAGGAAAAGTGTGGTAGAAAAAGTGCGACAGAAAAATCGCGGCAGAAAAAGTGCGGCAGAAAAAGTGTGATAGAAAAATTGCGGCAACAATATGGTTGGAGTTTCTCAGGTGCAACTTGTTTGAGGTATGTTTTGTGAGCTAGGGTTTAGCTCTTGAGATGGTATTGGATGTTCAATATTGCTGCATATATCATATTTTTTTAGGGATACAGTTGGTATTTTGTTGTTGGTATTTGGCATATGGGTATTGGTCTTTTGGTTGTGACATGTTGCTGAAGTTGTTGGTTTAGCTTGAGGCTACATAACAGTGAGGTTGTGGAACATGGTTTGATGTAAGGGTTTATGGTATTAGGTTATGGATAGTGTGATGTATTGCTAGAGAACTTTTGATGGTTATATTGGTATATGTACTTGGTGTATGGTTGAGGTACATGGTCGAGACAAGTAGTTGATGAGTTGGCACATACATGAGGTGTATACTTGATGATGTTGGTACATCTTGATGAGTCATAGTTGATGTGTATTTGATGCATGATTGGTACATATTTGGTGCATGTTTGATGCACTCATTGATGGTACATGTTGAGGTACATGTTGGTGCATGGTTGATGCACTTGTTTATGGTACACGTTTATTACATGTTGTTTGGATAGGTTATTGGTACATGTTCTTACAGGTTGATTACAGGTTGATTGGTACAGGTTTACAACAGTATATCTCACAGTGATAGTGTGATAGTGGTTCCATCATTCTACTTCTACGTCAGCGTGGTTGGACGGGGCAAGGACATGTGGTTGTAGCCACCTTCCGGTTATAGCCGAAGAACATAGGGGGTTGTAGCCTCCTTCTGGTTGTATCTAGAGAATTGGGGAGTTGGAGATTCCCTCAGGTTGTAGCCTGAGAAACTAGGGGGTTGGAGCCTCCTTCCAGTTGCAGCTGGAAAACAAAGGAAGTTGGTGCTTCCAATGAATGTAATTCTTCAAGACATATAAGAAAAATCATTCCGTGGTTTTCTCCCGCTTTGGGTTTCAACGTAAAAACACTGGTGTACTGTGTATGTGTATGATTGCTCATTTTTTCATTGTTTATTTACTCTACAATTATTGGACGATAATGCTACACTAATATAACACTTGCATTATATGGTTGAAAAGGTTTAAATTGTTCTATTACTGATTCACCCCCTCTCAGTAATCCAACAATTGGTATCAGAGCAGGTTCCTTTAGAAATCAATTTAACCACTGAAAGGTAGATCATGGAGAGAAAAAACATGTATAAAAATGGAATACCACAATTTGATGGACAAAAGTATGCATTTTGGAGCAGAAGGATGAAAACATATATACAGGCATAGGGATTTGAAATTTGGCAATCAATTGTAGATGGATATAAAGAACCAACAGTTCCACCGACAAATGAAAGAGTAATGAAACTCGGGCAAAATAATTTCAAAGCCACAAATGCACTTCTAAATGGTATTTGTGAATCAGTATACACCAAAATATTTATGAAGGAGATTTGGGACAAGCTCCAAAATATTTATGAAGGAGATTCAAAATTCAAAGCAACAAAGCTTCAAAATTACAGAGGCCAGTTCAAACAACTAAAGATGAAGGAAGATGACAATATTGCAGCTTACTTTTTACGAGTCGATGAAACAGTAAATGCAATCATAGGATTGGGAGAACAAATTAAAGAATATGTAATTGTTCAAAAGGTACTAAGATATCTTCCTATGAGATTTGATCCTAAGATATCATCACTAGAAGAAAGAGTAGATCTAGACTCAATAAGCATGAACAAACTACATGGAATCTTCACAGCATATGAAATGAGAACTAAACAGGAAAATCCAGATATAAAAGAAGCATCTTTCAAAGCATCCAAAAGTCCAAAGCAAAAGGGAAAGCAAAAGGAAAAAGAACATAGCAGCAACAATGACATCTCAGAAGATGATGAAGAAATGACCAACTTTGTTAGAAGATTGAATAAGGGAACCAACGACAGATATAAAGGTAAGCTTCCATTGATTTGTTTTAATTGTGATGGTATTGATCATTTTTCTAACAAATGTCCTCATAATAAAAATAAGAGGAATGATGAAGATTACTCAAATAGAAAACAAACATACAAAGGCAAAAGAACCACAAAAAAAACTTTCAAGAAAAGCTTATGCACCGAAGAAGACATCTCCTCATTAGATGAAGATGAAGTCAGTGACAGTGAAACACAAAGAGTTCTATTCATGGCAGTAGAAGTCTCTGACAAAGAAGACACCAAAAAAGAATATAAAGAGGCTGAAGAAGAATATGAAGAGGTAGAAGTTGACTACCGAGAAGAATTGTTGTGTGCCATAGAAGTTATAAGAAGAGAAAACAAGAAAAACAAGAAGCTACATGTGGAACTAGACAAGAAAGAAGACACTTATGAAATATAACAAATAATCACAAATTTGAAGGTTTGAATAGAAGAAAATAAAAGAATTGAAGAAACACTCAAAGAACAACTAGAAGAAAGAGATAGGATCATTGAAAATTTGGAAGCATAGATTGTCACATTAAGAAAAGATATTCAAAAGAAAAATATGCAAAACAGCTCAAAAGTTTTGGATGACATTATCAGCAGTCAAAAACCTCATCATGACAAGTCCAGACTTGGATACAATCAGACAGAAAAGGTATCAAGCTCCAAAACAACATAACAAGAAACATATCCAAAAATCTATGCAGAAACAATCAAAGGGGATAGGAAGATCTATAGGGAAGATTACAGGGACACTGCTCCACCGAGAAGATTCAGATTTCAGAATCAACAACCGACTGATAGGCCTCAAGAAGAAGAAGGATTCAGAAGAGCAACCCCTTTCAGAATATCTTCAACTCTCAGGTAGCAAATTATGTTTTTTGGTTTATGTTATGCATGTAATAATTTTGGACATAAAGCTATGAATTGCAGAGCTAACAGTAGGAACATAAACAACTTTGAAATTCATACACAAAAGGGTTATCCAAGAAGGCCTAGTCAAACACAGAGAAGAAGTTACAACAGGTTTGAATCATGGAACATTGAAGTGGAATGCTACAAGTGTAACAACTTTGGACACATGGCCAAAGATTGCAAAATGACAGTTTCTCCTAGAGAACCACAACAGAACAACAACAATCATAGACAAGAAGCTTAGAAGAGAACATGGATAAGAAAGCCAAATCAATATAGAAATGAAGAATGCACACTCACTCTACAATATAAGCAGAAGAAACATGGTTGGTATGTTGACAATGGCTATTCAAAACACATGACAAGTGATAAAGACAAGTTTCTTACATTAGGAAAGGAAAGAGATGGACCAGTCTCCTTCAACAATGATGATTCAACTAAAATCATTGGAAAAGGCACAGTCATAATTAGAAACAAGAATACCAAGGCAAAAAATGTTCTACTAGTAGAAGATATGAAACATAATCTTCTAAGTGTGATTCAAAAGAGTGACCAAGGTCATAAAGTTAGTTTCGATTCACAAAAGTGCAAGATAAGAAAAAAAGGTTTAGGAAAATTGATTGCAACAACTGCAAGAACTTCAAGCGACATATATGTACTAAGTGAAATTGGAAATGAAAAGTGTTGTCTAGGAAATGAAGATGAAAGTTGGCTATGGCAGATAAGAATGGGTCACATACACTTTGATAACCTTGTCAAATTCAACAAAAAGGAAGCAGTTAGAGAAATGCCCCAGATTATGAAACCAACCAACACTTTATGGAAACATTGTCAACAAGGAAAGAAAACAAAGACCAGGTTTAAATCAAAAGAATATTCAACAACAAGACCAATGGAAATTGTGCATACTGATCTAGTTTGACCAACTACAACAAAGGGTTTAAAAGGTGAGAAATACTTTATGTTATTAGTTTATGATTAAACAAGAACGACTGCAGTTTTCTTTCTCAGGAATAAGTCAGAAGCTTTTGAAAAATTCAAGGTCTACAAAGAAATGGTTGAAAACGAAATGGATTCAAAAATCAAATGTTTGAGATATGATAATGGAGGAGAGTTCACTTCAAAGGAATTTATGGACTACTGTAGCAGGCATGGAATAAAAATGCAATTCTCTATTGCTAGGACATCTCAATTGAATGGAGTTGTTGAAAGAAAGAACAAGATAGTACATGAAATGGATCGAACGATGTTAATGGATTCCAAATTGACAGATATGTTTTGGACACTTGCAGTGCATACAACGGTTTACATTCAAAACAGAGTAATGCTCTGAAGCACCAATGACAAAAATCCCTACGAGATATGGAAAGGAAGACCAAAAAATGTGAAGCACTTCAGAGTATTTGGAAGCAAATGCTACATCAAAAGAGAAGATGGCATAATGGAAAAGTTTGACTCTCGTATGGACAAAGGAGTACTTGTTGGTTACTCAAGTACACGGAAAACATATAAGTGTTGCAATTTGAGGTTGAACAAAGTTGTGGAATGTATCAATGTAACAATTGATGAAACAAGTGGACGAGAATTAAAGGAAGAAGAAAATGAATCAATGGAACAAATTTACGAAGAAGAAGCAGAGTGTGAAGAATAAGTAGAAGGGGAAGATGAAGAGGATTAGACAGAAGTAGAAGTTCAAGTTCAAAAAATGCCTCCAAAGACACCTAGCAAATGAGTATACAAGAATCATCCCTCAGATCATATTATCGAAAACAAATATGCAGGAGTTGAGACTAGAATAAGAATCTGTTCACCAAAACAAACACACCTAGCACTCTCATCTACGATTGAACCAAACAATTTTGAAGAGGCAAGCAAGGATGAATTTTGGAATAAGGCCATGGATGAAGAATTGGATCAAATAGAGAAGAATGAAACTTGGGAATTGGTTCCAAAATCAAATAATAAGAATGCGATTGGCACAAAGTGGGTATTCAGAAATAAATTAAATGAAGATGGACAGGTTACAAGGAATAAAGCTAGATTGCTATGTAAATGATACACATAGGTTGAAGGAATCAACTTTGAAGACACATTTTCTCCAGTTTCCAGAATGGAAGCAATCTGATTGCTCCTAGATTATGCATGATCCAATAATATTAAAGTGTATCAGATGGATGTGCAATCAACTTTTCTAAATGGGGAACTCGAAGAAGAACTCCACATTGAACAACCAGATGGATTTCAGTTGTCAAAGAACGCAGATTATGTGTGTAAATTGAAGAAGGCCTTGTATGGTCTAAAACAGGCTCCTAGAGCATGGTACTCTAGACTGGATAAATATCTACAACATGCATGGTTTAGAAAAGGAAGTGCATACAACAACCTCTACATCAAGGTAACTCAAGATAGTATTTTATTAATTGAAGTTTATGTTGATGATATTATTTTTGGAAGTACCGATGACAAGTTAAGCCAGAAATTTGCAAAGGATATGCAAAATGAATTTGAAATTTCATTACTTGCAGAACTATCCTTTTTTATGGGTCTTTAGATATGTCAAAGCAACCAAGGAATTTTTATTTCTCAAACTAAGTATATCAAAGAAATGCTAAAGAGCTTTGGAATGGAAGATTGCAAACCAATTACCACTCCTATGCAAACCAGTTCGAAGTTGAGCAAAGATGATGATTCAAATTCTACAGAACAAAGGAAATACATGTCAATGATTGGTAGCTTACTATATGTGACAAAATCCATACCAAATGTAATGCAGGTAGTTGGACAGGTGGCACGATTTCAAGCAACACCAAAGGAATCACATGTATTAACAGTGAAGAGGATTTTCCAATATCTCAAAGGAACAAAAGAGTTTGGATTATGGTATCCAAAAGGAAAGGATCTATCACTTATTGCCTACACAGATGCAAATTGGGCAGGTTGCATTGATGACCGATGAAGCACCAGTGGAGCAACATTCTACTTGGGTGAGTGTTTAGTATCATGGTTAAGCAAGAAACAATCATCAATATCCTTATCTACAGCCGAGGCAGAGTATATTGCAGCAACATCATGTTGTACATAGGTTCTATGGATGAAACAAACTCCGAAAGATATACAGGTTGAGTATGATGAGCCCATTCCAATCTATTGTGATAATACAAGCGCCATTAGTATCTCAAAGAACCCAGTGATGCACTTCAAGACGAAGCACATTCCAATCAAGTAACACTTTCTACGAGAATAGGTTGGAGAGAAGAACATCAGAGTTGAATATGTGGGCACAAAAAAACAAGTGGCATATATCTTTACAAAACCGCTTCCAAGAGAAGCCTTTGAGTATCTTCGCCAGAGACTTAGAGTAATTTCTACTCCAAAATGAATTATTTTGAATGCTTATCTTATATGTCTTAGACTTACATGAGGAAGTACCATAAAGAGGACAATTCATGTTGAGAGATCAGTTTCAGGAAGAGTTCGGTCAAGGGGAGCAACCCCGGTGATCCAAAAATGAAGGTATTACTAATAAATCGCAAGTTAGTTTAATGTATTTTAGGCATCGGATTGTTAAGAATGTGAAATACATAAAGCTTATTATCTGGTTGCAGAATATCAAATGTGACTTTTACTTGATGCTTATTAATGAATAAAGAGATCAACCATTAATATCCATGCTGCAAATGAAGAGTATATAACAACAAAACAGAAAGAGAAATAGAGACAAGAGGTTGATAACAGAGTTCACCAATCATTGGCTACGTCTTCGGGCCCGCTTCCAAGTGGAGGACCTCTTTATTGCTCTTTAAAATGCTCAAATTTCTCTTACAATTGCTCTTTGCTGTTACATAACATGCTTTATATCTGCTATGCATGACCTCCTTGCTCAGATTCAAGCATGCTCCATCAAATTCCTCTCAAAAACATGGCAAAAATGCCCCTCAAAACATGAGAAAAGGCCAAAATTTACAAACTGACCCTTCAAAACCCTGCATAAAAAAGTCTCCTCAAAGCTTCAAAAAGCCTAGTTTTTATAGTTTTCAAGTTCAGATGAGGAAGTCCAACTTCCCTTGAAGATCTGGCCTCTTTCTGGGATCAAATACCCCTCCAAATGGCCAAGATATCCTTAAAAAACCACTTTCTGGTCATAATATCACGCCAAATAATTAAAAATTATAAAAACAGGCTTAGAAACCCACTTTTACATAAATTTACACAATATAGACCCCAAGGCTGGGCGCACACCCCCAATACTCGATCATATGTACTTAATGTGGCCAAGCGCTAGCCCAAAGTGCTAAGCGCTGGCCCATACTTGCACTAGCTCCTGGATTTGGGGAGCTTTGCATGGGATCAGGGCCTAGAAGAGTACGCGCCCTAAGGGATAGCCCCCCCCGACTTGCGCTTTTGGTCATTTGGATACGCCGAAGTCCAATAGCTAGGCCCTATCCAAACCCCACATGCCTTAAAGTCTGTGTCTCCGGTTGTATGCCATGGTATAAGACCACGGGCTGGGGATTAGCCCCAGCCCCCTCCTCCGCGCCATAACATATACATTAGAATTTAAATATATTTAAATACATTTGATTTAACAAGTAATATGTGGGCACATTGGTGTTGGGTCATTTCTTAAGGCTTGGGCTTGGTGGATGGTCGTGGGTTCAAAACCCATGGACCCCCAAAATAATTTTTGGAACTTGTCATATGAATTGCCGACTGAGTGCCACATGGTTTCCCATGCCTGGGCCACGTGGCACCACCACATTTGACCAAAAATTGCCATGTGTCCAATTCTAATTGGATCTTCCACCCACATCTACCCAATCAACTGTTGCCACATGTCACACTGCCATTGGTCCAAGTTTGCATCATCTGTCCAGTCACATGTTGCCACTTGTCTCTACCACATCAACATCATGAGGTGTCTTTAGTGATGTCATGCTGTCGTCATGCTGATGTCAGTATTGAATTTTTGCCGGTTTGACCTTTGACTTTTTAGTTGTTTGAGAAAATGGTCAAAGTGCGATAACTCTCGCAAACGATGTCCATTTGAGAAAGTAAATATACTGTCGGAATCAGCACGACAAGCCAGTTGCAATGGAATTGGTTTCATTCCATTCCAAGAAATTTGATTTTTGAGCATTTTCTGAGCCTGGGGAGCCTCCTGGATCATTCCTCCCCACTTTGGAAGCTTTTGGACCACCAAAAGTCTGCTTTTACTCAGGTGAGAAGTGAGGGTACTGCCTCCCCACTTGTCCTGTATCATCCATCCTCTCTGTTTGGACAATAATCACCTAACCAATCACAACAAACATGAAAACTTAGATAACATTGTTTATCAAAGTAATCATCCCATCAATCACACAATCATCTACATTCTTTGTCGCATTTTGCAACCATACACCACTGAATAGCAACAACAACAAACTAAACAACAATACTGAGTATGCGAATGAAAATGACAAAACATGCTTCCTCTTCTGCATAGGAACAATAACCAAAGTATGCAGCTGAAACTCATGTAGTACCCCCGATGACACTTCATGATTGTTAGACACATACAAAATTATCTCATGTTTAGCATCACTAACTTCCGGATTTATTATAGACATAAGTGTTAAAATTGTGCTTGCATTTACCATTCTTTTTAACTGCCCTATAGCTACAAAAGATCTGCCATTTTTCATGCGATGAGCACGAACAATGTACTCTTTCCCATCTTTCTTGAAGCAATATTTGTTTTCCTTCCTGTAGAATATGGCTTTCCTATCATAAAGGTATGGGTTTCCCAGTACAATTCCACATATTTCCAGTGGCACTATATCAAGCTCTACTTCATCAACATAATTAGAAGTGATTGCAAACTTGATTTTACATTGCTTGGTTACTTGTAATTTATTATCACCACATATCCATCCCAATGGATATGGTTTAGGACGTGGCTTTGTTTCAAGTCCCAAGTTATTTACAACATCTTCACTGATTATATTGGCTTGTGATCCACTGTCTACAAGAGTATCAACTTTAACATTATGTGTTATAACCCTTATGTGGAAAAGTTCATTCCTTTCACTCATCATCTACAACAATTGATTTAGAAGAGCTAGTACTTGCAACATAATTTATACCTTGGATTCTCATAGCTACAACCTGTGTCTCATCACCGGAATCTGATCCAAGATCTACTTGAACTGTCCCAGGTGTGGTATTCCTACTTCCGTGGTTGACATACTTCTTTGTGTTATCACTCCAGGAAACTCTCCTAGGCTGTAAGTCGAAGATTCCTGGTAACTAACTCTTTTTGGGAAATATTTTCTTAATACTTGATGTGGTTTTTGGATCATGTTGGAAGATTGGTTGTTGTCATTGATGTCAACCCTAGTCATGGGTTTTGGACCACAAGATTGATGAAGTTATTTGGACATGAAGGAAAATGCACATGTAGATACAACACCCATGGATGGATAGTATACATCATGCTCTTTCCAGTGGTATGTGGAACGTCACGTGGATCCTCATGGTTGAGGAGAAATGA
>ML777939.1:515372-543986 GCA_009831015.1 Picea engelmannii | reverse complement strand
CCCAAGGAAAACGTGGGCTGCCCAGGGACAGCCCCCGGGTACCCGTGCGCAGAGCCAAAGCTGCACGTGGGTACCCGCGACTGTCGACTCGACAGCCCGCGGGTGCCTCCCGTGCGATGGAAAAGTTGATTGAACCAAGAGTTAACTCCCTCTTCTTGCCTTGTGATTTTGGTAGGATGTATGTTCAGTGGAGGGAGAGGGAGCATGAGGCCGCCAATGAGTTAGTGGCCGCAGATCCAAATGTTATGGCCGTGCTGACACAGTGTGGCTTAGTAAAATTCTTTTTGTGTCCGTTTATGCGCACTCAACCCAGGCTACTGAATGCCTTGGTTGATTATTGGCACCCAGATGTAGAGGCATTCATGATAGAGGGGCAATCCTTGGTGCCCACCACCGAGGATATCTACTTTTTGACGGGCCTCTCGAGGAGAGGGGAACCCGTCAACTTTCATACTTTTCCTGCGGGGCTGAGCAAAGTCTTGGAATTGATAGAGGAGTACTGTGAGGCTGGGACCGATCATAGATCTTCTTCGGTTCCCGTGAGTAGGATTACCAGCCTCGCCCTAGACCATTTTATCACTCATCAGGCGGATTACCGGCTCCGCGGCCATGCATCAGGCTTCGCGCACACAGATGAACTGTGCAATTCAGTGCATGAATGCACAAATTTTTTGACTGGAGCACCACACTATTAGCAAGCATGACAGGCCAGTTGACAACTTGCAGACAACGGACACACAGGAACTTCGGGTTTGGGACCATCCTGTGTTCTTTTTTCTTCGAGAGAGTTCCATGTTTTAGTCTTCGGTTGACAGTATGAGGACATCTGGCTACTTTCCCCGCAGTGTGCAGATGGGCAGCGTTGCTGCCACGACAGGGTGGTGCAAGGACCACAGAGGCCTTCAACGACGACTTTTTTGCTTGGCTGTCGCGACAGATCCCAACTATTGAGGATTACCCATATGCAGGGATTGATTTTTCCAGAGATCCAGCGATACCAGTGCCTCCTGGTGAGGAGCGAGGGGAGATAGGTAAGTCTCCACCTATCTAGTTTTTTTGTTTGCATATGTAATTTTTATGTCTTTTTGATATATATATATCATGTTTTTATAAACCAGAGTTTTTGATGGGTGAACATTGTATTGCGTGCAGATGTGGGACCCGTGCGACCTGCCGATTACGCTCGGAACAGGCGCTGCCCACGGCCAGAGGCCGCAGCTGCCGCTGCTGGGGGAGCAACAATATCAGGGAATCTCCCAGCAGGGGAGGCTAAGAGGGATCTTAGGCAGATTGAGCGGAACTTCACTGCGCTCACTCGCACAGTTCCCATGGCAGAGATAGAGGACTTGCCGCCCTCCTTGCAGACTCATATTGTGGGGGTACCTCGGACATGGGTCTGATTGTTTAGGCAGTTAGGTCAGGCTATATTTGATTATAACAGGGCCCATAGGCCCTGAACAGAATTGTAGACTTTTATGTGCCACGAGCACTGATATGTATCTATTTTTTGAGGGCATAAGACCCAGTGACTTGTTATGGTTCCCACTTTTTGAGGCGCTTGCGCCCATCTATGTACTATGAGGATTTTATCATGTTTATATATGGTTTTTTATTTCTTTTTTGTGTCTTATGGATTATGTGTACAAAAATGTATTTACATGTTTATGTTCATGATCTTTTTATGTGTGAGCAAGATGCCAATCTAAAATGTGATTAGCTAGAGTATCTGTGATTTGATTTAGACTCCTAGGAACATGAAAATATGTAATATAATCAAAGTTGCGTTCCAAGAGAGGTACCCTAAGGAATCGTCGGTGTAAAGTAGGGTCGTGCACGCGGTATATTCTGTTTAGCTGTGACACAACCAGTTGAGCGTCTAGATAGACCCAGAGACAAGAGATACCCAATGACAAAGCGTCATGAAGCAACTCAATAACTGCACTATACTCAACAACATTGTTTGTAGTGTCACCTAAGCATATACCTCCGGAAGATAACAACTGACCCTGTGGTGTGAAGATCACCCAAGCTGCGGAGGCAAGCCTCCGCGTGTGTCGACTAGCACCGTCGACATACCCAACGAACACCTTGGATTCACTTGACATCTGCCATAATGACGAAAGATACCATCAATGACATGTCCATAACACGTTTTAAAAGAAACGTAAAAAATTAATAGTACAAAGACTATACATATGTTACAAAAAGTTACCCACAGTGAACGTGCTATGCGTAATACTTCTTGAGGTAGAGCCCATTTCTAGGCTCTGCCAAAGCATTCCCTTCAAAATCGACCAGACGATAAGCACCCTTCTTTAAAACCTCCTTAATAATGAAGGGTTCGAACCACATGGGTTTAAACTTTCCTGCCGCCAGGGGGTCCTTATCTTGGTTGTAAACCAGGACAAGGTCTCCCTCAGAGAAAACCCGAGGACGAACAAACCTATCATATTGACACTTGAACTTATGTTTATGATCTTCGTTGTCTAGGGTCACACCACGACGCTGTTCATCAAGCTGCTCAAGGTGTACTAACCGTTCTTCAAGTGGAGAAGTGTCTGGCAATAACTGTACTGCCAATTTCAGAGATGGAATTTGACATTCGATGGGCAAGACTGCCTCCAGCCCGTAAACGAGTTGGAAAGGTGAGAAACCAGTTGCAGTCTTAACTGAGGTTCGGTAAGCCCACAATGCCGAGTATAACGTCAAATGCCAATTTGACTTAGCTGAGTTGATAGTTCGCTGTAGCATTGTCTTGAGAGTTTTGTTAACAACTTCCACCTGCCCATTGGCTTGGGGATAATAAGGTGAGGAATGTTCTTGCCGTAACCCAAGCTTTGATGTTAACTTGGACATCATTTGGTTCTGAAAGTGACTGCCATGGTCAGTGACAATCTCTCTCGGGACGCCGAACCGTGCTATAATCTGGTTAAATAAGAAGAGAGCTGCAATCTCTCCATCATCTTTAAACGTTGGCATAGCTTCGACCCACTTAGTAAAGTATTCGACAACTACGATGATATAGCGGTGCCCCCTTGCTGACGGGGGGTTGCATTAGTGTAATCAATCCCCCACTTAGTGAAGGGACCAACTGTGATGACAGAAAACATAGGAGCTGGATGTGCCCTCATCTTCCGTGAGAAGATTTGGCACGGATGGCACTTCTTGACCGACTCGATACAATCTTTCATAAGTGCGGGCCAGAAGTAACCTGCTCGTAAAATATTTTGGGCTGTTTCCAACCCAGACAAGTGACCGCCACAGGCTCCTGTATGACAATCGTTGAGCACTATGATGGCCTCCTCATGAGTGAGACATCGACGCAGGATGCAGTCTACACCTCTCCGATACAACGTATCATTGAGTATGAGATAGTTCTTGGCCTGATGGCGTATTCGCCGACGCTCATCATGAGAAGCAGAGGTGGGTCACTTCAAAGTTTGGAGATAGATCAATATATCTCCATACCAGGGGTTTGAAGATTCAATCAAAAACATATCCCCCCGGATAGGCGATTCCTTAGGCACAACGTCACCTGACTCAACCGGAAGCTCCGAGATAAGTTCTGCAAAGACCAATGACTTTTTGGACTTGGCTGAAATGAAGTCTAAGTCAAATTCTTGGAGGATTACCATCCATCTACTGATTTTTCTGCCGATAACTCGTCGTGTCAACATGTACTGGAATGGATTCATGACGACAACGACGGTGGTCTTGCAAAACAGAACATAGTGATAGAACCGTTGAACAACATGAACTGCTGCCAACGCAAGTTTTTCGAGATGGGTATAATTAAGTTCCGGTCCTACGAGGCCTCGGCTCAGGTAATAGATCACGTATTCGAAAAATGAATCATCCTCCTGAACTAAAACCATGCCTATGGTTGACTCCGCGACAACCAAATATAATAAGAAGTCTTTGTTATAATTCGGTGGATGTAGCAGAGGTGCGGTGGTGAGGGCATGTTTCAATGCGTCGAAAGAGTGTTGAGCTGCTTCGTCCCAGAAAAAGGGAACATCTTTCTTCAGTAAACGCATGAAGCCCTTGGTGATTTCGGCATAGTTGGCGATGAAGTGTCGTAAGAAGTTCACCTTGCCTTGAAGACTCTGCAGTTGTAAGATTGTGCGTGGGGGGGGCAACTGGACTATTGCCTCCACCTTAAGAGGATCAACCATGATCCCTGTTGTTGAAACAATGAAACCTAAAAAAATGACCTGACGTGACGCAAAAGCTGCACTTGTTGGGATTCAAGCGAATTCTGAAGTAGCGACAGTGTTCGAAGATTAATCGGAGGTGCATAGGATGATCCTTTTGCTTGCAAGAGCGTGATGCTAAATCATCTAGATAGGCCTCGACTATATGTTTGAGGTCGTGAAACGCAAAAGACATGGCTTGCTGGAAAGTGGCTCCAGCATTCTTGAGACCAAAAGGCATCTTACGATAGGCGAATGTACCCCACAGACAAATTAATGCCGTTTTATGTTGGTCCTCATGTTTTCTTTGGATTTGATTATAGCCTAAAAAAGCATCCATGAATGAAAAGGATTCACAACCGGCACATTCATCAATGATCTGATCGATGAATGGGGTTGGATAATTATCTTTTGGACACGCCTTATTCAAATCACGGAAATCAGTACATACACAAATCGTGCCTTGTTTTTTATTGACCGGCATGGGGTTTGACACCCACTGAGTCAAATGAATTGGGTAAATGAACCCTGCCTTGAGAAATTTCTCAACCTCAGCTTTGATGGCTGTTGCTTTCCTAGGATTAACTGGACGAAGTTTTTTCCGAACAGGCTTAGCATCAAGATACGTAGTGATCTCATGTTCAACTATTTTTCGGATTGATGCCTGGCATTTCCTCATAAGACCAGGTAAAAAAGTCACATAATTCTTTGAAAAGATCTGTGTAAATCTGAACCTCTTTGGGGGAGCAATCTGCTCCGACGAAGATATTCTCCACGACGCCAGGGTTTCGGGAGATGTTGATAGGTATAGTGGTAGCAATAGTCTCCATATTTCCTTCAACAAAAATTTCCTGTGTAGCTAAGAGGTTAATGGGACATGGCTGATCTCCCGTCATGGTGATAGTGAATTCTCTGGCCTCGATTCGGCTTAACTCTGGGAGGAAATATGATCTGTGATGAAGATCTTCCCAAGGTTTGTCCGAACTAGTCATTGCTTCGATTACAACTTCGTCAGAAGGCAAGACTAAGTCTAAAGAATCGGTGGTAGCAAGAGAACCCTGAGCCCAGATAGGCTCAAGAAGTGGATCCAACTCTTGTGCGGGAGTCGGATTAGGAGTAACTGAAGTTTGTTGGACTAAAGAGTACGCTACTTTAGCGGCTGACAAGGGCATGGACATGCCAGCGTGCCCTGTCTCATCCATCGTGGCTGATGGGGAAGAAAGGATCCACGGATCCTGAAAGTAAGTCGTGCGGAATGATGAAACGTGAAAAATCTCAGCCTTGTGGTGAGTCAATATAAACTTGACATCGCCATGAGGAGGTGGGTAATCGAAAGTACCCATCAAAGATGGGCACAAACCAACTCCTATGTTAACGACATCGTCTTGAAGATTATCTATCATGGGAACCATGGATGCCCCCAAGGCTGGGTCAGGTCAAGAGAAGGACAACTGATCAATGGTCACTATCCGACCTTCATGTGGAAACAATAAGACTCGAAAAACTGTAGTGACCACCGCTTGCATAGCATAAGTCCAACTACGACCTAACAAGATATTGTAGTTGATGGGGGCATCGACTACCTCTACTTCGATGCACACGATCTTTCCCACTAACTACACAGAGAAATAAGGAATGATGCCACGTGGTCGGAAAGAATGACTTTCGGACGCAGTGAGGAGAGTAGGTGATGGAGACAGCTCAGGCTGACCAATGGATTTCTAGCATGCTAACGACATAACGCAAGTCAAAGCGCCCTCGTCGACCACCGTGCGGAAGATATTCCATGTAAAAGTTTTCGTGGGATGAGCCACTACTATATGAAACATGACGTGGTAAGGCAGACGAGGTTTCAAGTCAGTCGTATCTAACATGATGGTACCCGGGTTACAAGTCTCAGTAGAGCCTAAAGCAACCAAAAAGGCTTTTCTCTGAGCAGGGCAACTTTGGAGGACCTCCAAAGTGGACATAGCACAAGGGGTTTGGGATAAATCTTCCACCACAGAGTAGTTCTAGGCGGCCCTTGCGTTTGGATTGTGAGAAGCTTTCTGAAACACACCTTTTGGAATGCATGTCATCATTTCTCCCAACGTCTTCTCAATCTGCAGAGGAAGAGATGGGATCTCGACTTCTTTGCCCTTCTCAAAGGCGCTTGGTTTACTATAGTTGTGCACTCTAGTCGTTATTAAAGCATCACTTTTAACCATATATACGTTCGCAGAAGAGGAATTGTTTGGGGGAGGGAAGGTTTCTTGGTTGATCCCTTCGACACTTGTAGAGGCTTGAGTTAAATTTTTCCCATGCTGAAAGGGATTAGTCAACACGGCCTGCTGTTGCTGTGTGACAAACTTCTGGGCCTCCACAAGTTGAGGACATAGATGGGTCGGGTGGTCTTCTGCACATAAGTTGCATGGGTACCTCGCCTTCCTCTTTTCCGTGGTGCCCTCGCCAACATTATCAGTGGGTTTGTTATCCCCCTTACCCTTCTTGCGTTGTTTTTTCTTCCCTTCAGGCTGCTGGGTGGCCTTTGGGTTAGTCGTCTGTACGGAGTGTACTTCCGACGTTTGGGTAGGAGGAGCAGCCAAAGCAGTAGTCTGGCTGGCCACTGAGTGTTGTATAGATAACTGTTGCAATTGTTTTGTCAATTGCTCAGCGGGCTTAGTTTGCGCCGAACCAACGATACCATCGGCATGTGGTCCGACTCTCTGTCTGGTTTTATCCAGTATCGATTGTGGTGCATCCGGCAGGATGTTGTACAATAGACCAGACTGAGAATAGATAAGCTCAAACTGTTGAGCCCTCATGATGGCATCTTCTTCGGAGAAAACCCCAGAAGTTGCGACGTCTTTGGATAATTGCGGTACTAAAGAATTAAGGAACCACTCAAGCAGGAATGCTGGTGGAACTGGTACTTTGATTAGACTCTTTCGGCATTGCTACTCTCGGATATGATCAGAGATATGGTCCGCTGTCGTCTGCTCGAAATTGGATAGCAACTCTGTGCCGGCGTCGTATCTCACAGGTAACTTGAAATGGTTAAGGAAGGCCATCGCCAGTTCGCCAAAAGAAGAGTATCATGAATGATCAAGCTCTATGTACCATTTCGCGACACTCCCAATAAGAGTGCGTTGAAACAATCGCAACTGCACAGAGTCATCTTTCAGTGAGTTAGATGAACACCAAAGGTGGAAAGTAGTCACGTGATCACCTGGATCTTCGTTAGGCTTGGCCTCGAACTTTGGAATGTCCGAAGGCAACTTCGTTGGCGTAGGAGGCCAACGCGGATCGTGACAGATAGGATCATTTAACAATCGTGTCAAATCTGGCAAGTGTAACGTCGCCAAGAATGGTAGTTTTGGTTGCTGCTGATAGCCTGGATAAAAGGGTCCTGGAGTTTGACTGGCACCAGGTTGCTAGGAAAAGTTTGGCTGCTGGCCCGGGTTCTGGTAGAAACCATGGCCCGGACCAGCGTAAGGGTTTTGCATCTGAGGAGACATCATTGGCTGATTCCCCATAAAGGACATATGATGTTGGGAATTCATTGTGTTTGACGGACTTTGGGAAGGATTACTCCATGCCGGTCCTGCTGGGAGAGGCATAGAAGTCTGTCTGGGGTTCCATTGACTGTGGAAATAATTACCCCAGAACAACATTCCATAAGAAGCAATGGATCCTTGTCCTGAGTTCCAAGGTCCTGGTATATGTGCCCCTAGCGCAGGAATAGTACCCTGTGTCGGAGTAGACTGTCCAAAAATGGGTGTGCCCCTAGATGGGAAAGCAGTAGATGCGAAAGTGTTATTACCAAACGTCCCGTTCCAAACAAATGGTGATGAACCTACCGGCTGAGTTTGCGCAGGTGTTCCTTGACCCCCGGCTCCAAATGAACTCGTGTGTGCAGGCTGCCCGGCGGACTGCTGATGTGGACCACCAAGTGAAGGGGACGAAGGAGAGATATGACCTCCAGCGTAAGGAAAAGCATTGAAAGGGACATGAATTCCCCCAAGTTGACCTTGCAGAGGAGCATTAGAGCTCCTTGCCCCCAGACCCAAAGTCTGTAAATTGGAGTGAGTGAGTGCGGGACTTGTACCTGAACTAGGCATACCATATGAAAACAGAGGGCCTGTCGCACTAGGTGTGAAGGGAGGTGTGTCCGCCACGATAGATGGGGTCGGTCCACTGTGCGACGTAGTTGCGGCCGAGACCATGGTGGCCCAGACCACCGACAAAGGCAAGTTAGGAGAAGCTTCTCCTGTGGTAGCAACAATGATGGGAATGGAATAATTCCCAGAGGACGTAACAATGTTTGTTGCCATAGCTGCGTGAGGCACTGACAGGCGTTCGTAAAATTGAATTGGCACAATAACTTGCGGCCAAGTATCAGTGGTTGAGGTTTCAACCAATCCAAGATTGGCGGTCGATTCCTTCAGGAGTTGTTTGGGCTCAATGGTTGGGAACCCGGTTGCTTCGAAAGACCCTTGTTGGTCTAGCTTCCACCTCAATGGTGGCGGGGGTGGCTCCAGGATAACCGACGGCAGGCCCAGAAGCCTTCGTGACCGGCGGAGCTCTGAATTCTCCACTGTGTTAGAAGATTCACGACACACTAAGGTATTCTACACGAACAAACAATAACACACACTAAAAGAAGACCCTATGAGATAAGACAAGCAAACACTAACTATTTTGAAGAACAGTTACAACAACCAACACTAGAGAAACTTACCAATGCAAGTGAAACTTGAATACGGAAGCACCCTCTGGGTATACTCTGCAAAGCGTGGCCCGATGTGTTTCCTAGGTACTGCGGTATACCCATGCAGTCACCTGTGTATGTCCCTAGAAAAGATTGGCAACTAGTTTTCCAGCACGTGAACAGTCACCAGGTTGGTACAGTCGATAGTCGGGTAGACCACAATGAGCAGGGTATCAAGCCCGAAACCTGTCAAGGGTATCAAGAGAAAATGGTCGGAAGACAACTGAGTACCACGAACGGATTCAAGACCCATGAAGCTCCGTGGCAAATGAAAACGACGAAATCCCTCAACAAATCCTCGATATGTGTTCTCCACTACGCTTGGTCTAGATTTGGAGGGGTTATCTCCGCTACCTTTCCTTACGCGACCTCGTGTTTAGCCCCTGTGTTAGAGGGGGGTCCCAGATAAATTTTCGTAACTGGACTTCTACACTCCCTATGACAGACTCCAATGTTTGGTTTGAGTGGCCTTGGAGAATTTACTCTCCAACCTATTCCAAGGCCCTAGTCCTGAGCTAGTGTATGAACCCTACAAACAAAAAGTCTAATAGTTTTTAATTAGCATTGCTTTTAATGGGCTTTTTTACGTCACAAGGTATGGAAGTGAAATTGATGGTGTGTAAAGACTCAAAGCAAAATGAACAAGAAATGCTTGGAAACAAAAACTTTTACAAAAATTCAAAAACCAACAACTTTTCGACAAGAAAGACTTCTTTTCCTTTTTCGAATTTTCTAAGATTTCATGCAAAAACTTATGAAAAAAGACTTCTTCCTAGCTACTGATGCAACAACACAATCTTCAAACAAAGAAGAAAATGAAAAAGATATTTTTTTTTTAATTTAATTGCAAAATGAAGCAATAAAGGGAAAATGCCGACAAGCACAAAACCAAGAAAACAAAATAAGATTCTGGCTTAAAGCGCAGATCATGAAGAACCAGAGCAAAGATGCACAAAGGCAATCAAGAAAGCACCAATTCTAACACTTGTCTAAAAACCATAAAACAAATTTTTTCTTTTGTCTTTTCTATCAAAACATCAACTAAGAAAAACACAGGCTAAGGATAAGAGGCCCTAACCTACTGACTGTGTATCCCTAGACTCAAACCCTTGAGAGGAACACTTCTCAACACAGGAGGGGATGACTGCCCCACCCAGGCTAAAAAGAAACCAGACAAGCCCGCGACTGTCACTGAGACAACACGCGTGCTGAGCTATAACAGCGCGCGGGTACCCGCGGGCTAAACTTGAACAAGCCGCGGGTCTGTATAAATGCTAAGACAAAACAAAACACAGGCAGCCCAGACCTGAAAAGGCCTCTGTTATTGACAACCAGGGTCTCTTAAAGGCTTGGATGCTTCTTCTTTAACAGAAAAGGAAAATAAATGAAAAAGATAACAAACACAATAAACCAGACTGAAAACAAGACAGTGAACCAACAAGACCTAGACAGGATCCAGAAAGCCCCCTGAGAATGTAAAATTCTGAGGAGACTGCCTCTTAAGCTCTCTGAGCCCTACATGCTACTGAAACCACTACAACAGGCGTTCAAACGCGGGCTGTAGAAGGTTAGGGTGCGGGTTACACGCGTGCAGTCCTTCTGCAGGCCGCGTGTACCTCTGTGTGTCCTGAAAATAAATGTCAAGCAACAATCAAGGAAAAACTGGTATTAAGAACCAGGTTCCCTGCTAGCTCCGACCTAACAGAAAACAAACAAACAAAGAAACATAAAATCTATTTCTTTGAACTACCCAAAAATCTTCAACTAAATCCGAAACCCTAAGAGTAATATCCCCAGTGGAGTCGCCAATTTTGTTGTTGGGAAATAATACCCTGCGGACTAACAAGCTAGGGCTGAACTTGTACGCAGATCGTGACCTTAAAGAAAACACTTTTAACCTATCACCCCAATACTCAAACCCCTTTTTCACACACAAGCATGGAAAAGACCTACTAACCTTTTTCTATCGATGTTTGATGTAGATCCTCCATTGCGCTTTATCCGCTTGCTTTCACTGCTCCTTCCAAAGACAATCTTGCAATCAAGACAAAACACTACGCATGCATGCTATTCTTCTACCTAAGGGTTAGAGATTAAGCATAAATCAAATAAAATATATATCACTCGTGCATTGGGACGGGAAAAGTATTCTTTTATTAATCTCAATATGAATCAACTTACAATAATGATAGAGACCGACCACCGTTCCTCGATCCTAATCCCGGGCTCCTCCTCTTCTTTTTCCTCCAACTGCTTTGCTTGAATTCTTCTTAGGCTTGAGGAAAGGCTAAAGGGTTGGGACAAATGGATTCGGCAATTGGGCAGAGTTTCTTTGCTATCTTTTTCCTCCTCCAAATAGTACCCCTACCCCTTCTTTTATATGCTAGAAGGAGCTAGGGTTTTGGACGAACTCTCGGCCATGCATGGCTGGGAGTTTCAGTTAACTGACCCAAAGCTTTTCGTCCTGTCGACAACTTTCCTGTTTTTGTGCTTTGTTAGGTAAATGCGGGCTGCAGTAGGCCAGCCAGCGTTCCAATGCATGCAGTAGTAGGCCTGCCAGCGTTCCAACGTGTGCAGTAGTAGGTTAGGGCACATTTTACTTGATTTAGGAGGATTTTCAAGAGTTTATTCAACATGGCTTTGGCAAGGAATGGATATGAGTTGGCCTGATGCCAGGTAAGCAGGTGTGGTGCAATTTAGGGTTATAACAGTAGGCTTCTCCTTTCTTGTTGTGGATGTCTTCTTCTCTTTCCTTTTCCCTGTATCCTTTCGTTGCCAAGTATCTGTAGAAACACTATCACCAACATTCCCTTTGCTTGATTCAATGTGAATGGCTTGTACACATACTTCATAAAAGTTAGAAGTATTTAGCATAATAAAAGTGTGCTTGAGATAAGAATGTAAACCACCAATATATTTTAGGAGTGTCTCTTGTGTATATAACATAATACCCAAATTTAAATCTTTCTTACAAAATATCTGAGTATATTCTTGTACACTTTAACCTTTAACTTGCCTTAAACTTTGCCAATTCATCACTTCCTGTTGCATGTATGCTAATGGATATAATTGTTTCTTCAAAGCAGTGATAAAGTCATTCCAGGAAGAGATTGTTTTACCATTTTTATTGAGATTATTCTTAGTTTTGATTTCCCACCATATGAGAGCTGTGCCTCCCAATTTGAGACTTGCAAGTTGGATCTTTGTTTCATTGTCAACAATCCTTTATATCCTGCAATAGACTTCTAACCGTCTCACCCAATTATCTAGCTTTTCTGCATCTAATTCACCATCATAAGTGGGTAATTGAAACTTTACATCTAACTTTAATAAAGACATATTAGAAGAATGATGAATTTTCTTAGGTTTCTTATCCTTGAAGGGATGTACACTTGCTTCACTTGTAGATGACGAGGATGAAAGAGAAGAAGGTTCTGAAGGTCCACCACCTCCAACTCCTTCTGCTCTTACTGAAGATTCACCTTCTTCAACTTTTGGATTTCTTCACAGTCCTCTTTCCTGATAAAGTTCCTTTACCATGGCTTTCATTAACTGAAATGACTCAAAGAAATCGTCCTTAGATACAAAAGGACCTAGTTTTCTCGGTGAAGACATCTCTTGTTTATGCGGTCTCCTTTGAATCTCTGTATTAAGAGCCTCAAGTTGACCTTCTCCTCGCTTGAGTTTTACTCTGGTGAGCATCCAATGCTTGCAATTCCTGTCAAACCTTCAAAACCAAATGCTTTGATACCATAAACTTGATCCAAAAATGAAGATATTACTAATAAATCGCAAGTTAGTTGAATGTATTTTAGGCATTGGATTGTTAAGAATGCGAAATACATAAAGCTTATTATCTAGTTGCGGAATATCAAATGTGACTTTTACTTGATGCTTATTAATGAATAAATAGATCATCCATTAATATCCATGCTGCAAATGAAGAGAATAGAACAACAAAACATAAAGAGAAATAGAGACAAGAGGTTGATAACGGAGTTCACCAATCGTTGGCTACGTCTCCGGGCCCGCTTCCAAGTGGAGGACCTCTTTATTGCTCTTTAAAATGCTCAAAGTTCTCTTACAATTGCTCTTTGTTGTTACATAACATACTTCAGATTTGTTGTGCAAGACCTTCTTGCTCAGATTCAAGCATGCTCCATCAAATTCCTCTCAAAAACATGGCAAAAATGCCCCTCAAAACATGAGAAAAGGCCAAAATTTACAAACTGCCCCTTCAAAACCCTGCATAAAAAAGTCTCTTCAAAGCTTCAAAAAGCCTAGTTTTTATAGTTTTCAGGCTCAGATGAGGAAGTCCAACTTCCCCTGAAGATCTGGCCTCTTTCTGGGATCAAATCCCCCTCCAAATGGCCAAGATATCCTTAAAAAACCACTTTCTGGTCATAATATCAGGCCAAATAATTAAAAATTACAAAAACATGCTTAAACACCCACTTTTACATAAATTTACACAGTATAGCCCTCAAGGCTGGGTGCGCGCCCCAATACTTGATCATATGTACTTAATGTGGCCAAGCTCTAGCCCATACTTGCGCTAGCTCCTAGATTTGGGGCGCTTGCATGGGATCAAGGCCTAGAAGAGTCCACACCCTAAGGGATAGCCCCCCCCCGACTTGCACTTGTGGTCATTTGGATATGCCAAAGTCCAAGGGCTAGGCCCTATCCAAACCCCACGTGCCTTAAAGCCTGTGTCTCCGGTTGTATGCCATGGTATAAGACCACGGGCCGGGGCTTAGCCACAGCCCCCTCCTCCGAGCCATAACATATACATTAGAATTTAAATATATTTAAATACATTTGATTTAACAAGTAATACGTGGGCGCATTGGTGTTGGGTCATTTCTTAAGGCTTGGGCTTGGTGGGTGGTCGTGGGATCAAAACCCATGGATCCCCAAACTAATTTTTGGAACTTGTCATATGAATTGATGACTGGGTGCCACATGGATTCCCATGATTGGGCCATGTGGCACCACCACATTTGACCAAAAATTGCCATGTGTCCAATTCTAATTGGATCTGCCACCCACATCTGCCTAGTCAATTGTTGCCACATGTCACACTGCCATTGGTCCAAGTCTGCATCATCTATCCAGTCACATGTCGCCACTTATCTCTTCCACATCGACATCATGAGGTGTCTTTAGTGATGTCATGCTGTCGTCAGCATTGACTTTTTGTCGGTTTGACGTCTGACTTTTTAGATGTTTGAGAAAATGGTCAGAGTGCGATAACTCTCGCATATGATGTCCATTTGAGAAAGTAAATATACTGCCGAAATCAATGCGATGAGCCGGTCGCAATGGAATTGGTTTCATTCCATTATGAGAACTTTGATTTTTGAGCATTTTCTGAGCCTGGGGAGCCTCTTGGATCATCTGGATGGAAAGATACCTTTTCCATTGATGACAAAGGGGGAGAGATTTATTAGATGAAAATATAGAATTTCTTGGAGAAAGAGCACAGAGGCATGGTTCCAGGGGGAGCATGAGTGATATGACTTCAATATTTCATTAGAGTGTTTCCATGAATGCCAAAGGGGGATATTGTTGATTAATTGGGTTAGTTTCCATTGATGTCAACCCTTGAAAAAAGTCTGGTAGCGAATTTCGGTAGCACAAAGGTTTGGGTAATGGACCCAAGTTTGTTTGATGGATAATGATATGAATTTTGATATATTTGTAGGTAAGACTATTCTAGATGGATAGTACATGTCATGCCATTTTTGGTGGTATGTGGAATGTCACATAATTCCTCACGGTTAGAGAGTTATGGCCATGTGAAGTTGGAGAACCCTCATGAGTCATCTAGAAGCCCCCAAAATTCAAAGTGTTTACAAAAGAAATTATTTAAATAATAAAGTTAATGGAGAACTCCCTAAAATAAGGAAAGTGGGATGCTACATGAAAGTATAAATAAGAGGCAAGGCTCTCTCATTTAATCACACTTGAATATAATTGAATATCTATTTTTGTGAAAGGTTATTTTTGGGAAGGTATTATTGATAGGGAAAAATTGCAGTAGGAAAAGTGTGGCAGAAAAATTGCGGCAGGAAAAGTGCGACAGAAAAATTGCGGCAGAAAAAGTGCGATAGAAAAATCGCGACAACAACATGGTTGGGGTTTATTTATGAGAGAAATGGCACATCTTGTTTGAGGTATGTTTTGTGAGACAGGGTTTAGCTCTTGAGATGGTATTGGATGTTTAGTATTGCTGCATATATTAGATTTGTTGAGGGATACAATTGGTATTTTGTTGTTGGTATTTGGCATATGGGTATTGGTCTTTTGGTTGTGATGTGTTCCTGAAGTTGTTGGCTTAGCTTGAGGCTACATAATAGTGAGGTTGTGGCACATGGTTTGATATAAGGGTTTATGGTATTTGGTTATGGATAGTGTGATGTATTGCTAGAGAACTTTTGATGGTTATATTGGTATATGTACTTGGTGTATGGTTGAGGTACATGGTTGAGACAAGTAGTTGATGAGTTGGCACATACATGAGGCGTATACTTGATGATGTTGATACATCTTGATGAGTCATAGTTGATGTGTATTTGATGTATGATTGGTACATATTTGGTGCATTGTTGATGCACTCGTTGATGGTACAGGTTGAGGTACAGGTTGGTGCATGGTTGATGCACTTGTTTATGGTACAGGTTGATTACATGTTGTTTGGACATGTTATTGGTACAGGTTGTTACAACTTGATTACAGGTTGATTGGTACAAGTTTACATCATTATATCTCACTCTGATAGTGTAACAGTGGTTCCATCATTCTACTTCTATGTCAGGGTGGTTGGATGGGGCAATGACAGGTGGTTGTAGACGAAGAACATAGGGGGTTGTAGCCTCCTTCTGGTTGTATCTAGAGAATTGGGGAGTTGGAGATTCCCTCAGGCTGTATCTTGAGAAACTAGGGGGTTGGAGCCTCATTCTAGTTGTAGCTGGAAAATAAAAGAGGTTGGTGCTTCCAATGAATGTAATTCTTCAAGACATATAAGAAAAATAATTCTGTGGTTTTCTCCTGCTTTGGGTTTCCATGAAAAAATACTGGTGTACTGTGTATGTGTATGATTTCTCATTTGTTTATTGTTTATTTACTCTGCAATTATTGGATGATAATGATACACTGATATAACACTTGCATTATATGTTTGAATAGGTTTAAATTGCTCTATTATTGATTCAACCCCCCTCTGAGTAATCCAAGATATATTCCCTTCTATGTCCATTGTAGGTTGTAGGTTAAATCTTTCACAGTGGGGAAGATTCAAAATCTCATGCAATTCAATCTCCTGGCATGTGGGAAAACATGAGACAAACAAGTGATACTATGCTACAAAATTTGCACAGCTACCATGACCTATGTATCATGTTTTAGGAGCTTCACCACACATCATGTTGAAGTATTTTTCTCTATCTAAAATGGATCTTTTACAGATTTCAATTTTGTTTATGGATTGGAAGATATCATTGTCACAAGCCCCAAGACTACTTAGTTCTTCAAGGTCTCTCCCTTCTTAAACAACTCTCCAATTATAGCTCCAAAGGCTATGAAAAGATGATTCCTATACATATATGGAAGGATTTATTCATATAAGGGCTTCCACAATGCAAGATATTGGATATTATTTTTGAGATTAACTGCGTAGTGTAAGTCATTAATATATGACCCATATTCATGAGTATTAGTCGCAATTGACCAATAATTCTCATGATTTGAATAATCCACTTAGCACTCATTTCTTAGGGTGATGCTCACAGGGGTGAAGAAATGGGAGTGAAACCAACGAAATGAATCACATAGCATCAATCATCACTTCCAGGGCTTGCACCTGGTAACTAGGACTTCCCAGGTGGTCACCCATCCCAAGATGCCTCTGGCTCAAGCGTGCTTAGCTATGGAGTTTTTCCCACAATCAAGCCCACTTAGCTTGCTACCCCATTTGCAAAACCTTAGCAAGTATTGTGCCTTATGAACTACCCAGTTAGAGCTCCCTTAACTCTTATTATTTATATAGGGGCTTCCGCAGTGCAAGATATTAGATCTTATTTTCGGGATTAACTGCGTAGTGTAAGTCATTAATATATGACCCATATTCATGAGTATTATTCACAACTGACCAATAATTCTCATGATTTGAATAGTCCACTTAGCACTCATTGCATGGGGTGATGCTCACAGGGGTGAAGAAATGGGATTGAAACCAACGAAATGAATCGCATAACATCAATCATCACTTTCGGGGCTTGCACCCGGTAACCAAGACTTCCTAGGTGGTCACCCATCCCAAGACGCCTCTGGCTCAAGCGTGCTTAACTGTGGAGTTTTTCCCACAATCAAGCCCACTTAGTTTGCTACCCCATTTGTAAAACCTTAGCAAGTATTGTGCCTTATGAACTACCCAGTTAGAGTTCCCTTAACTCTTATTATTTATATAGGGGCTTCCGCAGTGCAAGATATTAGATATTATTTTCGAGATTAACTACGTAGTGTAAGTCATTAATATATGACTCATATTCATGAGTATTAGTCACAACTGACCAATAATTCTCATGATTTGAATAGTCCACTTAGCACTCATTGCATGGGGTGATGCTCGCAGGGGTGAAGAAATGGGATTGAAACCAACGAAATGAATCGCATAGCATCAATCATCACTTCCGGGGCTTGCACCTGGTAACCAGGACTTCCTAGGTGGTCACCCATCCCAAGACACCTCTGGCTCAAGCACGCTTAACTGTGGAGTTTTTCCCACAATCAAGCCCACTTAGCTAGCTACCCCATTTGCAAAACCTTAGCAAGTATTGTGCCTTATGAACTACCCAGTTAGAGCTCCCTTAACTCTTATTATTTATACAGGGGCTTCCGCAGTTCAAGATATTAGATATTATTTTCGGGATTAACTACGTAGTGTAAGTCATTAATATATGACCCATATTCATGAGTATTAGTCGCAATTGACCAATAATTCTCATGATTTGAATAGTCTGCTTAGCACTAATTGCATGGGGTGATGCTCACAGGGGTGAAGAAATGGGATTGAAACCAACAAAATGAATTGCATAGCATCAATCATCACTTCCAGGGTTTGCACCCGGTAACCAAGACTTCCCAGGTGGTCACCCATCCCAAGACGCTTCTGGCTCAAGCACGCTTAACTGTGGAGTTTTTCCCACAATCAAGCCCACTTAGCTTGCTACCCCATTTGCAAAACCTTAGCAAGTATTGTGCCTTATGAACTACCCAGTTAGAGCTCCCTTAACTCTTACTATTTATATAGGGGCTCCCGCAGTGCAAGATATTAGATATTATTTTCGGGATTAACTGCGTAGTGTAAGTCATTAATACATGACCCATACTCATGAGTATTAGTCGCAACTGACCAATAATTCTCATGATTTGAATAGTCCACTTAGCACTCATTGCATGGGATGATGCTCACAGGGGTGAAGAAATGGGATTGAAACCAACAAAATGAATCGCATAGCATCAATCATCACTTCTGGGGCTTGCACCCGGTAACCAGGACTTCCTAGGTGGTCACCCATCCCAAGACGCCTCTGGCTCAAGCGCGCTTAACTGTGGAGTTTTTCCCACAATCAAGCCCACTTAGCTTGCTACCCCATTTGAAAAACCTTAGCAAGTATTGTGCCTTATGAACTACCCAGTTAGAGCTCCCTTAACTCTTATTATTCAAATAGGGGCTTCCACAGTGCAAGATATTAGATATTATTTTCGGGATTAACTGCGTAGTGTAAGTCATTAATATATGACCCATATTCATGAGTATTAGTCGCAACTGACCAATAATTCTCATGATTTGAATAGTCCACTTAGCACTCATTGCATGGGGTGATGCTCACAGGGGTGAAGAAATGGAATTGAAACCAACGAAATGAATCGCATAGCATCAATCATCACTTTCGGGGCTTGCACCCGGTAACCGAGACTTCCCAGGTGGTCACCCATCCCAAGACGCCTCTGGCTCAAGCGTGCTTAACTGTGGAGTTTTTCCCACAATCAAGCCCACTTAGCTTGCTACCCCATTTGTAAAACCTTAGCAAGTATTGTGCCTTATGAACTACCCGGTTAGAGTTCCCTTAACTCTTATTATTTATATAAGGGCTTCCGCAGTGCAAGATATTAGATATTATTTTCGAGATTAACTGCGTAGTGTAAGTCATTAATATATGACCCATATTCATGAGTATTAGTCACAACTGACCAATAATTCTCATGATTTGAATAGTCCACTTAGCACTCATTGCATGGGGTGATGCTCGCAAGGGTGAAGAAATGGGATTGAAACCAACGAAATGAATCCCATAGCATCAATCATCACTTCCGGGGCTTGCACCCGGTAACCATGACTTCCCAGGTGGTCACCCATCCCAAGACGCCTCTGGCTCAAGCACGCTTAACTGTGGATTTTTTCCCACAATCAAGCCCACTTAGCTTGCTACCCCATTTGCAAAACCTTAGCAAGTATTGTGCCTTATGAACTACTCAGTTAGAGCTCCCTTATCTCTTATTATTTAAGGATGTATTCATTATCTAAAATAGGTCTATGACAAATTTTGATTTCACCTCTTGAAACAAAAGCTATAAGCAATTTGAAGCAACTACCGAAAAATAACATTGGAATTTTTGAAATTTATCTTCTTTACTTTGGCATTTTAACTAGTCCATAAAATTCTCATCAGTTCACCCATTTGAAGCTCAAGATAGCTCATTTTCTTTGTTTGAGCCTCATCCACACGGGTTTTCCATCACATGACAAAACCATCTTTTTAATGAAAAATTAAGAGGGCCACCCCTAAGCCATTTTTCAAAGTCAATACTTGCCAAAAATCCCAAAAGGAAACACTACTGGAAAAATCGACAAGATACCCATTAAAAATGATGAAGAAAGGTAGATCTTTGAATAATCCTTCGATCCACATGAACCCCCATGAAGAGTCCTTAAATACTCGTGAGCATGTAATAGGTTCGAGAAAAAGGTTTGTGACTACATGAAAAAACTTGTCAAAAAGCTCAATAATGGAAACCATTGGAGTGGTGACTCCAAGAACACCTAACTGACATATAAACATGGAGGAAATTTTCAAATGTCATGCTTTGTCAGCTCTTTGATACCATTTTTTTTTAACACCTACGGGTCATCGGTCTTCCGACGTCTCTAGCGTTGTTGCCATAGTGTAAACGTCGCAGATGAGACATCGTTGATATGTCATACACATTGGCCGACTGAAGTTACCTTCCGTCAGTCTTTCGATGTCCCTAGCATTGTTTTCATGGCATCAGCATCACAGGAGAAATGTTGTTGATATAGCAAACACGTTTGACGACCGACATTACGTCCCATCGGTCTTCCGACATCCCTAGCATAGTTGTCATGGTATCAACCTCATAGGTGAGACGTCGTTGATATAACATACACGTCAGAAGACCAACATGACCTTCCACCGGTATTTTGATGGGTGGTGGTGTCACAGGTGAAACATCTCGATGTCGTTGTAGTGATGTCCATAGAGGGATTGCATAATGAAGTCCGAGATGACACGTGTCTGCATGAAACGTCACAACATAGATGATATCTGTGTCGTCGAAAAACCAATGTCATGTTAAATGATATTTGATGGGATCCAATGTTTGTCATTCTCCCGACAATATAAAGTGGCAATTACTACGAACACGCCATCAGAATTTGACCCAAATGTACTAGTGCCAATTGTGCTGGTGCGAAATAAAGATGGGACCTGGCGACTCTGCATTGATTACTGGGCACTAAATAAAATCACAGTCAAGAACTGGTACAAGATTCCCCGAATCGATGATCTCCTTGATCAACTGAAGGGAGAAAAATACTTCAGTAAGATTGATCTGAAGTCTGGCTACCATCAGGTCCCAGTAGAGCAAACAAATGTATGGAAGACAACCTTCAAGTCAAAAGAAGGTCTTTTTGAATGGTTGGTCATGCCCTTTGGTTTGGCAAATTCCCCAGAAAATTTCATGAGGATGATGAATGACATATTGTGGCCTTTCACCAACTATTTTGTAGTGGTGTATCTAGATGACATCCTCATCTACAACAAGAGTTGGGCGGAACACTTGCAACACATTCAACAAATTCTGCACCCTTTGCGACAACACAAGCTATATGCCAACTTGGAAAAATGCTCCTTCGACATGGAAAGAGTCCACTACCTAGGATACATTGTTGATGTGCATGGTGTGCATGTGGATCCCGTGAAGATCCAAGTCATCTGTGACTGGCCATCCCCAACCACGCTCATTGAGCTTCAGATATTTTTATCCCTTTCCAATTTCTATCACTAGTTTGTGTTGGGATTATCCCATATTGCATGGCCCCTCAACCAAGTAACCAAAGGTGGTGGTAAGGAAAAATTTGTGTGGTGCCCTATCCTAATAGCAAGTGTTCGTTGATCTAAAGCATCACTTGTGCTCATCCCCAGTGCTTTCATTACTTGACCTACAACATCTCTTTGAAATCGATATAGATGCTTCAGACTATGTTTTGGGTGTATTCCTCACTCAGCACGACCACCCCGTGGCCTATCATAGTGAGACATTATCATATGTCGTCCGTAAGTACCCTAATTATGACAAAGAAATGTCCTCCATTGCGCAAGACTGCCTCCAGTGGAAGCTTTACATTCTCGAGAAGGAGATAGTCATCCACACTGATCATAAGTTGATGTAGTTCATGCAGACACAAGGAAAATTGCAGAATTGTTATCACTCCAAGAGTCACTCCCTGACTGTAAAGGGAACGAGCTTGGTAACACAAAAATGATTTATAAAATCAAGGATCAACAATTATGAAATGAATCAACTATATGATTGTCAATGCTTGTACCTATGCGATTATTAAGAAAATACTCTGGCAATCTTGGCTCCAATGAACTTAATCATATGTTTAAAATATATGATGGACATGGAAGAAATTACTCTAATCAACAGAACCACACATACATTAGAGGTATGTATGACAATTTAATTAAAACAATAAGAAATATACTTGTAGGCCTAGACCACTAATGCAATGAAGGACAAACCTCCCTCAATCATTAAGTGAAACAAGGATGAAGTAACTCAAACCAGTCACCTATGACACAAGTATACAAGAATGGATATGAGTAAGAAAATATGGTAATCATTCAAGAATCTACAAAATTCCAGAAGTACAATCATATTATGTCCCCAAATGCACAAGACTTCTCGAGTCTATTAAGTGAAAATAATCAAGAAGACTAAACCCCCCCTCTCTGTATTACAATCCTTGAAATATATAACCCCTAACATATCCTAATTTCTTTCGAAGTTATAGGATCTAAACTAATATAAAACTGCCAAGTTTTAAAATAGAAAATGACCTGTCCCTATTTATTAGGAATCCCTTTCTTACTTTGATTAAAATACTAAAATCTAGTGCCATCTCCACTTTATTGATAAATTCTAATAAGATATTTTTAGGAGGTGTTACCACCTGGTCCCCAAAAACTCTCGAGCTAAGTCAAAATATGACTTTTGACCAAATTTGAAGCAATATGCCACCTACAGGAGTCTGCAGCGCATAACACTGCAAAAAGAAAGCTTGAGCTGACAACTTGTTGTGTGCACTTTTTATCTCCTTGGATTTGCTTTAAACCTCTTATATTTGATCAAATGACCTCTAGGATATTGTTAATGACTCCATAATTGGGATGCTATGCTCTGTTTCTTTCCATGAGAAAGAAATCTAGTATCTTGGATGTCAACAAAACTGAGAGATGCCCACTCAATTCTTGTTTGGCTTCCCGAGTCTTCCTTCACTATAAAATTTTACAGAATAGCTTGTGTTGCCTGCTGACCATAGTAATTGAACTTCAATTTCAAGTTAACACAATTATTGTGCAAAGCCATCTCCTGTTCAAGAATATGCTCCGACCTTCAATTCTTCTCCCAATACTTGGCCTACAAAATTTTCTGAAGCAACATATATAAAATAAGTAATGGACACATATATCAAGATCATTAGCAATGCTATGGGTCTTGTTTTATAGAATCACTGAAATCATTTATATATGCTTGTCTTTTTGTGAGAGACTTTCAATGTGTTCATGCTTAACATGTTGCAAATGGGCTTCATCATGAACAAACTTTTCATTGCAACTGCAACATATCCAAAATATCCATGTTTGATTGGCTTGATAAAATGATAATTCCTCATTTAGGAGCTCCAAGGATGAGTTGTCTTTGGATGATGCCCAGTGAGCCGTGAGATCCTCCACTCAAATTTCAAGCATATTTGCCTCTTCTGAGCATCTATTGCATACCAATATGGCCTTAATTGATCCATCTTGTCTTCAGGAGAAGCTACATTAAGGAGATTTCGAGAATTTGTCACTTTCCTCCGTTCTTCACGCTGGGTACTAGTAGAAAGCTGATTTGATTTATTAGATTCCTGTAGTGGAGGTATAAAACTAGATGTTTTATGTGCTGATCCGATAGTGGTGATTGGGATTCTCTATCGATGGAGGAATCAAGAGATCTCGCCACTTTGAGAATGGTCAACCACGCTAATGGGGTTGCCACCACTGCATAAACAAACACCGATATCACTCTTCAAGATACACCATCACTTAAAGCACGTCGAATATTCCCATCCACGGTGTAAACGTTGCCAAAACTAGAACTGGATATTCTCAACTACGAATCTTGCAGGACGAAGAAGCCGATGCGTTAAAAACTTTGGCACTTTTTTAATTCAGCGCATGTTTGTACATGGAGCAATTTATTTGACCGCTACATGCACCTTGACATGGTGATCATAAAATCCCTCCACCTGGTAATTGACATGAGCAAAATCGGTCTTCTGTCCTCTGGAAACCCTATCAAAGAAAACACTGCTGTCAATTTGCTGAGCATTTAGTGGTGGCTCCTCGGTGATCATACCAATGAGATTTTCTTTGTGATCTTCTCACACCTAACTGGTTATGACAACTGGACTGTCATGCAATCTCATTTGCCTTCGACACTTGCAAAATGCACTTGGCAGTCTATATTTTCTTAAAAAACAACTCATGGGACATATCCCACATGTCTCAGGGAATCAGAGGTTGTTGTCTTTATATGCGCTAATGCTCCCTATAACATATGATGAGATATGTGGAAAGGTATCGGGCTTGGTGCTTTGGCATTGGGATTTGCATGGTTTATGTGCTGACGATGGACTTTGGTATATAAGTTTGCTTGATATATGGTATGGCTATAAATCAATTGTTTAAAAAGGTATAAAATATATCACTAATGCACACACCACCCTTTTTTAAACTTTTCATTTTTTATAATATATATACATATAAATATAATTTCAAAAATTTTGGTTCTAATATATATATATATATATTATAAAAATGTTAACCATATAGCAGAAAAAGGTGAAATTATATGAATATTTGGTAAACTTAATTTTGGTTCTAATATATATATATATATATTATAAAAATGTTAACCATATAGCAGAAAAAGGTGAAATTATATGAATATTTGGTAAACTTGATAACTTTTTGGAATATAGATGGGAAGACAAGGATCACAAGGTTTTTGCTTTTTTAAACTTTTCATTTTTTATAATATATATACATATAAATATAATTTCAAAAATTTACTTTTCATTTTTTATAATATATATACATATAAATATAATTTCAAAAATTTTGGTTCTAATATATATATATATTATAAAAATGTTAACCATATAGCAGAAAAAGGTGAAATTATATGGATATTTGGTAAACTTGATAACTTTTTGGAATATAGATGGGAAGACAAGGATCACAAGGTTTTTGCTTTTTTAAACTTTTCATTTTTTATAATATATATACATATAAATATAATTTCAAAAATTTTGGTTCTAATATATATATATATATATTATAAAAATGTTAACCATATAGCAGAAAAAGGTGAAATTATATGAATATTTGGTAAACTTGATAACTTTTTGGAATATAGATGGGAAGACAAGGATCACAAGGTTTCTGGTCAAAATTGAGAATAAGTGCTCATGAGACTTGATGAAGAATTAAAAGGCTATGACATATGCAAAGGAGAAAAGGAGAAAAGGTATTTTGAAAATTTTCATTTTTTATAATATATATACATATAAATATAATTTTAAAAATTTTGGTTTTAATATATATATATATATATATATTATAAAAATGTTAACCATATAGCAGAAAAAGGTGAAATTATATGAATACTTGGTAAACTTGATAACTTTTTGGAATATAGATGGGAAGACAAGGATCACAAGGTTTCTGGTCAAAATTGAGAATAAGTGCTCATGAGACTTGATGAAGAATTAAAAGGCTATGACATATGCAAAGGAGAAAAGGTATTTGAAAATTTTAGCACAAATTTGATAAAGGTGCTTAAAATTTTAAAGGGCATTCTGAATGCTAACAAGAATGACCACCATCAGAAGTAGTCCACATACTTGCAACAGTTCCACGTCAACATGAAGTATAAAACAAAAAGTACCAACCGAGTTGCTTATTGCCTCAACCAAACTACAGTCACGACACTCACCATGGTGCTAGACTCTTGCGACCACGAGACCTCTAGATGACCCCACCTCTATGAGACAGATCCTGACTTTTCCAACACCTATTATATGTTGGGCGCAAACACAACTGTCACTAATTTCCATATTCAAGATGAGTTGTTATGCCATCTAGGCCATCTCTATGTTCCATCAAACAAAGGATTGAAGCTGATTTGGGAAGTCCACTACAGTCAGGTGGCATGACACTTTGGTGTATAAAAGACAGTGGCAGTGCTACAATGACACTTCTACTAGCTGAAACTTTGACAGGATGTTAGCAAGTATATTTGGTCCTGCACTGCCTACGTTATTGCCAAACCGACCACTAAGAAACAAGGCATGTACACCCCTCTTCCTACTCCTGGTAGGCCTTGGGAATCCATCTTAATGGATTCCTTGGGACTACATGTTGGGCCTTCCATCCACCAAGCAAGGAAATCACTGTGTTTTTGTGGTCGTCGATCGCTTTTCCAAGATGACGATTTTGGCCACCTACAAAAAGAGCATCACAGCAGAGGCCACTGACAAGATATTCTTTGAAAGGGTGTGGGTACATTTTGGTATCCCATAAACCATTATCTCAGATTGGGATAGCCAGTTCCTCAACACATTCTGGTTGAGCCTCTGGTCACTGCTAGACACCAAGCTTACCAAATCCACTGCCTTCCACCCCCAGACGGATGGCCAAACCAAGGTCGTCAACTTGATTATAATTCACATCCTATGTATGTACACTTTGTTGGCAAATTCAGTGAACAGACATCGAATGCTTGTCTTTGATGACAACAGTGGAGATGGCAGGATAAGAGATTCGAACGTAAAAACTCAGGAGGAACAACATGGAGAAGACGCGCGCAGCAAAGCTCGAGGTACAAGAGTTTGCAGAGGAGAAGGAAGATGGTGACTATTGGATCCCATTCAAATTTCCCGAAAGGCCGATAGCCGTCAGATCTGCAGAAGCTGCGCAGAGGTTAAGCGCAAGGGTTAAGTCCTACTGTGCAGAGGTAAAATCCCGGAGGAATAGGGACCGTCCATTCGCAAGGACAGGTGGCATAGGATCGGGCGCTGTTGAAGTTATGCTCATCGGAGAATCGAGAATCGGAGTTTTACGAGTCCCGTGTTCAATTACAACGAAAACTCTGAAATCACGATATGCGATTTCGTGATTTGATCGCAGCCGTTAAATCAAGCAGAGATCAGGACCATCCACTTGTAGACATGAGGCTTCATCAGAGTTTCGGGGATCGGGGTTTCAATATGCAAAGAAAACAATGAAACGAAAACTTCGATTTCGCGATATGCGAAATCCCGACTGAATCTGCACCGTCAGATCAACATGAGATCTAGACCATTGATCCAACTCACGACGGTAGACCACGTCACCCAGGGACATGTGGCACAACCAGGGAATGAAAGGTGTCAGGTAGATTTAACACTTCAGGCACATGCAAGTCACGAATCAGAGTGACACGTGGTAGGATCTAACACGTGTCAAACCACGTGTGACGTCAGCAGAGGCATCGGCGATCGGGACTTTGTAATGCCAAAATCTCTTGACATCGAAAACCCCGAAATCGCGATATGCGATTTCACGATTTGATCGTAGCCGTTAAAGAAAGAATGATCTGGACCGTTGAATCTCTGCATGGAGTGCGAGTACAATTATGGTTGTGAAGATGACTCAGTGACCGTTAGATCCAAGCGCAAGACCCGATCATCGTCGGATCAAAGATAACCTGCACGCCCTTTTAAGTACAAGGAGAAGTGGGAGTAATCGCGATGTGCAAATCGCGAGATCTAATTTGAGCCGTCGAGCTAGAAGTGATCTGGACCGTTGAATCTCTGCATGGAGTATCAGGGATCGGGGATCGGGAATTTGAAATGTCAAAATCTCTTGACAACGAGAAACCCAAAATCGCGATATGCAATTTTGTGATGGAATCACAGTCGTTGGATAAGAAGTGATTTGGACCGTTGATCACAGACCGTATTGGATTATCGGGGATCGGGATTTCATTATGCAAAGAACACAATGCAACGAAAACACCGATTTCTCGATATGCGAAATTGCGATTGAATCTAGACCGTCAGATCCAGAAATGATCAGGACCGTTGATCTGACCTCTCATCGGAGTTTCGGGGATCGCGATTTGAAAGTGACAAGAACTTGCAACATTTGAAATGCCGAAATCGCGATATGCGATATCGCGATATAATTGTAACCGTTGAGACAAGATCGCACTCGGACCGTTGATCAAACTCTACGTCGGAGTTTCGCGAATCAGGATATGGTAAGGATTGTAACATGAGTTGCGAAATCGCGATATGCGATATCGCGACATAATCGTAGCCGTTGAGCCAAAATTACATCTGGATCGTTGATTCGACCGATATATGGAATTTTGTGTATCGGGATTTATAAGTGAAAAGAACATTGAACATGAAGAATGCCGAAACCCGATTTAAAAGGCAAGAATTATAAAGACTATCTAACGGTGTGGATAAAGTTTGAAACTGATCGGAGGGCTGCTGTTCTTCCTTATACATTAACGCTTCAGTTATGAATCAGTTAAGAGAAACAGACTAATGATGACAAATCGGTTAGCGTTTCAGTTGCCAAGACATATGTCCTTGTATTACCGATTGGAAGGGGAAGTGGAATCGTCAAGGTAGCTTGTATAAAAGAATATGAACGAGATTGAATTTGGTTGGTCGTTCTGAATGGAAAAAGCATGAAACAGTAAGAAAGGAGAAGAGGATGAGCATGAAATTTCAAGAGATATACAGAATGGAATGAAATGTAAAAGAGAGACAAAGCAGAATGAGAGACAGAGCAGAAGAAGAAGAACAAAATGACAGAAGAATGTGATGCAGAGCTGACCAGTTGAGGAAGAGAAGAATTGCAGAACAATCTATTGAAGACCAGATTTACAGAACAGATTAAAAATGGTAAGAAGTGATTTATCTGCATAAGTTGTCTGTGTATTTATTATTTGATATGCTAGGGAGGTTGGGAGGTGCTCGGG
>ML777939.1:479814-505070 GCA_009831015.1 Picea engelmannii | reverse complement strand
GCCATAACTCTCAAACCGTGAGGAGTTATGTGACATTCCACATACCACCGGAAATGGCATGACAAGCACTATCCATCTAGGATAGTTTCACCAACAACTTCATTGATATTCATCTCATTATTCCACATGCAAGCTTGGGTCCTACAACCATTCTTTTAGGATAACTCATTCCATAAAGCGTCTTCCCGTGAGGGCTTTCACCATAAGGGGACCACTTTGGAGTTCATATATTTGTGCACCTTATCAACCATGATAAGACAATAATGATTCATCTTTGCATCAATTGGTTTCTACTTGGACATATAACATTCTCATCAAGGGCATCATATCAATCAATTACTTGACATCAATCAATGACATCAATCAAACCAAACCATTTACATCAATGACATATGATCCAACAATTTCCCAAGTAATCAAACCATTGGCATCAATGACAACATGATCCAACAATCTCCCAAGTAATCAAACCATTGGCATCAATGAAAACATGATCCAACACCATGGATGTTGCACTACCCCTTGCGGAAACCCAGGAAGATTCGTCCTATGATCCAACTGAAGCTGACAAAGACACTTGATTCATTGAGTGGATCTAGTACATCCTCCAACAGATTCAGGATATTTTACAGAAGTCCAATTCCAAGTATAAGAGTGTCATGATCAACACTGGGTGCCACACAAGTTTTAGGTGGGAGACAAAGTTTGGTTGCACTTGTAAAAAGAATGCCTTATATGGCCTCATAATAATCTTCATCCACTCATTTATGGGCCTTACATGATCACCAAGATTGTGGGTGACAATTCTTTTGAGCTCAACAATCCTCCCTTTGTTGGCTTGCACCCAATGTTCAATGTGGACCTCCTTCAGCCATATTTTCCACCATTATTGGACAACTCAGAGATAGCAGAACAATTGACACCAATAAAAATCAACTGTGACTGCATGGAACATGCATCCACTGATCATATCGTGGACACATAGGTCAAGGGAACTCTCCAACAGAGGATCTATCTTTATGGGTTTGTGAATGCAGGGTAACTCCTGCATCAAGGCAAGTGGCTCACCTCGGGCCAAATTCAACATAAATTTCCTCATCTGATGGGGGAACTGAAAACAATGGATACCATTGCTTCCTAAGGGGGCAAGATTTATCCAATAGGATATCAGTTTCCACCCATCTATTCTAACTGGCTCAAAATAGTTTACTGGAAATTTACTATTTTTAGTAGTTTTTTGATTCCCAAACTTCTGGGGCCATTTTAAGGGCCTAAATGACATTTTTTTCATGATTAGGCACCTCAATGATGGCCAAATACTTTTATTAAGCCCCCAAAATTAACCTCCTTGTTTATACCTTTCCAACGAGATATCATGCACCCTAAACGAAGATTGTATGCAACAGTTACGACCCTGGGAAGCTGATATACTAACTTACCCCAACGAGGCCCACATAACTTTTGGCGCTACATCTACTAGGGTCATTTTTTTGGATGTTTAGGGTTTTGGCATCCATTTTTATTTTAAAAATTCCTTCAGATCCTCATTGTACTCATATTCTTATGAATTATCATCATCGTCACATCTCTTCTCAGAGATAAGATGCCACCATTCTAGCAAGCTTGTTTCAGTTTGCATTTTACAGTTTCAACATATTTCTTATTTAATAGAAATCCAGTTTCACTGTATCATTATTTTTATTCACTATGTATCTGTGTTAATATTATAAATCTGTGTTTTCATTTCATTCTACTCATAAATCCGGATCAGTGGAATCAGAGTGGTCTGCTCCTTGTCGTTTTTTTAGTGCATGTCCCCGATGAGGTCAGGGTATAGAGAGTTGAGTCTCGATCTTGTTTCTCTTGAGGAAAACTTCTCTTGCACTCTCAAGAAACCTTCCATGGTGGGAGAAAATAAATAATATGGGACAAAATATCCTTTCAATATGTTTCTCGAGGAATCCCTCCAATGACAGAGGAATGCGATGATGGACAACTTTGCACAAATCCTTCGACGACTACCGACAAGAGACACATCTGCCTCAAGCGGAGGCGCCAACCCCTTCAACGTAAAAATAAAAATTGATATTCCTATATTTGAAGGTCATATAGACGCAAATGTTGTAGACAATTGGTTGAATATGCTATAAGGGTATTTTTTTGTCCATAACTTTTCGAATAGAGAAAAGATTACTTTTGCGGTCCTCAAAGTCGTTCCCGATGTCAAATATTGGTGGGAGACTTTATGTGAGGAAAAAACAATGAAGGAACCCTCATTATTTACAGTCACACTTACCTAGGAATCTTTTAGGGATGCTATTAAGGAATAATACTACCCTGTTGGAAGTTATGATGACATGTATAAAAAATGGACCACATTGCGGTAGGAAAGGGACCAAGCAGTGCCAGAGTTCAAAAATATATTTCATACCTTGCGCACCAAGCTGGGTATCAAATATTCTGAGCGAAATATGGTGCTAAAGTATCGTGGTGTTCTACATAGATACATCCAGTAAGAAATGGAGTTTTTGGACATCTCTTCCTTAGGCACGACCTATCAATATGTCATCAAAATTGAGGAGAAGATTAAACAAAAGATGCAGAAATTTGGGTCTGGGAATCCCTCACAGCAGAAGCAGAGAAAGGGTAGCCCCAACCCATAGAACAAAGGACAAAGAAAAGATGGACAACCTCGGGACAACCAATTTAAGCCACAAGCAATGAAGGACAATGAAAATATGAAGAAATATAACGGGACGTGGTACGACTTCCATAAGAGCCCCTGACATAACACTGTTGATTGACACTCAAAGAAGTTATTGGTGGCAAAGGTGAAAGCTTATGAATTGGATGCAGGTTTCGACTCTAATTTAGAACCAGAAAAGGGGAGATGGTTCATTAATGCGGAACCCATTTCCACTGTTGCTACCACCAAGATCTAGCATGGTAAACTTGATGAGCTAGAGGAAGGCGATCACCTCTTTCATTCACAGATGTGGGTGAAAGGCACTCTATTGCAATTCATCATTGACAGTGGTATCCAAAAGAACCTCATCTCAACGAAGGTTGTAAAGTATCTGGCCCTACCAACAGTGCCACACCTACAACCCTACACCATCGGATGGCTCCTCCAAGGGAGCGATATTCACATCATCCAATAGTGTCGCCTGTCATACGACATCAAGCCATTCAAATATGAGGTATTGTGTGATGTTTATCCCCTTGAAGCTTGTGATGTTATTTTGGGCCAATCTTGTTTATGAAAACGTCATGTTTTATATGATTCTAGGCCTCACAGTGTTATTATTACTTTGAACAGGAAATTTTACAGGATATCCGAGGTAGTCCCACCTAGTGCCATTTCCTTGATCTCTACCAAGTAATGCAGGAAGGTCATCTCTCAAACTGGGAAGTTTGTATTCTTCATGATTCTCTCTCAAAGTGAGAGAAGGATTGAAGCCACATCCATGGCCTCCGCGGTCGATCTCTCTACGCAGCATAAGCATGTAAATAAGGTCATGGAAGAATACAAAGACATCCTCTCCTCACCTATCGTGGTACCTCTGCACTACCAGGTCAAGCATTCCATCGATCCAACCCCTAGTTCAACGCTACCCAATGGACCATTATATCATTTATCTTTGTTATAAAACAAGGAGATCAGTGATCAGATCCAAGAAGTGCTCCACAAGGGGCACATCTGACCCATCTCGTCACCTTGTGATCCAGATTTTATGAGCAGAAAAAAATGATTGCATATTATTAACAGGTTCTTAACACAAAATAACATAGATATAATAAAACTGGTTTTCTATTCAATAAGGAAATAAGCTGAAACTACAAAACGCAGCGGAAAACAAGCTTGCTGGAATGGTGGTGGATTAGCTGTGAGGAGAGATGTGATGGCTGTGCTCATTCACAAGAAGATGATTACAATGAGGCTCTGAAGTCCTTTTTACAATAAACATGAATTCCAAAAACCCTAGACATCCAAAAACCTAACCCTAGGAGATGAAGCGCCAAAAGTCATGTGGGCCCCGTTTGGGTAAGTTAGTACATCAACTTCCCGGGGTCGTAACTTTTGCATATGATTTTTGTTTTAGGCGCATGATAGCCCATTGGAAAGGTATCGTCTCGTTTTCCCAAAAAGCTTTGTTTTGGGCCTCAAAACAGCTTCAGAAGTTTCAGGACCCGAAAAGTTGCTAAAAATAGTAAATTACTAAAATTGCTAGAAAACTATTTTGAGCCAGTTGGAAAAGGTGGGTGGCCATCGATATCCACCTGGATAAATCCTCCCTCCTTAGGAAGCAATGGTATCCATTGCATTGAGTTCCCCCATCAGATGAGGAAATTTCTGCTGAATTTGGCCTCGGGTGAGCCACTTGCCTTGGTGTAGGAGTTGCCCTGCTTTGATGACTTGATAAAGCTAGATCCTTTGCTGTCGAGTGCCCTTGATCTGTGTCTCCACAATATGATCACTGGATTCTTGTTGTATGCATTCAGGGTTGAGCTCTTTTGGTTTCATATGTTCTGCTACTTCTGAGGTGTCCAATAATGGTGGGAAATAAGGGTGAAGGAGATCCACGTTGAACACTGGGTGCAGGCCAAGGAAATGAGGAATGTTGAGCTCAAAAGCATTATCCCCCACGACCTTGGTGATGGTGTATGACCCATAATGGAGTGGGAGAATATTCCAATGGGGTCTTGTAAGGAATTATTTTTGCAAGTGCAACCAAACTTTGTCACCCACCTAAAACTTATGTGGCACCCGATGTTGATCATGGCGCTGCTTGTACTTGTCATTAGACTTCTGTAGGATATCCTGAACTTGTTGGCGGATTTGCTAGGTCTGCTCAATGAACTAGGTGGCTTTTTTAGCTTCAATTGGATTAGGAGATGAGTCGGTTGAGGTGACGGCAAGGGGAAGTGCAACATATATGGGACCCAATGGTTGGAATCCCAACCCCACCTGAAAGGGGATATGGCCGGTTGAGCTATGCAGGGCTCAGTTGTAGCTATGATGGACATAGGGAAGGATCTCATCCCATGTGTGAGGGTGCTTGGAATTATAAATGCGAAGGATATGCACAATCATTTGATTTATGACCTTGGTTTGGCCATCTTTTTGGGGGTGGAAGGTCATGGATTTGGTGAGCTTGATGTCCAGCAGTGACCAGAGGCTCGACCAGAATGTGCTGAGAAATCGACTATCTCAATCTGAGACAATGGATTTTGGGATTCCAAAATGTACAAAGACTCATTCAAAGAAGAGCTTGGTAGTGGCCTCTACTGTGATGCTCTTCTTGCAGGCAACCAAAATCACCATGTTATAAAAGCGATCAACAACCACAAAAACACAGTCATTTCCCTGCTTGGTGGATTGAAGGCCCGACATGTAGTCCATTGATATGGATTCCCATGGCCTATCAGGAGTAGGAAGAGGTGTGTACAGGCCCTGTTTCTTAGTGGTCGGTTTGGCAATAGTGCAAGCAGTGCAGGACCTGATATACTTGCTCACCTCCTGTCGAAGTTTCATCCAATTGAAATGTTTCTGTAGCATCACCACTTTCTTTTTGATGCCGAAGTGTCCTACCACTCAATTGTAGTGGGCTTCCCAGATCATCTTCACTCGCTTTCTTGATGGAACACAGATATGGCCTATATGACACAACAACCCATCCTGAAGATGGAAATTATAGACAACTTCGTTTCCACCCAACATTTGGTAGGTGGTGGCGAAGTCCGGGTCTGTCTCATAGAGTTGGGGCCATCTAGAGGTCTCATGGCCATAAGAGTCTAGCACCATCATGAGTGTCGTGACTGGAGGTCTGCTAAGGTAATCAACGATATGGTTTGTGCTTCCTATTTTATACTTGATGTTGAGGTGGAATCACTGCAAGTATGTGTACCACTTTTGATGGCGGTCATTCTGCAATTTTCCTTGCGTTTGCATGAATTGCAGTGGCTTATGATCAGTGTGGATCTCTGTCTCCTTACTGAGAATGTAATGTCTCTACAGCGACAATATTTCATAGTGGAGTACATTTCTTTGTCGTAAGTAGGGTACTTACGGAAAACATCTGATAGTGTCTCACTATGATAGGCCACGGGGTGGCTGTGCTGAGTGAGAACGACACCCACAACATAGTCTGAAGCATCTATCTCGATCTCAAAGGGCTACTGCTGCTCTGGTAGTGAAAGTACTGGGGCTGAGCACACGTTCTGATTCAGATCATCGATCACTTTTTGTTGGGAACGGCCCCACGTAATTTAAACTTACCACCACCCTTGGTTATTTGGCTGAGGGCCCATGCAATATGGGAGAATCCCAACACGAACCTGCGGTAGAAATTGGCAAGGCCCAAGAAGCTCCGAAGCTCAGTGAGTGTGGTTGGGGCTGGCCAGCCACAAATGACTTGGATCTTGGCTGGATCCACATGTATGCCATGCTGATCAACGATGCATCCCAGGTAATGGACCCTATCCATGCCGAAGGAGCGTTTTTCCAAGTTGGCGTATATCTTGTGCTGTCGCAAGGTGTGCAGAACCTGCCGAACATGCTGTAAGTGTTCGACCCAAGTCTTGTTCTAAATGAGAATGTCATCCAGATGCACCACTACAAAATTATTGGTGAAAGGTCGCAGGATATCGTCCATCATCCTCATGAAAGTGGCTGGAGCATTTGTCAAACCAAAGGGCATAACCAACCATTCAAAAAGGCCTTCCTTTGACTTGAAGGCAATCTTCCATACATTTGTTTGTTCAATTAGGACCTAGTGGTAGCTATACTTTAGATCAATCTTACTGAAGTATTTTCCCGCCATGAGTTGATCAAGGAGGTCATCGATTCAGGGAATTGAGTACTGATTTCTGACTGTGATTTTATTCAGATCCCGGTAATTAATGTAGAGTCACCAGGTTCCATATTTCTTTTGTACCATCACGATTGGGCTCTCGCAAGGTGATGATATGGGATAGATGTGCCATTTGTGGAGCATTTATTGGATTTGTCGCTTGATCTCTTCATTCTCTGACAGAGAGAAACAATAGATTGGCCCATTGGGTAGTGGTGTGTTGGGGGTCAAATCGATGGGGTGCTTGACCTGGCAGTGCAGAGGTACCCCGGTGGGTGAGGAGAAGATATCCGAGTATTCTTCCATGACCTTATCTACTTGCTTATGCTGTGTGGAGAGGTCGGCTGCAGAGACCCTGGATGTGGCTGTGATCTTTCGCTCATTCTGAGAGCAAATTACGGAGAAGACAAACTTCCCCGTCTGAAATATGACCTTCTTGCATTTCTTAGCAGAGATCAAGGAAATAACATTAGGTGGGACTGCCTCGGGTATCCTGTACAATTTCCTGTTCAAAGTAATAATAACACTATGAGGCCTAGAATCATATACAACATGACGTTTCCATAAATAAGATTGGCCCAAAAGAACATCACAAACTTCGAGAGGAGAAACATCACACAATACCTCATCTTTGAAGGGATTGATGCCGTACGACAGTCGACATTGTTGGCTGACGCAGAGATCACTTCCTTGGCGGAGCCATCCAATGGTGTAGGGTTGTGGGTGCGGCATTGTCGGCAGGGCCAACCGCTTGACAACCTCTGCTGAGATGAGGTTCTTCTAGCTACCACTATCAATGATGAAGTGCAGCGAGGTTCCTTTTACCCACATATGTGAATGGAAGAGGCACTCTCCTTCTTCTGGCTCATCTAGTTCACTAGGCTGGAGCTTGGTGGTAGCAACGGTGGCACTGGGTTCCACATCAATGATCCGTCTTCCCCTTTCCGGTTCTAAATCAGAGTCAGAACCCGCATCTGATTTAGAGGCTTTCAATTCAGCCACCAATGACTTCTTTAAGTGGCAGTGAACAGTGTTATGCCAAGGGCTCTTATGGAAGTCGCACCACTTCTCAGTGTCTTTATTTGTCTTTTCGGTGTCCTTCTTTGCTTACGGCTTGGAATGGTTTTCCTGATACTGTCCATATTTTCTATGTCCTTTGTTTTGTGGGTTGGGGCTGCCCTTTCCTGGATTTTGTTGTGTGGGGTTCCTAGGCCCAAATTGTCGCGTATTTTGTTTGAGCTTTTGCTCAATTTTGATGAAATATTGGTAGGCCGCGCCCAAGGATGAGATGTCCAAAAAATCCATTTTGTTCTGGATGTATCTATGCAAAGAACCACGATACTTGAGCACAAGATGTTTCTCTGAATCTTTGATACCCATATTGGTGCGCAAGGAATGGAATATATTTGTGAAATCTGGCACTGCTTGATCTCTTTCTTGCCGCAGTGTGGTCCATTTGGTATACAAGTCGTGATAACTTTCGACAGGGTAGTATTGTTCCTTAATAGAATCCCTAAAGGATTCCGAGGTGGCTGTGACTGTAAATAATGAGGGTTCCTCTATTTCCTTTTGCTCATAGAAAGTTTCCCACCAATCTTTGACATAGGAAATGACTTTGAGGAGTGCAAAAGTAATATTTTCTCTATTTGAAAAGTTATGGATAGAAAAATACCCTTCTAGTATATTCAACCACTTGTCTACAACATCTGCATCTATCTGACCTTAAAATATAGGAATATTGAAGTTTATTTATACCTTGAAGGGGGTGGTGCCTCCGCTCGAAGAAGATGCGTCGCCTGTTGGTAGCCGTTGAAGGATTTGCATGAAACTATCCATCATCTCATTCCTCTGTTGCGTGAGGGCTTTCTCAAGCAACATTTTGAAAGGATCTCATGTCCCATCATATTTCTTTTCTCCTACCATGAGAGATCGCTTGGGCGTGCGAGAGATTTTTTCCTCAAGAGAAACAAGCTCGAGACCCAACTCTTTGTACTTCGACCTCATTAGGGACATGCATTAAGACGACAAGGAGAAGACCGCTCTGATACCAATGATCCAGATTTTATGAGCAGAACGAAATGACTACAGATTATTAACAGGTTCTTAACACAAAATAACAAAGATACAATAAAACTGGTTTTCTATTCAATAAGGAAATAAGTTGAAACTGTAAAATGCAACGGAAAACAAGCTTGCTGGAATGGCAACGAATTATCTATGAGGAGAGATGTGACAGATGCACTCATTCACAAGAAGATGATTACAATGAGGCTCTGAAGGCATTTTTACAATAAACAAGAATGCCAAAAACCCTAGACATCCAAAAACCTAACCCTAGGAGATGAAGTGCCAAAAGTCACGTGGGCCCTGTTTGGGTAAGTTAGTACATAAACTTCTCGGGGTCGTAACTTTTGCATACGATCTCCATTTTAGGCACATGATATCCCGCTGGAAAGGTATCATCGAGGAGATTCATTTTTGGGGAAACAATGAAGAAACCTTCATGTTTCTCCATGTTTTCCCCAAAAAATGTCGTTTAGGGCCTCAAAACGGCTCCGAAAATTTCAAGACCCAAAAACTTGCTAAAAACAGTAAATTACTAAAATTGCCAGAAAAATGTTTTGAGCCAGTTGGAAAAGGTGGGTGGCCATATATATCCACCTCGACCACCTTATGGAAGTGAAATTGTGCTGGTGCAGAAGAAAGACGAGACCTGACAACTTTGCATTATTTACCAGGCCCTAAATAAAATCACAGTTAGGAACCGATACCCGATTTCCTGAATCAATGATCTCCTTGATCAACTTAAGGGAGCCAAATACTTCAGTAATATTGATCTGAAGTCTGACTACCATCAGGTCCCAATAGAGAAGACAAATGTATGGAAGACTTCCTTCAAGTCAAACAAATGTTTTTTTGAATGGTTGGTCATACCCTTTGGTTTGAAAAATGCCCCAACAACTTTCATGAGGATAATGGATGACATCTTGCGACCTTTCACCGATTCTTTTGTAGTGGTGTATCTGGATGACATCCTCATCTACAACAAGACTTTTGCAGAACACTTGCAGCACATTCAACAAGTTCTTCACACTCCACGACAACACAAGCTATATTCAAACTTGGAAAAATGCTCCTTCGGCATGGACATATTCCACTACCTACATTACATTGTTGATGTGCATGGTGTGCATGTGGATCTAGCCAATATCCAAGTCATCCATAAATGGCCAGCCTCAACCATACTCATTGAGCTTCGAAGCTTCTTAGGCCTTCCTAATTTCTATCGTAGGTTCGTGTTGGGATTTTCCCATATTGCATGGACCCTTATCCAAGTAACCGAGGGTGGTGGTAAGGAAAAATTTGTGTGGGGCCTGTCCCAACAATAAGAATTTGTTGATCTGAAGCATCGCTTGTGCTCAGCCCCAATGCTTTCATTACCTGACCTGCAATAGCCCTTTGAAATCGAGACAGATGCTTCAGACTATGTTGTGGGAGATGTCCTCACTAAGGCCATGGGAATCCATCTCAATGGACTACATGTCAGGCCTTCCATCCACCAAGCAAGGAAATGATTGTGATTTTGTGGTTTTCGATTGCTTTTCCAAGATGGCGATTCTGGTTGCCTGCAAGAAGAGCATGACAACATAAGCCACTTCCAAGATCTTCTTTGAACGAGTGTGGGTACATTTCGGTATCCCACAAACCATTATCTCAAATCGGGACAACCGGTTCCTCATCACATTCTGGTCGAGCCTTTGGTCACTGCTAGACACCAAGCTCACCAAATCCACTGTGTTCCACCCCTAGATGGATGGCCAAACCAAGTTCATCAACCAGATGATCGTTCATATCCTACACATGTACAATTTCAAGCACCCTTGCACATGGGATGAGAGTCTTTCCTATTTTCATCCCATCTACAACATAGCCATACATAAATCAACTGACCACAAGCACTTTCAGGGGGGGTTGGGATTTGAACCATTGGGTCCCATAGATGTTTGACTACCCCTTGCATCCACCCAGGAAGACTTGTCCCATGCTCTGAATGAATATGACAAAGCCACTCGATTCATTGAGCAGATCCAACACATCTTCCAATAGGTTCAAGATATTTTATAGAAGTCCAATGCCAAGTACAAGCAGCGCCATGATCAACATCAGGTGCCACACAAGTTTTAGGTAGGAGGAAAAGTCTAGTTTCATTTGCATAAAGAATGCCTTACAGGGCTTCATCGGAAGCTTCATCCACTCCTTTATGGACCTTAAACCATCACCAATTCTATGGGTGACAATGCTTTTGAGCTCAACATTCCACCCTTCCTTGGCTTGCACCCAGTGTTCAATGTGGACCTCCTTCGACCATATTTTCCACCATTATTGGACACCTTAGAGATAACAAAATAGTTGACACCAACATATCTCAACCCTAACCGCATGGAACATGGATCCATTGATCATATCATGGACACATAGGTCAAGGGCACTCTCTAGTAGAGGATCAAACTTTATTGGTTTGTCAAAGCAGGGTAGCTCCAACATCAAGGCAAGTGGCTCACCCGGGGCCAAATTTAGCAAACATTTCCTCATATGATGGGGGAACTCAATGAAATGGAGACCATTTATTCTTAAGGGGGGAGGATTGATCCAGGATGATATCAGTGACCACCCACCTATTCCAACTTGCTCAAAACATTTTTTTGGCAATTTACTATTTTTAGCAGTTTTCCGGTTCACAAACTTTTGGGGCCATTTTGAGGGACTAAACTACTTTTTTTCATGATATGGAACCTCAATTACGGCCAAAAGAGTTTATTGATCCCCCAAAATGAATCTCCACGTCGATACCTTTCTAATGATCTATCATGCACCTTAAACAGAGATCGTATGCAAAAGTTATGACCCCAGGAAGTTGATATACTGACTTACCCCAACGAGGGCCACATGAATTTTGGCGCTTCATCTCATATGGTTAGGTTTTTGGATGTCTAGGGTTTTGGAATTCATTTTATTGTAAAAATTCCTTTATAGCCTCATTTTACTCATCTTCTTTCGAATGAGCATAGCCTTCACATCTAATCTCAGAGATAAGCTGCCACAATTCTAGCAAGCTTGTTTCAGTCTGCATTTTACAGTTTCAACATTTTTCTTATTTAATAGAAATCCAATTTTATTGTATCATTGTGGTTATTCACTATGTCTCTATGTTAATATTATAAATCTGTTTTTTCATTTTGTTCTTCTCATAAATCTGGATCAAAGTACTGATGACATAAGAAGTACAAGTGGAGAAACTTTCTACTTAGATGACTTCTTAGTGTCCTGGTTGAGAAAGAAGCAATCTTCAATATATGTATCCACAACAGAAGTAGAATATATCACAACAACATGTTGTACTCATATTATATGGATGAAACAAACCCTTCAATATATACAAGTGATTGATGAGCCTATTCCGATACTCTGTGACAACACCAGTGCTATAAGCATCTCCAAGAATCTAGTGATGCATTCCAAGACCAAACATATTCCTATTAAGTTTCACTTTCTATGGGAACAAGTCACATAAAATGATATAAAGTTGGAGTTCAATGGGACAAAAGTGTTAATTTTTGGGCAACATCGAAAAAACATTCTACTAGATTGATAATTAATAATATGATTATTAATTATATTATTATTAATGTAATAATATAAAGTATAAATATTCCCCGGATGGGGTGCCACGTAGAATAGGGAGGACACACGAGGACGAGCTGGGCAGGGCCATAAATATTGGCCACCAACTCCCATCTCCTCATCATTAAGATGGGAGTGAGCCTGAGCAGCCAAAACCAGAGGACGAGGCCTCTCACGCAAGTGAAGAGGACAGAGGACCAACACACTAAGGGCATAGCCTTAATGACCAAGGCTGTCACAGTCACCTTCATCCTTATCAATCACTCTGGTGGTTATGCAATGTATTTGGGAGTTTCACGGTCGAAGGCTGAACCTTCAGAGTGCTGGTGTAGAGACACTTACCCATTTGGCATTTTGGTTCTAACTCTGCTTCTCTACATGCCGAGAGCAAGAGGACGACCTTGCAGAGGTGTTTCATGGTATGCATTTGAATCCCGTAGAAAGAGGCAAAATAAGTTTGAAAGAGCACTAGCTATGGCGGGCACTCAGAGAACCAGGAAGCCTTGGACGCCTCCCATGGCTTATGTGGAGCATATTGTTCTAGATGAACCCATCCAGGTTCCTCCAGCACATCTCCTCTTCACTGTTCTGGATAATTTGGATCCCCCCACCTATTTCATGGATGAAGCCAAGCCTTAGGATCTAGGAACGACACACAATCACAAGGAAGGTGACCCAACATGGGAACACACAAATTTCTACGTCGAGGAAGAATTCTCGGGTAGCATAGATAAAAAGGAAAATTCAGCAAGCGATGAATTTTTAGAGGAAGCGGCTCGGCAGGATGAGAAACAAGTGTTTAAAAGTCAACAAGAAACATGTGTCTAATTTACTTTTCCCTTAAATAAATATTAATCTATTATCTCATTCATAACTGAGCGATTTGGAGTTGTAACAAAATTATAAGTGTAGTTAAGTGAGTTAAGCTCAGTTGCACTACTTGTAACTAAACTTACACTAGTGAGAGTTCAGTGAATTAATTATTAATTAATTCAAATCAGTGAACTCACATGCAACTGAAGATTCACCACAGTTAACTACATGCATGTCAGATCCAATGGAGACCCAATTGAGATAACAGGTGAAAGGGATAGTTTGGCTATCAGTTGTGATTTGAGTGAAGTGTACTCATGCAATCACACATGCAGTGGATATGCTTATGAGCATGTGAAAACTAGGCAATTCAAATTCAATTGTGAGAATTCTAATTGCAGGAATTGTGCAGAGGAGGCAGGCTGCCTGGAGACAAAAATTGGCACATGTATTTGTTGAGTTTTCTTGTATGACAGTGTGAGACGATTGTGTTATACTGAGAGCTCTTGGATTAGAGTTTTGTATGAGATTGTTTCATGATACATGATATACATAATATATGATATTGGGGTTTTTAGCTTCCGTGTTATGTGTTCTTGATATTTCACTTTGTGATCGTGGTTTAAATTTCCGCAAGAATATTAGTAGAAGCGATTCTGTATTTAACAGTGGCATATAATTGTTAGATTAGGAGAATCACAGGAAATACTTAATTTGTATTGAAATTTCTATAGCAAGGACACCAAGGTGACAGAGAAAATGAAGAAATAGAGGGTAGCAGCGTACATAAGCCAATTCCCCTCTCCTCCGCTCAGGGAGAATGGAAGGACCAATCTCCACTCCTCCACCTGGAGCACCTGAAACTAATCTTTGAAACATGCAACATGCTGGACGACCAAATCTACAAGGTCCTCCAAGTCAGACAACGCCTCAACATGATGTATGCTGCATACTCCAACACATCTCCAAGATGACAATGCCCTACGTGCGCACATTCCTTCGCACTTCCGGCGAGATGGGGAAAGAATGACAAAGTCGATGAGGACACTGGGTAACTGGTTCCGTGAATGTTCATAGTTAGAAATTTTCTTTTGTTTCGAACTAGAGCTCTAACTTAGTTAGACTATCATTATGCTATCAGTAGTAAGCTATGGAACAGTCTGAAACTAATGGCAGCCATACATCTTGGTTTCCTTCGGGCATGACAGATGGCGACCTGACTCTTTTTGTGTGAAAACAAGTGGCATGGGACAACCAATTGTCCCACTTTCCTTTTTAGGCAGGACAACTGGCACTCCCAAAGACTTTGTAAGCCTGCACTTTTAATATAACATGATCCTCCCCCTTTTTTACTTAAAAAATAAATATAAAGTATAAATATATATAATAAAGTATAAAGTATAAATATAAAGTATATTTATATTATATGTATAATATAATATAAAGTATAAATATATTTATTACCCAAGGGATAACATCTCTTCATGGATGGTCACCATGCTCACCATATGATCTTTATGTATAGAACACTCATCATTGTAATAATATATTCATTCACATACAATATCATCTCTTATGAAAAATCAACATGGTATTAGAGCGAAACTATGTTTGACTCCCTCAGAGGAGGGCCTAGGAAAATGAGAGTAGAGTAAAGTCTTGGGAGTGTTAAATTTATGAGGTTGTTGAAATCTCTATGTACAACATATTTACTTTTTACTCTTACCTTAATTATAGAAATAATTCCATAAATTATGGTGGGCAGAATTTTCTAGTAAAAATGTCTAATTACCTAAATATGAGGAATGTACTACATATTTACTTATACCTATATTTATGCAAAGAATCACATGAATTATGGAGGAACAATTTAACAAAGTCAAATACTATGTGGATGGATTATAACCAAATTAATCTTTGGGTAGTTACGGGAGGTATTCTCCAACTATTAATAAGAAAGAAAATTTAAATTAATTTTCAAAGAGACGTGTCTTTTTGGATAAATTTATTATTACTATAAAAAGACTCAACAATAGACACACATATTTTTCTCTCTCACACGTGGAAAGTGATCTAAGGAAGAGGCTGAAGTTTCTAAGTAGTTGATATTTTCTTAGTAATTACTTAGTGATGTTCTAGAGTTTACTAAAGTAATATCCTTGGAAGTAATTACCACTTGCAGAAAATTGTGCTTGTCTAATTTAACACTATAAAATCAACATGGTTAGCCATATGACATCGAGTATATGACGGATCTGTGTTAGTATAAGATGTATCATTTCTAGGGTCACTATATAGAGTTGTGCACAAGATAAATTGATCTCCTCTAGGAGATGTTTTTTTGTTGTTCTTGTTTCTTGTTCCAGGCACATCACAAGTAATAGCTCTGAGAAGGAGCCATAATGACAGTTGCAGGAAGGAACATGAAGCAAGACTATCTAGACATATTGTTATCCACAATTTTGGTCACGATGATGATGTTATGATGATGGAAAAATCAGGCTCTTCACTAGAACACTTTTCTGAGAAAAGTTACTTTTGTTTGCTTTCAGAAATCATATTTTTAAGGGAGGTTCGCAGGCTACCTATATAGTTGCCTGTGAGAATGCATGATTCTTGGAGGCTGCATTAAGATGGGGTGCGAGAGGTTCACACTGTACCTAACTATCAGGCTGCGAACATCTTCTAAAGAAAGGAAAAAGATAAATTCTCGAACCTTCTAGAAGGGAATCTTCTAGAAGGATGAGTTGGCATTCGAATGGTTATCTAAGTACTGGTTTTCCTGATATCTTGGGATCATTCCTATCCAAGTAACTAATCTATTCTCTTCTATATATTGAGGGGAATGCTCATGGAAAAGGTTAGAAGCAAACTAGCAAGAGATTGATTGGAGAATTAGTGGAGGATTGTATGAAGGACTGATGCTACAACAACTAGAGACACCAGCAAGGTTATCAAAAGTGGTTGATTTTCTTCATGCATGAGCAAGTGTGTGTGTCAGAGCTAGGAGCCATCGAAAGGAGGTTTGAAACATCAAGGCTCAGGTTGTAAGTTTCACTTTCAATCAATATAATACAGTAATATGTCCCTTTCCCATAAAGCTAATGTCACTTTATTGTATAACTCCTTGATCATATACATAGATTAATTGTTGAATATATTGAATTGTCTTTACTTTGATTGGTTTGTTTTGTTGTGGTTTGAACGATACAAGAGCATTGGAGCGAAGCTTGGAACAAAAAAGACCCAAGGAAGTGATCATAAGGTATGTACATGATTCTTGCCTCCTAGTTCATTCAACAGTCAAAATCTAGGGAAAGTGTATTATTCTGTCCTGCTTTGTTCTAGATCCAGGTGGATCTAGGGAGATCGGTTTGTGTCCGCACTCACAGATTTATCCTGAAACAGAATTGGCGACTCCACTGGGGAACATTCCCTTTTTCTTTATGGTTTTTGAGTTTTCTGTGGCCATTTGCTCTATTTTCATTTTTCTCCTGTCTTGTCAGTCTCTGAGTCTTCATGATATCCTGATAGACTTACTGGGTTCAGAAGCCTATTTGAATTTTACTCCATTCTTCAAAATTTTTGTCATGTTCAGAAGTTCTCGCACTGTGTTTAACTGCAACTTGCGAGAACTAGTCAGGTTTGCACCCTGTACATAGGGTTCAGTGAGAACACCTCACACCTTGCTACAAGGTTGCCTGCGAGAATCTTATCTTCTCGCACTGTGTAACACTGCTTGCCTGCGAGCAAGATTTTTGAAAATTTTGAAATTGAGTTTTGATTTTTTCAACTGCTCAGATCAGTTGAATTACCTCTTTTGGGCTTATTGGATCATTGATTTATATATCTCTTGCTTTAGTTTGCATGCTTGAACAGTTTTAGGGTTTCAAGGTTTTTTGGCCCTTTGTAGCTTGACTTTCGTTTCTTGGCTCTTATTGGAAAATTCATTCTCTCTGACTTCTAGAGTTGAGTGTGTCTGATTGGCTGAGAACCAGTGATTGGTAGAGAGTTAAGTGCTTGGTGTTTCTCATTTTCTTGTTGGTTTGAAAGAAAATTTTTATTTGCATTGAGAAGACTCATTGGTTTGCTCTTTGTTTTTACTTTCATTGAAAGAGTTGATTGGGTTGTTATTGCTTAATTCTTTATGATTTGATTTTATGCTTTCTCATTGATATAGTGAGAATTCTTTTTGGAAAGTGAACAATAATCTTTTCTTTCAAAAAACATTGTTTTTGTCCTAGGATTCTAAACGATCCTATTCGTCACTCTCCCCAATGGCCTGCTATTCCTGCTAAACTTCCATCGAATATTCCGAAATTCGATGGCAAAGCGGGAGAGGACCCAAATAATCATGTCATGAATTTTAATTTATGGTGTTCGTCCAACTCGCTGATGGATGAATCCATTCGTCTACGTATTTTTCAACAAACCCTTACCGGTTCGACCGCAAAGTGGTATATTGAATTGCCACGAGGTTTCTTTTCTGATTTCAACACCTTAGCTATGGATTTTCTCACACATTACCAGTTACCGATCTGTTACAATACTGGGATTGAGATCTTGAGTTCTTTCAAACAAACTAAAGGCACTCATATCTCAGATCATATTCATGAGTGGCGAAGGAGATGACGTCTCATTAAACTTGAACTCCCTGATCAGTTACTGGCAGAATGGTTTACGAAATATTTCGTGAACGAAATTGGTAAAGACATTGCTATGGGTGGTGTTGTTATAGAGGAGCAGGCTATAAGTCGGGCTTAGTATCTTGATCTCGTTTATTCGCAAACGGGAACACTTTATGATTTACTACCTGAACTACCTCGTCCTGGTACTTCCAACACTTCAATTGCTCTAGCTTCCTCACATGCAGCTGATGGTGTGATTGGTACTGCTCATACCCACTCACATTCTGTTTCAACTACAACCCCTAAATCCAATTCTTCTAATGTTCAAAATTATCCGTCTCCTGCCCCTTCCACCGGTAAAACTTCTGAAGTGAACGTTGTTCAGTCTACACCGACCGGTAAAAATAAATCAAAGAAAGGAAGAGGCAAGAATAAGGAGAGTAAAAATAATAATCAAAATGAGCAAACTAAAACCCCTGCTGTTGAAGACCAGGATAAGCGCAAACTATGCTACCCTTGCCTTATCTGTGGTGACGATCACTACACGAAGGATTGTCCTCGACGTGCCAAAGTTACTAAGTTCCTTCAAGGAACGTCGAAACCATCTACGCCGACAGTCTTGTCCCAACCCTTCCCATCTCAGCAACAGGCCCAGTTGGTCATCCACGACCAACCATCTACTTCTACAACATCATATGTTTTGATGTGCACTGGTGATTCTAAGAACAATGACGTTGCCATCACAACTAGAGCCAAAGATTATTCTCCATCTAAGGAGAAGGTTGACGATTTACCTCCTGCTTTGGTACAACCCTCTCCACCGACTCCACCTACCAACGGTCCTCTTCATATCGAACGACCGAGCTCTGATACAGTCCTACGACCCCCTAAGGGTGTTATTCGCAAATCGTCCTTCAATCCGCATGCTCGTGTGGCCCGAAACTATAGTATTGTCGAAGATCTGGCCCAAGCACCTTCAGCGATGTCTGCCCTTGAAGTCCTTCAGTCTTGTCCTACACAACGAAGGGCTCTGTTGAAATCTATAGGTGGAATTGATCCTACAGATACGAATCTAATAGTCTTTGACTTGGAAGATCATATTCCAAGGTTACCCCCTCAACTTTCATTTTAGATACAAGTTGTTGTCTCAGACAAAAATATTTGCTGAACTGTTATTGATGAGGGTGCCTCTACATGTGTAATGTCTTTTACTTGTTGGAAAGCCATTGTCTCTCCTCCTTTAAATGAATCACAAAATACTTTGAAAGCCTTTAATGGCTCAGGTGTCAAGCCTTACAATGTTCTTCCATCGTTGCCTGTTACTCTAGAAGGTAATACAGTCCAAGTTGAAGTGGAAGTTTTCGATGCTCCCCTGGATTATAATCTTCTACTTGGTTGTAGCTGGATAGATTCTATGCGTGCTGTTGTGTCAACACTTTTCCGTGTCATGCGATTTCCTCATCAAGGAAAGGTGGTTACGGTTGATCAACTTGCCTTCTTTAATTCTGATACTCGTACTGGCAACGTGCCGTTTATAGCTAAAAATCCACCGGGAGATGTCGGTGTAGGACTTTTAAAAGACTCCTCGTTAATGGGCACTTTCCCCATACCACCACCACCCGATATTCCACGCTCGTCAATTGCTTCTATTAATATGATCTTTGCTATACCTCATGAACTTCCTGTGTCTGTCGACCCTTGGATAGTCCCTGATCCTGGAGATCATACTCGTTTCGGCGACACCATGCCGTTAAGTCCAGTTGAGTCTGCTTATCACGCGATTCAATCGACAACACCTTCTATGCCCTCTCTTGAGGAGTTGTCTCTTGATCCTTTCTGTGTCATCTTTCCCACTAACGATATGATCATGTACGTCATGGAGGACACCCCTTGGGATGATGGGAATCATCGTTCCATACTGTTTCTGGAACAACACACTCTCGAGAATTATCAGCGGATTTCGACTTCGTCGACCGTTGTTGTCATATCGACCGTTCCCGGATCTACATGTGATGTGTTTGCGGAAGGGAACCTCAGTAATATTTCTCCTACGATACCCATTGATATATCAGTTAAACCTGGGATAGTTGAAAATGTTCATATTGGAGCTTCGTGTTCTCCCGAAGAAATTGTCACTTATACTTTCCTGTTTAAAGAATTTCGTGATATCTTTGCCTGGAGTTACGAAGAGATGCCAAGTATCGACCCTGCTATTGTTGTGCATGAGATAAAAACATAACCTAGAGCTAAACCAGTCCGGCAGCGCCTTCGTCCGGTCCATCCACGTAAAGCGAAAACTATCAAACTCGAAGTTGAAAAACTTCTCAAAGCCGATTTTATTTATCCCGTGGCTCTGACAGAATGGGTTTCCAACCCTGTACCAATTGATAAGAAAGGTGGTAGTATACGTGTTTGTGTTGATTATTGGGATATTAACAAAGCCTGTCCGAAAGACAACTTTCCAACCCCTTTCGTCGACCAGATCATCGATGACTGTGCCGACAGTGAAATCTTTTCTCTCATGGATGGATTTTTCGGCTATAATCAAATTAACATCGCTCCTGAGGACCAACATAAAACTGCTTTTATTTGTCCTTGGGGTACTTTTTCCTATAGAAAACTTCCCTTCGATCTTAAGAATGCGGGCACGACGTTTCAACGTGTTATGTCTTATGCGTTTCACGATATAGAGCATATCGTTCAACCTTATTTGGACGATTTGACAACTCATTCTTTACATTGAGTCGATCACCCCAATCATCTCCAAGAAATTTTCGTTCATTGTCGGTTCTATCGCATTCATTTAAACCCTCATAAATGCATCTTTTGCGTAGAGTCCGACCGTCTTCTAGGTTTCATTGTTTCACGTCAAGGGATCCGGGTAGATCCTATAAAGGTTGAGCTGATTCTTAACCTTCCTCCTCCTTCTTCACTGTGCTAGTTACAAAGTTTGCAGGGGAAAGCAAACTTTCTTTGTCGTTTCATCCCTAATTACACCGAGATTACTTGTGGTTTTACACGTCTTCTAAAGAAAGGTTCAGGGTTTGTCTGGGATAAAGTTGCCAACAATGCTTTTGAATCTTTGAAGTTGTCCCTCACGAAAGCTCCACTTCTTTTCCCTCCTGATTATAGTCGGGATTACTTTCTTTATCTAGCTGCTTCCGAGTATACTATCAACATGGTTCTCATTCAAGAGGATGATGCACATGATGAACATGTTATATATTAATTGAKTCGAAGTCTTACTTCAACTGAAATCAAGTACCAACATGTTGAAAAACTGGCTTTGGCTACTGTTCAAGCGGTTCAACGTTTTCGCCATTATATTCTCTCCAGGAAAACTACAGTGATTTCACATTGTAACCCCATGCAACATATTTTGACACGTCAATTGCTGGGGGGAAAGTAATCCAAGTGGATTGTTATTCTCCAGGAGTTTGATTTGGAATTAAATCACGCCACGTCGAAGAAATCCTTAGTTTTTGCTGAGTTAATTTGTGATTTTCCCCACTCTTCCACGGAAAATGTAGCAGTAGATTCATTACCTGATGAATCACTTTTCCTTATTAGTACTGACGATATTTGGTATGGAGATATCATTATATATCTCCAAACTCAAACTTTTTGGCCTGCTTTGTCTAGCACCGAACGACGTCGTATCCGTTATCAAGCATGTCAATATATTATCCTTGGAGATACTCTTTACCGTCGAGGCATTGACTCTGTTTTTCAACGTTGTTTGACTTTTGATGAAGCTGAGAAAGCTTTGAATGACTGCCATTCTGGAGCATGTGGTGGTCATATGTCTGGGTATGCTACTGCCCAGAAGATCTTACGCGCGGGATATTTTTGGCCTTCCTTGTTCAATGACTGCATTACTGCTATTCAGAAGTGTCATGCCTGCCAGACCTACAACCAGAAAATTTGGTCGCATCCTGCTCCCCTTCATCCTGTAGTCTCACTTAGTCCTTTTGAAAAATGGGGCATTTATTTCATGACATGTCACCCTCACTCAGCTGGGGGGCATGGTTACATTATTGTAGCTGTTGATTACTTTACAAAGTGGGCCGAGGCGATGCCAACATTCGATAATATTGGAAAGACTACAATGTTATTTCTTTTCAACCATGTCATAACTCGTTTTGGTGTTCCTCAGGCTATCGTTACCGATAACGATAGTCATTTTAGGAATTTTATGATGTCTGAACTTACGGAAAAGTTGGGTCTTCGTCATGATAGCTCAACACCCTATTATCCGCAAGATAATGGTTAGGTCAAAGAAATCAATAAGGTTCTTATAACTTTGATTCGATGGATGATAGGAATTCATAAAACCAGCTGGCACACGATGTTGTTTTTGGCATTGTGGGCATATCTAACATCTGTTAAATCCGCTATGGGGTTTACGCCCTGTCAATTATTCTATGGCATGGAAGCCATTCTTCCAATAGAATGTGAAATACCTTCTCTGAAGCTAGCTGTTGAACTCTTACCCAATACTTCTACTGAAGAGGAACGTTTGTTGTATCTGATGCGATTAGACGAGACTCGCCGTGATGCTACTCTAGTAATAGAAGCCCAAAATAAATGTGTTAAGGCATGGTATGAAAAGCATGTCAAGCCTCGTGTTTTCTCTGAAGGAGATCTTGTTCTTCTGTATGAAAAAGATAAAGATGTCTTAGGAGCTGGGAAATTCAAACCAATGTGGCGTGGTCCTTACATTGTTCGCAAAGTTTTGGAAAAAGGAGCGTATGAGCTGGTTGATTACGATGGTATACCTTTGAGTGAAACCAGGAATGGGTTGTACTTGAAGAAGTACTATGCATAATTTATTTGTGCAAGAGTACTTGTATTTTTATGTATCATACTATGTGTGTGTTACTTTAGTTTGCTTTTGACGTTATCTGGTCTCTGCCCTTACATGACGTTGTGTTTGATTGCCAGATGTTGGAATATTCGCTACCTTATATTGGCTTCGCCGATGGTGCTAGCCGTAGTACTCGGAATCTAGCTTCCGCTGCATGGGCAATCTATGCCCCAACAAACGAGCTTATATCTTTATGAGGTGTATGTCTTGGCCGAGCAACCAACAACATCGCAGAGTATAGCGCCGTTATTGAATTATTGGTTGATGCTATCTCTCTCAGAATTCGTCATTTGGTTGTGCGACTTGACTCGCACCTTGTAGTACTATAGCTAAGTAATGTCTACTCTATTCGAAGTCCTACTTTATTAAGGGTATATTTGCGGATTCGCCTCTTGGAACGGTATTTTGATCACATTGAATATCAACATATTCCTAGATGTCTTAATACATTAACAGATGCTTTAGCTAATTATGTATTGGATAGACATTTAAATCATTTATAAATCAAACACATTACAATTCACACAATGTAAAGTAAACTGGTAGAAGCCGTCTGTATATATATAACGATCAAAAGAGTTTGTTTTTACAAAATGTTTGTCCGAAGAACAAAATATCAAAAATTGAAGCTTATAGCTTCTACATAGTGACGTCACAGATGACGTTCACAGTAACACATAACTTCCCTAGCTACCCTGCAGAGCAATCAACCCATAGCTGCTGAAACCCCTACAGTATGATGCTGATCGCGTCGTGGAACCTCTTCTAGAGTCATATCTGGAATGTCTGCTGTCAGGCCTTCTAGGTTCTGTTCCACCACTTGGTAATCTTCGACATACTGAGGTAATACTGCTGCTTCTTCTCCTCGTCGCTGGATAGGAGAACTGCCAGCAGGTCTATACGGTCCAACGTCTGTGTTATCAACAAATATTTTATGTTAGTCTTCGGATAAATCTATAAAACAAAAACATTTAAATATGATAAAAATTCAAAAACATTTAAAAACAAAAAAAATTGTGTTCTTCTTACTGAGGTCTCCCCACTGAGCGTCCTCAAGTAGTGCTAGATCTGGATCTCCTCGGAAATCCAACCTGGCATATGCGTAGTCATCGACCATCAGCATCTGGTTTTGCAACCAGTCAAAGAAAATATCGTCATATTTGACGATTGGTCCTACCACGTGTCGGGCCATGAGCCGACACCATCGTAACATCCTCAGATCCCTAGGACCCGAAAAGTTCCACTCAGCCTGTAGTCTAAGCACAGGGACTCGCTCGAGGAAGAAAGACACTAACAAAGATCCATATCCAAATTGTTTCAGTTCACCCCGCCTGCACTTGGTCAGTTGTCTTTTAATACTGCGCAACACTGCATCAGCCCAGTTAAATACTCAAGGCTCAGTACACTTGATGGCGTACTGGAAATAGATCTGCAATACCATATGGGGAGCGACACTTCCAGCCATCCGAGCAATCGTGACGAGAATAGTGCAGAGAGTCAAGTCAGTTACTCCCCAGATTGCCACTTTCCCTTTCTTTCTTTTAGCCTCAGGTACACAGTATTGGTTGCAATATTCACTCATTTTTAACCCGCCTGCTCTGCTGCCGGTCAAACTGACATAGGACCCATGCCTGGATAATCCGGTCAAGAAATATATGTCCTCGATGTCAATGGCTAATGTGCGAGCTCCTACAATGAAAACTTGCTGGTCTGGATCCCACATTCGGACTAGATACTCAGTAATCGGACTTGGGCTCTCATGCCCGGGATACAGAAGTATTTTAAGAGACCACAGTCTCTTAGTGCAGCTATGGTGGGAGGGTGATTCTCGGCATTTGCGTTATCTTCCTCATGTTCTTGTTCTTGCCACTCAAGAACCATGGTTGTGGCTATTTACCTACATAAGAAACATACAAACATGATTAATGATCTTATTCATGAAATGAATCTTTTCTATTGGCTAAACTTTTTAAATTTTTTTGAGTTCTGCGCTGCTCGCAGGTGCCATATTATGCACAGTGCGAACTTCTCATAGGAATCTTAAGGCCCACTTGTGAGAATGATTCATTCTCGCAGGTCCCGTATGGGCCACTTGCGAGAATTCCTGCACGCAAATATGGTTCAAAAAACTAACTTAAAACAGAACTTTTAACCAATGAAATCAAATTTTTAAACCATGAAAAGATCAGGAATGAAGAACTTACCAAGATGCTGCTGATGGCTCGTCAAATGATCACCCGTAGATCCCGGAAATCGGCACCAAATGCAAAGGGTAAAATGAGGGTTTTTGGAACTCAATGGTAAAAATGTGAAATGATATGGTAAATTTAGTTATTTACTCATTTTAATTACTTTTTACTATATCAAATGTGGGTTTTTTATGTTTATTTATTATTTAAACCTAATCACTAA
>ML777939.1:427424-479037 GCA_009831015.1 Picea engelmannii | reverse complement strand
GTACTTGCCAGAAATGGTGGGGGAAAATTTGGGAAAGGGATATGTTTCATCTTTGTATTGATTGGCAGTAAGTGTCGCTCTTGAACATGACACCCCCTATTCATCATTTGAATCCGGTTTGGGAAATCCATTTGTCTCTCATTCGATTTTCTATAAGGTCATTTCCTGTGTCGTCTTTGAGTCAATGCTGCCAAATCATTGGTCATGTCATTCATATGTTCAAGAGAAGTCCGTCTGAAACCTCTATTGAGTCGGCCATCTGTAGTTATCCATTCTCTCCGCGTCGACCTTCCCTGTGTCTAGTCCCATTTGAAAAATGCTCCGTTTCACCTTCAAACTCTGTTACTCATTTTGTGTCATTGATGGGGGATACATCAAGGCCCTCCTATGACGAGTTTTGTTCCGTCGACTTCAGATCATTATCCAGAATCAAGACTTAGAAATTATTTAGTACCTTGGAACTTGCATGCCTCAATGGCAGGTTTCCTCACTTTCGACAGTGGGTTTACATCATTGACCCCTGATCGAAAGATTCTTTTGGATGTTCGACATCAACTCATTTATTCATATTCGATGGATTTTACTATAGTACCTTGGGAGTCATTGACATCAATGGTGATTTCCCTCTCACTTGTTAACGGTTACATCAATGACCGGTAATCAAGTGGTTTCTACCATGTTCGACTTCAACACATGTAATCACATGGTTAGATTCGTACTTTGGGCGACGAGATTGAAGACCCTGGATATTATCTTTGTGATCCAGGTTGTGATGGAGTATGTATAATTTGCGACACATAGATCCACTGTGTATGTTTCGTGGCTATGTCGTCTTGATTTAAACTTTGTCGCATAGATACACAGTGTATTCAGGTGGCTATGCTATATTGTGGTGGCATGGATCCACAGTGTATGATTGGTGGCCATGACCTTTGTTTATGATGTCATCAGTCTATGATTTGAGTATGGGAATACCTACCTCAGAAATTGGTATACTTGATATTCTGCAGATGCTTGGATGTTTGCAGGTTTCCGATTAGATGTGCTCTTGGTTCTTGACACACACATGCAACTTACAAAGTCTATCGACTGTCACTGGTTCCAATATCAGACTTTGGGGGGCATTCTGTTATCCACAATTTTGGTCATCATGATGATGTTATGATGATGGAAAAATCAGGCTCTTCACTAGAACACTTTCCTGAGAAAAGTTACTTTTGTCTGCTTTCAGAAATCATATTTTTAAGGGAGGTTTGCAGGCTACCTATATAGTTGCCTGTGAGAATGCATTATTCTCGCAGGCTGCATTAAGTTGGGGTGCGAGAGGTTCGCACTGTACCTAACTATCAGGGTGTGAACATCTTCTAAAGAAAGGAAAAAGATAAATTCTTGAACCTTCTAGAAGGGAATCTTCTAGAAGGATGAGTTGGCATTCAAATGGTTATCTAAGTACTGGTTTTCCTGATATCTTGAGATCATTCCTATCCAAGTAACTAATCTATTCTCTTCTATATATTGAGGGGAATGCTCATGGAAAAGGTTAGAAGAAAACTAGCAAAAGATTGATTGGAGAATTAGTGGAAGATTGTATGAAGGACTGATGCTGCAGCAGCTAGAGACATCAACAAGGTTATCAAAAGTGGTTGATTTTCTTCATGCATGAGCAAGTGTGTGTGTCAGATCTAGGAGCCATCGAAAGGAGGTTTGCAACATCAAGGCTCAGGTTGTAAGTTTCACTTTCAATCAATATAATACAGTAATATGTCCCTTTCCCATAAAGCTAATGTCACTTTATTGTATAACTCCTTGATCATATACATAGATTAATTGTTGAATATATTGAATTGTCTTTACTTCAATTGGTTTGTTTTGTTGTGGTATGAACGATACAAGAGCATTGGAGTGAATCTTGGAACAACAAAGTCCCAAGGAAGCGATCATAAGGTATGTACACGATTCTTGCCTCCTAGTTCATTCAACAGTCAAAATCTAGGGAAAGTGTATTATTCTGTCCTGCTTTGTTCTAGATCCAGGTGGATCTAGGGAGATCGGTTTGTGTCCGCACTCACAGATTTATCCTGAAACACATATATTTGTGCACATCCATGTAATGGAGAAGAAGAGGAGGTCAACACACTTAGAGGGAGTAGTTGACTCCGAAGACTATATAGCCTCAGAGGGAGTGATGGATTCAGATGTTTTCTGTGGGAAACTGGATAGTCTCATGATGACATGTTATAGATATTAGAGAGCTACCCACCAACCATGGATGCATGCTGTGAATTCATGATGGATTTCATGTGATGTATATATTTGTGTGCCCGACAGTCAATGGTCATGAGCTCGTGTGGATGGTGACAATGTTAGAGTCTATGCCGAATATAATACCTTCCTCATTAAGAGAGAGTGTTGAGATTTTATGTAATTTTGTAAGTTATTCTTAAGTGTTAATGTTTCAACATTGGGTTGACATTCTCTCGGGATTGGTCATGGTAATTTGACCAATGGAGAATGGCCCTAGCATAGTCTTCTAAGGACATAAGACTCAAAGTGCACGGTGTTAGAAAAACAGGATTGCAGAGCAATAAAAAATAAAAATAAAATGCAGAAATAAAACATATAATATACACAATACAATAGAGACACAAATATACTTGGTTCACCCAGTGTGGTCTACGTCTACCAGAGAAATTTCTAGGTCCTTCCTTTTTATTATCCAGCAAATGAAGGGATACAACCTACAACACACCCGATGTAACTTCGTCTTCTTTCTCTCACAATATCCTCTCTCAGAATACAATATTCACAATGATATATAGTCACAATACATTTCCCTCATAAAAGAGGGTATCCTTCTAGGGAAAAAAACCCTAACATAACTTCTACCGTCATATTTGCAACCTTATAATGAACGGTCCATATTTACTATGAAATTACAATATACATTTACAAGGATTTTTCATTTGGGGGCTTCACCCCTGAACCCCCATTGAGAAACATTGTTCCCTAAACCACAACTTACCCTTGGACCCCATAGGGGGGGAAAATCCCCCCCTGCAACTCCCTTGCGTGGATGGGTGTATAGTCTTTCGGGGTGTAAAGTATATATGGGGTATAAACATGACTAAAAACCTTTTATAGTTTTGAAATCCAACTTACTGTTAGTCCACCTACAGTAAAAACATACCCCGTGGTGCTCCTCTTGTTATATTTATCACCTGCCATATCTGAATCAAAATATCCCCGTAGAACAGTGTTTGAACCTACAAAACATAATGCATGAGTATCGATACCTTTCAAATACCTGAGAATCCACTTTACTGCCTCCCATTGTTCTTTACCTAGATTGTTCATATGCCTACTCACAAATCCCACTGAATTTGCAATATTGGGTCTTGTGCAAACCATTGCATACATCAAGCTACCAACTGTTGATGAATAAGGGATCCTAGGCATGCATTCTATCTCCTCCCGTGTCTTGGGACACATTTCCTTGGTTAATTTGAAATGGCTAGGCAAAGGTGTACTAACTACTTTTGGATTATGCATTCTAAACCTCTCCAACACCTTCTCTATGTACTCACCCTAAGACAATATCAATTTGTGATTTTTCCTATCTCTTGTTATTTTGATACCAAGGATTTTCTTTACAGCACCCAAATCCTTCATCCCAAATGAATTAGCTAATTTCTTATTGAGCACATTTATATCATGCATATTAGAACCTGCAACAAGCATGTCATCTACATACAATAGCAAGATAATATAGCTTCCATTTTCTAGCCTATTAAAATAAACATAATGATCAGAATGACATCTACTATAACCTTGTTCTATCATAAATCTGTCAAACTTCAAATACCACTGCCTTGGACCTTTCTTTAGGCCATACAAGCTCTTCTTCAACCTGCATACCAAAGTTTTTTTTCCCTTTGACCTCATAGCCCTGTGGCTGCTGCATATAAATATCTTCCTCCAAATCCCCATGGATAAAAAATATTTTTACATCTAACTATTCAAGATGAAAATGTTCTACTGCCACAAGACATAAAGTAGTCCTAATTGAAGTCATTTTAACAAAAAGAGAAAATATTTCATCAAAATCTATACCTTTCTTTTGTGAAAACCCCTCTACAACAAATCTAGCCTTGTACTACTTTTTGCCTCCATCTTCTTCCTTCAACTTGTAAACCCATTTATTCTGCAATGCTCTTTTTCTTGCAGGAAACTGAACCAAATCCCAAGTCTAGTTATTTTCCATGGAATCAATTTCCTCTTTCATGCCTTTCTCCCACTTATTTTTAGTGTCTACCTGCATTGCCTCTTCATAAAATTTTGGTTCACCAGAATCAATCAACAATAAGTAATACAATGAAGGAGAGTATCGTTCAGGGGGTCTACTTAACTTGGTAGATATTCTAACAACACTTGCAAGAGTTTGAGGTACTTGTTTCTCCTGTTGTTGTACATTTTTATTTTATGGTACCTTTGGAATTTATTTTTCAGTGATCTCATCAAGCACTCTGTATTCTGGTTTTTCTTTTTCCCATTTCTTTTCCTACAATATATATTTGTAAATTACCTTCTCATTGAATATGACATCTCTACTCCTAATGATTTTATGATTTTCATAATCCCATAAGCGCTAACCAAAATCATTAACACTGTATCCAATAAAGGTACACTTCTTGGATTTTGCCTCATTATATTTTCTATTTTCTTTATCAATATGGAAAAATGATTCACAAAAGAATAGCTTACCTTTTTACCCGTCCATACCTCCTTTGTACTTCCACTATCCAAAGAGATTGAAGGTCCTCTATTTATTAAGTAAACAATAGTATCTACAACGTCTGCACATAACTGTAAGGGAAAACCAACATGCTATCTCATACTCCTTGCACGCTCCATGATTGTCCCGTTCATCCTTTCTAACACACCATTTTCTTGTGGTGTTCCTAGAACTGTCTTATCTCTACAAATTCCATGGTATGAACAATAATCATCAAACTCCTTTATGCAATATTAACCTCCATTTTCTTATACGAGACACTTCAACCTTTTTCCTATCTCATTCTCAACCAAAGCTTTCCATTTCTTAAGAATATAAAAAACATCAGATTTTTGTCAAATGCGATAAACCCAAGCTTTTGTAGTTGCATCATCAATAAAGTAACATAATAATGAGATCCATCAAGAGATGATACTTGAGATGGTCCCCACACATTTGTATGCACAAGATCTAACCTTTCACTCTTCTTTTCTTTTCAGACTCTAATAAATCTGACTCTCTTATGTTTCCCATAAACACAATGCTCACAGAAATCCAAATCAATTTGTTTAATATCTGGCAACAAATTTCTTTTGTGAAGTATCTGCATCCCCTTCTCACTCATTTTTCCAAGCTTATGATGCCACAATTCTCTATCCACTCCAGTAGAATATAAAGAGATAGAAGAGTCAATATTACTAGTACATAAATACAATGTACCTACCTTATCTCCTTTTTCTATCACCAGTGATCCTTTGGTGACCTCTCACACCTTATCTATAAATATGGATATACAACCTTCACTTGCCAACTGTCCTATTGAAATCATATTTTTCCTTAGATATGGAACATGTCTTTCCTCTTTCAACAACCATTGGTTTCCATTCCTTTGATTTATTTTTACCTCTCCCATTCCAACAATTTTGCATGGTGCATCATCACCCAAATGAACCTATCCAAAATCACCTTGAACATAATCTATAATTTTTTTTCTATTGGGGTGTGGCATGAAATGAATCCCTTGAATCTACTACCCAAGTCTCATAAATATTATCTACAGAAAGAATTAAAGAATCTTGTAACACATCACTTGTTACATTTGCTTCCTGATTTTTCTCTTGTTGTCCATCTCTTTGTTTCTTTGGAGCTCTGCAGTCTTTCTTCAGATGTCCTTTCTTCCCACAATTCCATCAATTTATTTTTCCCAATATGGATTTGTATCTTCCCTTCCTAGAATTCCCTCGGTTCCCTGAGCCCTTTCCTCTATCCTTTTGTCTTCCCTTGTTCTCCATGTTTAATGCATTACCTGATGTCTCACCCATGCTTTTTTGTCGCATTTCCTTGCTAAGGATAACACCAACAACATCATCAAATTTTAAAATGTTTAAACCGGAGACAAAGTTACTTACAACCATGACCAAGCCGTTCCAACTTTCTAGCAATGAGCGCAAGATTAGAAGAGCCATGACCTCATAATCAAAGTCCACTTTTACAGAACTTAGTTGATTAGTAATCATATTAGATTCATTTAAATGATCTGCAACATACCCACCTTCTGATATATTCGTATTAAATAATCTCTTTATTAGAAATACCTTATTGGATGTCGAGGGTTTTTCATACATTTTAGCCAATGTGTCCATTAGCTCCTTCGTTGTCTTTTCTTTTGAAATATTGAAATCCACCGACACTGGTAGGCTTAGCCGTATTGTTCCTAGTGCCTTTCTGTCAAGAACCTCCCATTCTTTGTCCTTCATGGTCATCGAATTCTTTGCTATTCCACCCAATGGTAGGAATAGATCCTTCTGATATAATTTTGGCCATTAAATTTGTCGACCTATTTTGGCCATTAAATTTCTCATATAATTTGGTCATGAAGTCAATATATGGAGCAACCTAAGTAGGTTCATTTGGTCACAGAAAAACATGTGATGAGGTAACTTATGGGTACATTAGATTATGGTCTCATGTATGTGACAAACCATGAGTTCAAGTTATATGGATATTCAGATTCAGATTGAGTCGACAGTATTCCCGATTGGAAGAGTACTTCAAAACATTTCTTCAGTCTAGGTTCCAATATGGTTTCATGGAGTAGTAGGAAGGAGTTGTGTGTAGCACTCAGTATGGATGAGGCAGAGTATATGGCGGCACGTGCAACAAGTTGTGAAGTAGTGTGGATTCGGAAATTGTTGACTATTGGATTGAATTTGAATTGTAGGTAAGACCTATAGGAAGAGTATGAAAAGACTTGTTCTGGAGGACAAGTGATGAAGTTAGCAGGTTGAAGATCTAGTTGATATTCAATGCTCAAGAGGGAACCAGACAGTCAGTTCCAAAGGGATCTGGGTACTACAGTAAGTAGCAGGAGGCTCTGCTAGATGTAGGAAGTAGTCATGTGTGGCGCTTAGTACCGCTGAAGTTGAGTATGTGACAGCATGTGCAACATGTAGTGAAGTAGTGTGGCTTTAGAAATTGCAGACTATTGGACTGAATTTGACTTGTATATAAAACGTACAAGTCAAAGGATGATGAGACTTGTTCCAGAGGAAAAGTGTTGAAGTCAACATGTTGAAGATTCAAWTGATATTGAGTTGATCCGAAAATGATCCTTAAAATACCTGGTTGAGTTTTAAGCATGTGTTAAATTACCATTCAAAAAATTAAATGAGGAAGGAGATTTTAATGAAATAATGTTGCAACCATCTTAAATAATATAGAACATAAAATAGACATAAGGAATAACAAACCATAACACCAAGCTTGATAACGGAGTTCGACAATGTTTCCTACGTATCTGGTGTATCTGGTGTAAAATGTATGCAGAACATAAATAAAATGCTATAAATGGCAGATGAACAACAATATAACCAGAATAACACCACAATAACACTGAAATGATAATAGAATAACACCAGAAAGAGCACTTTGATTACTGAGAGCAATGTTCACGAGCCTCTTCTAGGGGGAAACCTCCAATCAAGCATAGCTCTATTACAATAATATCCAATCTAGGGTTCCCATACCCTCGACTCCTATTTATAATAAATATGCCTATCAAGAGAACCATCTAGAGGAAGAACCTTCTAGAAGCATAAGCTTCTATTAGGTCTTCTTACATTTGAATTATTCTACCTTATTGCAAGGCCTTATTAATATTGACCTTTATTACATTGGAATACATTGTTCTACCTATGTAAGGGGTTAGGTCCCTAACATGTCCGCCCCCTTAAAAACAACCTTGCCCTCAAGGATTGAGATGTGGAAATTGCAGCAAAATGGTAGCTGGTTCCCAAGTGGCATTTGTTGGAGTTGTATATTTCCACTGGACTAACACTTCCTTGATGGTTCACTGACGCAGGCAATGCTCATGATGGTCCAAAACTTCTTGTGGCTGTAGCCAAATGGAGCCTTCTTCGTCCAACTTGGGAAGTTTGGTTTGAGTTTGGCGCTTAGTTCCAATCACCTTCTTCAAGCATGAAACATGAAAAATATGATGTAGCTTAGAATGACTGGGCATAGCTAACTGATAGGCCACCTGTCCCACAAGCTTGAGAACTGTATAAGGACCATAAAATTTGGGTGCCAACTTCTGAAAATGGTCGGCCTTGAGGGAATTTTTCTTGTAAGGTTGCATTCGAAGAAAAACATGATCCCCTTCTGCAAATTGACGTTCATATCGACCTTGATCTGCTTGTTAATTCATGAGATTCTGAGCCATGAACAAATTCTCTTTGAGGGTACGAAGAATAGCCTCTCAAACTGTAAGTGTTTGGTCAACCACCTAGACCTTCGAGACACCTGGTAAATATGAGAGGATTGAAGGTGGCTTTTGTCCATAGACCACTTCAAAAGGAGTCATGCGTGTAGCTGTATGGTATGAAGTGTTGTACCACCATTCAGCTAGGGGTAACCATTGAGCCCACTGATTTTTCTTTTCCGATCCAAAACACCTCAGATATGTTTCTAAACACTTGTCGACAACTTCAGTTTGACCATTTGTCTCGAGATGATAAATTGTGCTGAGATGCAATTGGGTGCCTTGTAGCTTGAATAGCTCTTGCCAAAAAATGCTGGTGAAAGTTGGATCACGATCAGAAACAATAGAATGCTGCATGCCATGAAGTTTGAAGACCCGATCCATGAAAAGTTGAGCCACTGTGGATGCTGTAAATGGGTGTTGAAGAGCACAAAAATGAGCATACTTGGAAAGGCGATCAAATACCACCATGATGACTGATTTATTACATGATTTAGGTAAGCTTGTAATAAAATCCATAGAGATATCCCTCCAAATAGTAGGTGGAATCGGAAGCGGTTGCAGTGTTCCCGAAGATTTGACTGTTTCTCCCTTGTTGCATTGACACACATCACATTCGACCACAAAATTATAAATGTCTTGTTTCACACCATCCCAGAAAAAAGAACATTTGACCCTATCATAAGTTTTGGTAAACCTGGAGTGCCCAGTTGTGGGTGTAGCATGAAGCTCAGAAAGAACCATGAATTTAAGTTTTGATTGTTTACTTAAATACAAATGGCCTTTGTATCAATTCTCATCATGGAACCATGAGTACCTTGGGGAAACTGGAGAATTGGACTACAATTATTGTATCAGATGCGAACTTTTGGGATCATGTAGCCATTCCTGGCGATTGGCTTGGAGCCAATATGGTGCAATGAAGGAGAGAGAAAAAAGGGAGCCTTCATCTTCATATTTTCGGGAAAGTGCATCAGCCAACACATTTTCTTTGCCTTTCTTGTAAATGATCTCATAATCATATCCAAATAGCTTAGTCACCCATTTTTGTTTCTCTAGGGAGGAAATGTGTTGTTCCATAAAATACTTGAGGTTTTGATGGTCTGTCTTAATTTAGAAGCGTTGCCCCAATAAATAAGGGCTCCACAAATCAACGACATGTAGAATAGCCAACATTTCCTTTTCATAGATTGATTTGCCCAAATTTCATTCAAACAGTTGTTTGCTGGTAAAGGCCAAAGGCCTACCCTCTTGCATAAGGATAATTCCAATACCTTTCCCTAAAGTTCCAGGACAAAGGTCTTTGTGAAATCATGAAGGGCCAGGATGAGAGTGGTGCACATGGCCATCTTCAATGTTTGAAAAGCCTGAGCAACTACTGGGGTCCAAGTGAAAGAATTCTTTTTAAGGAGTGCCGTGAGAGGTGCCACAATATTTCCATAATTCTTAACAAACTTGCGATAATAACCTGTTAGGCCTAGAAATCCTTGCAATATTTTTGAGAGTCTTTAGGTGAGGCCAATATTGCATAGCTTCAATCTTTTTAGGATCCACCCTGATGCCGTTCTTGCCAACAATATGGCCCAATTACTTGACTTTTGAGGTGCCAAAATCACATTTAGATTGTTTAAGGAAAAGTTGGTGCTGAGAGAGTAGATGGAGAACTCGGTCCACATGAGCGAGGTGGTCTGTCCATGTTTTGCTATAGATGAGGATATCATCAAAGAAAACTAAGACAAAATGACAGAGAAAGGGGAGAAATACATGATTCATGAGGCTTTGGAAGGTGGAGGGGGCATTACACAAGCCAAAGGGTATGACCAAAAACTCATAGTGACCCTCATGAGTTCTAAAGGTAGTCTTAAGAATGTATGCCTCTTTCATACAGACCTGGTGGTAGATAGAATGAAGATCAAGTTTAGTAAAGAACTGGGCACCACTCAATTCATCCAAGAGGTTGTTAGCACTCCAAGAGTCACTCCCAGACTACAAATGAGAGTAAGCTTGGTAACATAGAAATAAAAATGCTTGATTGGTTTTGTGGATTAAGAAAAAGAAAACAAGGAAGGGGAAGGACAATAAGCTGTTTTAAATCAATGATGGACCATTGGGCTATGTAGTTAAGAAAACACCTTGCTCATTAAATGCAATCAATATGCATATCAGATAAAGGTTTATTGAATAGAGGAAGAAAAATATAACACAAAGAAGAACATCCATAAGGCATAAATCCTCTCTGCATAAATGAATTCAAGGTACTTGAATATAAACAGTGACTAATAGGCAAAATACATCAGATCCTCAGATGCTCAAGAATCCATTAATCAAAGGCAACAAGGTGTACAATTCATTCAAGTAAGAAGACAAATTGGGAAAGAAAACAATAGATACAATATGATAAAACATATATCATGAACCTTCAATAACAAAAATTTTTGCAAAAACAAAATCCCCTCAGGGTTACAATGATCACAGGCAAAGTGCCTCCTACAACTCTCTCATCTCTCTTGCTCATGAATCCAACCTCTATATAAGATATCTCTCCTTCCTTAAATAGAAAATAGAATCCAAATAACCTTAGGAGGTTGAATCCCATCTCCTCCATTGGATTCTAAGCCTAGGAGATAGGTGGCAACAATCAAAGAGACAAAAATCCAACAAACTGTTGATTTTCAGGAATTTGTTGGAAGTCATTAATAAATTGTTTCCACCTCATGCATGAGGCCTTTGCTGGAGATAAATATTAGGTGCAGGTGTCCCTTGATATCTAAATGATCCTTGAGAATCCATTCAAACTCTCCTTGACATGTGGCAACCTCCCAATAAGGCGAATATCAAAACTGTGACCGCTACATGAAATTAGGCAGCGCCGCTGTGCAAAGTACGCATTGTCACTGTTCAGAGTATGCAACGCCACTTCTATATCCAATATCTCTAAAAAAAAAACACATTTTGAAAAAATGAGAGAGGTTTTTGTTATTTGGAATGTTATGAACAAAAAATTCCTCCATTTTTCAAAAATACATTCTCAACTGATCATAACCCAAGTTTTAAATTAGTGACTCAAAAATGGCAGAATAACTTTGCACAATTTAGCCTATGCCAGAATATTACGTAACGCCTATAGGTAGCGCCCGATTGTGTTTTTGCATGCAATTTGGTAGCATAAATCTGTAGGTGCTTTGATTTTTGAAAACTTTGAGATTGGGAATAACTCAATATAATTTCAATTTTCCCCAAAATAAATAAAAATCCCATAACAATTGTATTCATATGCCAAAATGAATAATGAAATGCAGATTCTGTTCTCTGTGAAATATTAGGTAGCACCACTTATGCAACGCTGAGGCATAAATAAATCTTGTGCTAACATAGGCTCCATGGGGGATGGCATTCTCCCTGCGAGCTTCCAAGAACTTGTAGACCTATGCCTTGTCCATATTTAACTCTGTCCCAAAAAACCTCTATACTCGAAAGCACCTTTGTTCTTTATTTGAAACTGATATGACTGTATGCTGAAAACAAATGCTAAAAACTGACAAAAAGGAAATTCTAAAAAATGAGATTATTTCTTCCTACTCCTACTCTAATCAAGCGTGCTACTTCTTGGTTAAGTAATATCTGTTTCCAATGAAGCCATACAAATATCTAACTGACTGGTGAATAACTTGATCCAGAAAAGAGGAATGCAGGAACCCGAAGATTACAAAAATGCATTTCAAAATAGAAGAACAACCATCCTTCATATGAAAAAATTGCTTTGGCATTCAAGCCACTCAAAGACTCCAAATAATTAGCAAATGGATCAATAAAGATGTAAACAAATACCTCTTGCTGCTGTTTCAGCTGAAGATGGAAAAGTATCTGCACATATTTTTCCTAAGAATGGCTGCCACCTCCAACTGCCTGCAAATCTGAACATGGATGCAAACTTACTTTACTACTAATGATAGATTGTTTGTTGTTGTCTACATATCTAGGTTCAAATATAGTGCATGCAGGATCATTGATTTGTAGAGATGACTGTTGAATGTCTTCAACGGTTTCCTGATAGCTGATTTCTTCAAAATATTGTTCTCCATCATAATTAGATTCATAACTGTCATAACTCAGTTGACTGCTCCTCAAATTATCAAAATGGATCTTCTCTTCTTCATCAGAGTATTCATCAAAGATAGGTGATCCCAAGGCTCCTTGGTATTGCACAAAAAAACGAACAATCCCTCATTCTCTCTCTTCAATCTTAGGTGAAAATATATCATGGGAAACCTCTTGTAGGAAAAGAGAAGATCCTCTTCTACAATGGGTTCTTCTTTCGAATCAGAGACATCAGATGCATAATGTACATGATATAATGCAAATGAATCCATGCAATCATTAGTACAATCATGACTGATATCTGGACAACTTTCTTCTCGGGAATAAGAAAGAGGAAGAGGTTCATTTATATCTTCATTTGGACAATGAATAAAATAAATTTTATCTTTATAATCAACAGAGCAATCTAACAAATCTTGAGCACATTCTACATATCCCTCACAACAGTTATGACAAATACTTTCAGAGGGATAAAAACTTTTGCAGTGGTCATTGAATACTCTATGTAAATCCTTCAATGATGAAATGTTGGAAGAGGGTAATGAGAAATACCATTTACGTGCATCCCCATCCAATGAATACATGAACATTTTCATCAATATATATTCATGATGGATGTCAAGCTGCTGCATCAAAGAATTCATGAACATGCTCAACAGGGTTGTCATCCTTACCTTCATAAAATCTGGGCAGCAGATCTTGCCATTCATCAATAGGAGGCACAGGATGTGGATAATCCTCTATAGCTGAGAAATTGAGTGGGGCAAACCTCCTAGCCATGATAGCCTTCATAACCATTTAATTGGTCTCAGTCTAGTGGAGTCACCAACAGATTCTGAAAAATGGAGTCGCCATGGTGAATGTGCAGTATTGAAGGTGTCCAACTTCAGTCACCATCTAAAGCTGGAGCTGTGCAATGTCGTTCTTCCCAGGGATATTTTCAATCTGCTCAAATCCATCCCCGACAATGGCACCATTTATTTTAACACTCCAAGAGTCACTCCCAGACTGCAAATGAGAGTAATATTGGTAACATAGAAATAAAAATGCTTGATTGGTTTTGTGGATTAAGAAAAAGAAAACAAGGAAGGGGAAGGACAGTAAGCTGTTGTAAATCAATGATGGACCATTGGGCTATGGAGTCAAGAAAACACCATGCTCATTAAATGCAATCAATATGCATATCAGATAAAGGTTTATTGAATAGAGGAAGAAAAATATAACACAAAGAAGAACATCCATAAGGCAGAGATCCTCTCCGCATAAATGAATTCAAGGTACTTGAATATAAACAGTGACTAATAGGCAAAATACATAAGATCCTCAGATGCTCAAGAATCCATTAATCAAAGGCAACAAGGTGTACAATTCATTCAAGTAAGAAGACAATTTGGGAAAGAAAACAAGAGATACAATCTGATAACACATATATCATGAACCTTCAATAATAGAAATGTTTACAAAAACAAAATCCTCTCAGGGTTACAATGATCACAGGCAAAGTGCCTCCTACAACTCTCTCATCTCTCTTGCTCATGAATCCAACCTCTCTCCAAGAGATCTCTTCTTCCTTAAATATAAAATAGCATCCAAATAACCTTAGGAGGTCAAATCCCATCTCCTCCATTGGATTGTAAGCCTAGGAGATAGGTGGCAACAATCAAAGAGACAAAAATCCAACAAACTGTTGATTTTCAGGAATTTGTTGGAAGTCATTAATAAATTGTTTCCACCTCATGCATGAGGCCTTTGCTGGAGCTAAATCTTAGGTGCAGGTGTCCCTTGATATCTAACTGATCCTTGAGAATCCATTCAAACTCTCCTTGACATGTGGCAACCTCTCAACAAGGCGAATATCAAAACCATGACCGCTACAGGAAATTAGGCAGTGCCACTATGCAGAGTACGCAGCGCCATTGTGCAGAATACGCAATGCCACTTCTATATCCAATATCTGTCAAAATAAAACACATTTTGAAAAACTGAGAGAATTTTTGGTTATTTGGAATGTTATGAACACAAACCTCCTCCAATTTTCAAAAATACATTCTCAACTTCTCATAACCCAAGTTTTAAATTAGTGACTCAAAACTGGTAGAATAACTCTGCACAATTTAGCCTCTGCCAGAATATTACGCAACGCCTATAGGTAGCACCCAAATATGTTTCTACATGCAATTCAATAGCATAAATCCATGGGTGCTTTGATTTTTGAAAACTTGGAGATTGGGAATAACTCAATATAATTTCAATTTTCCCCAAAATAAATAAAAATCCCATAACAATTGTATTCATTTGCCAAAATGAATAATGAAATGCAGATTTTGTTCTCTGTGAAATATTAAGTAGCGCTTGTAGGTAGTGCCACTTATGCAACACTGAGTCATAAACCAATATTGTGATAACATATGTCATCAATGATAGGAATGGGAAATTTGTCTTTAATGGTGACTTTGTTGAGGGCACGGAAGTCAGGACACATGTGCCAAGAACCTTCTTTCTTCAGGACCATGACCACAAGAGAAGAGTAGGGGCTCATATTAGGGTGGATAATGCCTTCGTTGAGCAGTTCTTGAACCATTTTCTCAATTTCATTTTTTTGGTAAAAGGGGTGATGATAGGGATGGATATTGGGAGGGAGGCTTCCTGGTATAAGGGGAATGGAATGATCATGAACACCACGGGAAGGCGAGAGTCCCTGGGGAGTGGAAAAGACCACTTGATGTTTAGAGGGGATGGATTGGAGGTCTTGCAGCACATAGGGTGTCTCAGTTTCCTGTATGGCATGGAGTTGGGAAATAACACCAGAATGACCTTTTTTTAGCAGCTTTTCCATACGATGGGAACTAATGATCTCTGGTGAACTGACAATGATGCCTTGGAACTTATATTTTTGGCCCTCCTGGTCAAATTGCATGGTTAATTCCTTGAAATCCATGAGAATGGGACCCAAAGTACTTAGCCAGTCTGCACCCAACACAATGTCACAACCACCCATGTCGATAGAAAACATATGAGATTTCAGGTGGTAGTCACCAATTTGGAGACACACATTTTCACAACGCCCTCCACATTTCATGGAGCCGCTATTGGCAATCATGATTTGGAAATTATTGACTGCATGGATATAACAATGAGTTTCTTGGGCAATGAGGTGATGAATAAAATTATGGGTGTTGCCACTATCAACCAGAATGATGACCTTCCTATGATTGATGTGACCAATTAGCTTGAGGGTTTGGGGAGCAGAGAAACTAGTGAGAGAATTTAGGGAAATGACCGATTCTACTTCAGGAGGGTCTGAGGGAGGGGTTATGTCCATGGTTTTAGGTGACTCAGACACAAGGGGAGTTTCAACATCCTCTTCTGAAGCATCCTTCGATATGACAATAAAAATATTTTGTTCCTTACACTTGTGGCTCGGAAAATATTTGTCATCACAATTATAACAAAGGCCTTTGAGTTGGCATTCAACCATTTCAGCTTTGGTCAATTTTTGGATCTTTAGTGGAGCAGAGGGAGTAGTGGGATTCACTAGTTTAGTGCGAGAAATAAAGGGGGGTTTTCGGTTTTGAGAAGATACAAACTGTTATTCTTCTTTAGCTCTTTTAGTAGCCTCCACCCAACTCTAAGACCGAGCCATGAGGACATGGGCACAAATATCATCCTTGAGGCCACCGATAAAACATTCTCGGAAAAAGGCATCAAACATGCCCTTTGTCTGAGAAGCCAGGTGCTCAAAAGAAGCTATAAAGTCTTCCATTGTTCTTGATTGTTTCAACTTTGTCAAACCTCCTAAATGGTTAGTGTCAGTGTCAAAGAATTCATAAATCTCTACCACAAAGTGTGTCCAAGAAATATACCCTTGATGGGAAGTTTTTCTCCATTGCCACCATTGCCAACGTTCTTGATCTAGATGGAGAACACCATACCGGATTTTTACAAGTCATCCGTAATGCCATATAAAGAGAAATAATGTTCCATTTGGGTTACCCAACCAGTGGGATCCAAGCCATCAAATTTGGTCACATCTACCCGTGGAAGGCGTAGGTCAAGCTGAAAGTGATGGGGCTGAAAATTATGAGAATGAGAGGAAGTTTCAACTTTAGTATGTGGGGGTGGGTTAGATAAATGGTTATCTGCAGGGATATGTAGCTTGGTGTAGATCATCGAAACGACAGATTCAAGCTGGGTAGTCATGTCTTGTTTGAGTTCCTCGATTGAGGTGACGATGGAGGACTGCATGGTTGTTTTGATTGAGACAACATTGGCACTGAGCTGTTTCACTTCTTGTTGGGTCTTTGTGAAATTAGATTGCAAGGTATTGAAGTGAGCTTCTAAGTCTTGGCTACGGGTATGGGCCATGATGACGAGGGAACCAAAGCAGGGCGGGTGGGGTCAAAAAATTTGCTGAAAAATGATATGTATGAATGTGATAAGGGCGAAGAGATAAATCCAATGGAATAGGTCTCAAATAATGTTGCAAAAATTTCCAGACTTTTTTTACACCTGCGGAGTTATACTTTGGTCTGAAGAATACTGTAGTGATGAAATGCTCAAATGGTTTACTGGGAAAAAATGTGTAGTGATTTGGCAACCCGAACATAGTTGTGTGGCAATAGATCTTGTCTGTTTTAATTTTTTTGTTTCCGTTCCCAAGGGTTAAGTATTCAAGGGTTCTACAAACAAGGGTTTTCCCTGTGCTATAGCTCTCTGATATATGTGTGGGGTCCAATAGTAGTACTCGGTCCAATATCTTAGGGCAGTAACTAAGGAGGCTATACCATTCCCTTAGCCGTACTAACCGACTACCCATGTACTAGAGAGTATCTATCCAAGTGTTGTTCTTGGTGGCACTATAGCAGTCATGCGACCGATCAGTTTATCTACAGAGGGCTTCAGGAAATCTAGGCCGATCCGTACACAGGTGCTGTCTGATGTGCTACCACTCGAAGGGGTACCAAGAGGGGTTACAAGGGTGGCCAACCGATGTGCGCTTAAGAACCATTTGTATTTACTATGTGTATGAATCCCTCAACCATGGGTTTATGAGCACAACGACAAATATCTATGGCTTAAAGACACCAGAATACGACTCTACCCTAAAAAACAAATTTAACCCACAATTTTCTGCCAAGGAAAGTGCTCTAATACCACTTGTAGTATTCCAGATATAAAAAGTATGCAGAACAAAAATAAAATGCTAGAAATGGCATATGAACAACAATATAACTAGAATAACACCACGATAATATTGAAATGATAACTGAATAACACCAAAAAGAGCACTTCGATTACTGAGAGCAATGTTCACGAGCCTCTTCGAGGGGGCAACCTCTAGTCGAACAGAGCTCTATTACAATAATATCCAAGATAGGGTTCACATACCCTCAACTCCTATTTATACTAAATATGTCTATCAAGAGAACCATCTAGAGGAAGATCCTTCTAGAAGCGAAAGATTATATTAGGTCTTCTTACATTCGATTTATTCTACCTTATTGCAAGACCTTATTAATATTGACCTTTAATACATCGTAATACATTGTTCTACCTACGTAACGGGTTAGGTCCCTAACATTTGGGCCTTTGTCTCAGTGGGGGAGGTTTTCTTATTAATCTTCAATGCTGTAAAATTACATCAAAAGTATCTCAAAAGGATTACAAACTGGTCAGGATGTGTTATTCGCAACCTTAATAATCCAACACAACCGACGACACTAAAAAAGTTTGAGCATAGCTCTCGAAAATGACCTCCAAAGTTCGCTTCCTCAATGGCTTCCCTGCATAAAAATGGCTTAGGCTTCCAAAATATTCATCATTTTATTGTCTCTCCATTTTCCATGGAAATAGGCCTGGTTAAGTAGATTTGGAGATGGGGGTCGAAATCCAACTTCCCCCCATGATTTGGGCCTCTTCCTGGGCTCAGATCCCCTCTTTTAGGGGAAAAATCCAACTAAATCAGCATAATAAATAAAACAAAATGCCAAAATATAGATTAAAAACCCACATGGATAATACATGCACATGCCATACTATGGTCTCCAGGATCCAGGTCATGTGAGTTCCATGTGTTCGAGCGCTAAGCAACTTCCCTGTTCCTTAGCTCCCACTGAGGTTGTATGCGCACCCATGTGGTTGAGCATTGACACCATGTCCTCTGGTTCTGGGCTGTAGCTCCTGGTCATAGGCCCTGGTCATGGGCTATCCCCCCCGCCGACTGGGGCTTATCCCAAAACCTCCGCTGAACTTCAACTTAAATCCAAATGCTGCCACTTGTATAACAAGAATCACACGTCGACTGGTTAGTTGGTGAGTTTGAAGGGGTCATTGGCATGCTCGAAGTTCTAGAGCTCGAATCTTGTGGAGGGTAAATTTTTTTTAACCTGTCCAACATTTTCCAAATCTAGGGTGCCACAACACACCCTGTGATTGGACCACATGTTACCCTGTGATTGGACCATACAATCCAGTTAGCGCACAATCAAAACTGCCATGTCACCTCCCTGTCAGCCTGCACAGTTAGCCTGTACACCATGTGTCGATCTGTCATCCTTCCTCATCATTATCATACATGCCAAGTTTCATGCTACTGTTTGTTCTACATCACATCCGTACAACCATGTGTCGTACCCTGAGCCTTCCATGTGTCATAATTCGTACGGTGCGATGTGTCAAAATCCGTACCATGCCAACTCAGCGTGAAAACGCCAAAAATGAGTGACACATGTCACATCCTTGTGCTTCCACATGTCCCTACTAATGTCATCATGAATTCATGCTGATGTCAATAGTATGGACCATTGACTGTTGACTTTGAATTTTTTTGCCTGTTTGGGAAATCGATTAGAATGCAATAACTTTTGCATACAGTGTCCATTGTCGGAAAAAAAAATATATGGACGAAATTGGTGTGATGAGCCCGACACAATGACATTGGTTTCATCCTATTCCAATAAATTTTATTTTTAGGCCTTCCTGGATCCATTTTGGATCATGCCTCCCCACTAAGACCTTTTGGTCCTCCAAAAGGGTATTAACCAGTCATTAATTGAGGGATAGTCCTCCCCACTTGTCCTTTGTATTTAAACTATGTTCTGTGCACATGTCGCATCACAATAAATTGAAAAATAACCATGACAACTGAAAGCATATTGTTAGCCACTTGAACTCATTCACATCTTCTTGAATCCACTACCATCCATGTAGACAACATTAGTAGCGATAACATCATAAATATGACTGCAAATGAACTAATATGTTTGATGTGCTTGCACAACATTAACTTATCTTGAAGCAAAGTATGATTGAGTTCCCATCCTACAACCATCTCATGTTCATGCTTGATATTCACTGCTTTAATTGGCACAATTATAGGTGTGTTGCTTGCATAATATTCCTTCCTTAATTGTTCCATTGTTTGAAGACACTGATTTGGTTTTATGTGGTGAGCATGTATAGCATATTCATTGCCTTCTTTAGTTAAGTGATATTGATTATGTTCCATGTATAATATTGCTTTGTGATCATATAAATAAGGGCTTCCTAAGACCATTCCACATGTTTCTAGTGGCACCACATCACATGTTACTTCATCCACATACTTATATGTAATTGCAAACTTTATGATACATTGCTTTGTTATGGGAAATTTATGATCTTTTCTTATCCAATTTAGTGCATAGGGTTTGTGATGCATCTTAGTGTTTAATCCCAATTTCTTAACTACTTCCTCTAAAATTAAGTTAGATTGAGATCCACTATCTATCAATGTATCAATCTTAGTATGTTTCATTATGACCCTTATATGAAACAATTTACTTCTAGAATCATATCCATCATCAATTTTACCTGACAAACCAACTGCTGTGATCTTAGTCTCATCACCTGAACCATACCCCAAGTCTGTTGGATGTGTTGTTGTTGCAACTATTTGCCTCCCTTTCCTCTCTTTAAACCACTTCAGTCTCTTCTCTGGGTGCAATTACCAGAAATGATCATAATCATGCCCTTCTTTCTTGCAATGCTTGCTGTTAGCGATAAAAGATGTTTTGCAAATTATCTTGACATCACATGATAAGATGATTTGAGATAGAAGATTATTTATTAATCTTAAGTTTTAAAAAAGGATCTAAATCATATAAGATCAATAAATAAAATAATTCATATTTTAGTTCATGCCAAAAGTTAATTTTTAGCTTTCGGTGGCTAAACATCAATTTTACAGTGTTCAGAGCTGCCGGAAAGCTCTCACTTTCGGCGGCTAAAAGGATAAACACAGGACTGTTTGGCCGCCAAAATCGTGGAAGAGTCCAGAATGAACTTCTTTCTTCCCAGATCACATTTTTTGGTTTCTAGATTCTGTGGGAATGATGTTTAATGAAGGATAATAATTATAGGATACATATCATTCTCTTTTGCAAGCTTTGGAGGCATATGATAAGAAGATGAAGCTGCGTTTTCAAAAATACTGCATTTTTACTGTGCCGAGTCATCATTTTCAAATGATGATTCTGAGCGACTGGAGAATCATTTTGAGAAATGGGTGGAGGATTTTGTTACTAACACGTCAAATAACAATAAACTCTCTCAATTTTCCTACAGGTGTCATATATTGGGAGAATCGAATCCATCTATGAGCCCTAATTTTCAGATCTCAGAATTTCCCTGTTTGACACATGTTTTTGAAATGCAGATCCCGGGCAAATGAAAATGAATGTCAAATAACTGAGAGAGATTTTTACTCAAAAAAAACCAATATACAAAAGCCTCTTCCAGTGTGTACACAACTTTCATGATTTGGGAGATACAAAATCTTAACTGCAACCCCAGTTTTCAAATGCCTGACCCATTTTTTATGTCACACAGTTCCAGAAATTGAAGGGAACTATTTTTATCTTTGGGATTTGGAAGGGAATTCGAGCTCCTAGGGAGGATTTCGACCTCAATACCTATATGAGGCATCATTGTAATAGGGAGCAGGAGGGAAAAAAACAGTCTGAGGACTGTGGTTTGATCCTTGAAGACTTGTAACTACATTTCATCCTTTGGAGATATTCATGAATACATCTTGACATTGAGCTTCTTTCATTGTGTTTGTTTAGTTTTCATCTCCTTTCTTTCTATGTTTATATATATTCAATGAAATATGACTGTCATCTCATCTCTTCATTGATATATTAGACTTATATACATTGCTTCTCATGTTTGTCTTAATGCCTGATATCTGTTATGCTATCTTTGCATTCATAAGCTAGAGCTGCAAGTATTTACCTATTATGTCTGGCCATTTATTATATGCAATATTATATATGTTTATGCTGGTATGATGAGTATTTTACCCATCATTACTGGCCATTCACATATTCTATTTTATGAGTATATATGTTAGCATAATGAGTCTTCTTCATGTTTCCACACAATGATTTAAACCTTCTGAGCAACATAGTTGAAAGCCTTGGTCTTTCAAGTGGATTTATATGTTTCTAAATGGATGTGAGTTTACTAAGTCATCCGATTTCATCCTTTTTCCTCTACATTATTGATCTATTTAATTTACCAAGATTACACCCCTTACAATCAGGGAGTAATTTCTTGGAGTGATAACAAATTGGCGTTGTTGCTGGGGAACGAAAGTGAAAGCAGAGTTTCCATGGGAGAACAATATAGATCTGATTCTTGATGGAAAACAAGAGACATACATAAAATCTGACTGTAATCATCTGCCTGGAAACTCCACATTCAAAGACTCCACTGGGAGGGATCCAATTGATAGAAGATGAAGAGACTGGGTTCTAAATCCAGGTATTAGTTCATTAGTTTGCTTCTTGAGTTGTTGTTGTTATTTATCATCTCCTTCATACTTTTCCCTTCACATGTTAAGAGAATTATCCTCTGTTTTGTATATTCCGATGATTATCAACCTTATTTCATATATCCATCTTTAGAAGAAGATTTATAGCCTACTTGTATTGTAGATGTTGATTTGATATCTTCCTCACCATCTATTTCTAAAAATGATTTCTGCAATTTAGTACCTCTTGACTTAGATAAATCATGTGATCTTCAGGAGATTAAAATTGATTCAAGACCCTGTCAGATCTCAACCCCTTTTGCCATAATTTCTGAACCTTGTCAACAACTTGCTATCCCTCATGATCAACCCACAACCTTTCAAATTAAAATCAGGATGAAGATGTTCAATCCTTTGAAGTTTCCTTATCTTTTTCATTCTTATCCTCTTGACTGTTATGGATATCTTCCATGGTTTTCTCGAGAGAATCAAGTTTCAACTAAGAGGCACTTGGAATCCTTTGAGGATTTTGTTGATCGCTTTCAGATTGTTCATGAAGATGTCATTATGAGATTTTTCTCTAAGTCATTGATTAGAGATGTTGCCATATGGTTTAAGAGTCTAAGAGCCGAGTCCATTGGCTCTTGGATCGATTTTTTTGACATTTTTATGAAACATCGGGGTGAAAACAAATCACTAGATTCGTACCTTGCTGATTTTTATGCTTTAAAAAGAGAAAATATTGAGACTTTGCCTGTTTTCAACCGAAGATTTTGCAGCATCTACCATGGTATGCCTTTGGAGATCAGGCCTACAGAAACAACTTCCATGATATATTATGTTATGGGATTGCATTCAAAACTTGCCCTTCTTCTGCTAGAAAGGAAATCTTCATCATTAAGAAGTTTGTTTGAAGATGCAATAGAGGTGGAAGAAAACATCCATGCTTCCAGAAAGATCCAAGACCAGGTTGATTTCAAAAATATGCATCTACTTAAGCAGACTGAATGTGAGTATGTTTCCAAATTGGAACAAGAAAGTGATGAATGTGAAGCAGTTTTGGAACAACAACAAGAAGGTAAATTTATTTCAGTTTGTAAATCAAATTCTTCAACATTTACATAGTGCCTCAAAGACAGACATAAGTCTAAAGTGTATAATCAGTTTGAAAGCCAAGTGAAACCTATAATAATTGATGATTGTATAAGTAACTACATGTTTTTAGCTGATCATACTCTTTTTCATTCAAACACTGCTCTATCATATTCCTCTGAGCACTATTCTGAAGAGGAAGCTATAGTTTTTGATGATCACAAGGTAATCACAAAACAACAAAAGGGTCATCAATATTCTAGTAGAGAAGCATTCATAGAGGTGCAACTGTTTCATGAACACCAACAGGTTTCTAATCTCAGTTTCAAAGATCCAGTGGCAGCCTTCATAGAATCATACATCTCAGAGAACATGAAGACTTAATATTTTTTAAACTTATCAGTATTTCCAAATGAGTTTGGTTGTGTGAATAATTTTTTATCACCATTGTTGCGTTTCAAACATCAACTATTGATCAGTAATAAAGATGAGATCATTACATATTAAAATTGCTTGGATGGTTTCTATGGAAATCAACTTTTACTTAATCAAATTGTAGGGCTGGTTAGAGTAGAATAGGGTAGTAAATAAGCTCATTGCCCAAGCATTTCTTTCTTTCATTTTGCAACAGATGTATCAGTCAGCCTGTGTGAAAAAAAAAGGTTTTGAAGGTGTACATAGATTGATTAACAGGTCTTGAAAGATTTTCAGAAAGAGGTAATATGGCTGATTCCATGCCCAATGGGACATTGACTCCATGCCCAATGGAACAATGGCTCCACGCCCAATGGAACACTAGAGATTAAATTCAGATTTTTATTTTTTCCAGGAAAGGCATTAGATATGTGGTTCTTGAAACATCATAGGGAATATTTCATCCCCAATAGGATCCAGATGTTAGCGATAAAAAATGATTTGCAAATTATCTTGACATCACATGATAAGATGATTTGAGATAGAAGATTATTTATGAATCTTAAGTTTTAAAAAAGGCTCTAAATCATATCAGATCAATAAATAAAAGAATTCATATCTCAGTTCATGCCAAAAGTTAATTTTTATCTTTTGGTGGCTACAAATCAATTTGACAGTGTTGAGAGCCGCTGAAAAGCTCTCACTTTCGATAGCTAAAAGGATAAACACAAGACTGTTTGGCCACCGAAATCGCAGAAGAGTCAAGACTGAACTTGTTTCTGCCCAGATCACATTTTTTGGTTTCCAGATTCTGTGGGAATGATGTTTAATGAAGGATAATAATTATAGGATACAGATCATTCTCCTTTGCAAGCTTTGGAGGCATATGATAAGAAGATGAAGCTGCGTTTTAAAAAATACTGCATTTTTACTATGCTGAGTCATCATTTTCAAATGACGATTCTGAGCGACTGGAGAATCATTTTGAGAAACAGGCGGAGGATTTTGTTACTAACACATCAAAAACCAATAAAGTCTCTCAATTTTCCTACAAGTGTCATATATTGGGAGAATCAAATCCATCTTTGAGACCTAATTTTTGGATCTCAGAATTTCCCTGTTTGACACATGTTTTTGAAATGTAGATCCCAGGCAAATGAAAACGAATATCAAAGAACTGAGAGAGGTGTTTTCTCACAATGAACCAATATAAAAAAATATATTCCAGTTTGTACACAACTGTCATGATTTGGGAGATACAAAATCTTAACTGTAGCCCCCAGTTTTAGCAGTCTGGCCCATTTTTTATGTGAGACAGTTCCATAAATTGAAGGGAACTATTTTTATCTTTGAGATTTGGAAGGGAATTTGAGCTCCTAGGGAGGATTTCAACCTCAATAACTATATGAGGCATCATTGTAACATGGATCGGGGGGAAGCAGTCTGAGGAATTTGGTTTGATCCTTGAAGGCTTGTAACTACATTTCATCCTTTGGAGATATTCATGAATACATCTTGACATCAAGCTTCTTTCACTGTGTTTGTTTAGTTTTCATCTCCTTTCTTTCTATGTTTATATATATTCAATGAAATATGAATGTCATCTCATCTCTTCGTTGATATATTATACTTATATACATTGCTTCTCATGTTTGTCTTAATGCCTGATAACTGTTATCCTATCTTTTCATTCATAAGCTAGAGCTGCAAGTATTTACCTGTTATGTCTGGCCATCTATTATATGCAATCTTATATATGTTTCTGCTGGTATGATGAGTATTTTACCCATCATTACTGACCATTCACATATGCTATTGTATGAGTATTTCTGTTAGCATAATGAGTCTTCTTCATGTTTCCACACATTGATTTAAACCCTCTGAGCAACAAAGTTGAAAGCCTTGGTCTTTCAAGTGGATTTATATGTTTCTAAATGGATTTGAGTTTACTAAGTCATCCGATTTGATCCTTTTTCCTCTACATTATTGATCTATTTAAGTTACCAAGATTACACCCCTTACAGTCAGGGAGTAATTTCTTGGAGTGATAACACTTGCAAGAGAGCTTCTCTTCCTTCACTGTCACTGAAGTTGCTTTCTTTCCATTCCCCTTTCTTTTTTCTTCTTTCCTTGAAGATGATTCCCCTGATACAACAACTCTTGTTTTTCCTGCTTCAATATATGTTGCTTGAAGATAAAACTCATCAATATTAGTAGGTCCAAACATAAATACAGTGTTACGAATATGTGCAGGTAAACCTCCTATATACTTCATAAGAGTTTCTTGTGTATGTAATGGAATATTTAACATTAATGCCATCTTACAAAATTCATCCATGTATTCTTGCACTATTTATCCTTTTCTTAGTTTAAGACTTTTCCATTCAATTAAATCCTTTTCCTTATAACCCAAAGGAAAAAATTGCTTTCTAAGTGCAAAAACAAAATCTTTCCATGATGGAAATACATTACCAACTTGCTGAGTACCATGTTGCAACTTACTCTGCCAAAAAATGAGTGATGTGCCTGCAAGACAAAGCGATGCTAATTTGATTTGGGTTGCCTCATATTTGATTTGTTGCACACTGCAATAAACTTCCGTCTGTCTGACCCAATTATCAAGCCTCTCAGCATTGACTTCACCATCATACATGGGAAATTCAAATTTTACATCAAGCTTAAGTAATGGCATATCATGCTTATGTTTATGCGAATGTTTTCTTATGGTAGAAGTTGAACTTGTACTTGAAGAAGAAGAAGAATATGGAGGTGAAGGAGGAGGTTTAGGAGGGTCCTCTCCTTCTTCACTTTTGTCTTGTTTTGACGATTCCCCTTGAAAAGGCCTCTTCCATTCCAAGTAATCATGATATAATACCTTTACCATCTCAGACATGGAAAATAAAGGCTTTTGAAACTCTATCTCGTTCTGAGACATTCCTTCTTCAGTTTCCATCTTCTCACTTTGAGATGCCCACTTTCTTGATCCAATATCATGATCTCCTTCTACAATCTCTCCTTCACCATGACTTAGCTTTTCCCTGGTAATCATGCAAACTCAAATAACCAACTGTCAACTTTCTCTAATACCACTTGATCCGAAAATGATCTTTAAAATACTTGGTTGAGTTTTAAGCATGTGTTAAATTACCATTCAAAGATTTAAATGAGGAAGGTGATTTTAATGAAAGAATGTTGCAGCCATCTTAAATAATACATAACAGGAAATAGACATAAGGAACAGTAAACCATAAGACCAAGCTTGATAACAGAGTTCGGAAAGGTTGCCTACGTCTTCAAGGATTTGTATCAGTGGGGGAGGCTTTCTTATTAATATTCAATGCTGCAAAATTACATCAGAAGTATCTCAAAAGGATTACAAACTGGTATGGTTGTGTTTTGATCAACCTCAAGAATCCAACAAAATTGACAACATTGAAAAAGGTTGAGCGTAGCTCCCAGAAATGACCTCCAAAGTTTGCTTTCTCAATGGTTTCCTCGCATAAAAATGGATTAGGCTTCCAAAATATTCATAATTTTGTTGTCTCTCCACCCTTTTTCATGGAAAATAGGTCTGGTTAAGTATATTTGGAGATGGGGGTCGAAATCCAACTTCCCCCCATGATTTGGGCCTCTTCCTGGTCTTAGATTCTCTTTTTTAGGGGAAAAATCCAACTAAATCAACATAATTAGTCCAAAAAAATTCCAAAATATAGAGTAAAAACCCACTTGGCTAATACATGGGTGCACCATCCCCTAATATCTAGACTCCAGGTCATGTGAGTACCATGTGTCCGAGTTCTAAGTGCCTTCCCTGGTCCTCGGCCCCTGCTTTGGTCATATGTGCACCCATGTGGCTGAGTGCTAATACCCTGTCCTCTTGTTCCATGCTACAACTCTTGGTCATATGCCCTGTTTGTGGGATAGCCCCCCCGTCGACCGAGGATTATCCCCAAACCTTTGCCAAACTTCAACTTAAATCCAAATGCTACCACTTGTATAACAAACATCACACATAGACCAGTTGGTTGGCGAGTTTGGTGGGGTCGTTGTCATGCCTAGAGGTCTCGAGCTCGAATCCTGCGGAGGGTAAGAAATTTTTTACCCAGACGATACATGCCAAATTTGTGGTGCCATGTGGCACCCTATGATTGGACCATGTGTCACCCTGTGATTGGACCGTACAATCCAGTCACCTGTACAATCAACACACAGTTAGTACTGCCACGTCACTGCCCTGTCAGCCTGCACAGTCGACCCATACACCACATGTCGACCTGTCATCCTACCATGTCACTTTCATACAATCCATGTATCATGTTTCTGCTAGTTTCATATCATGTCCATACATCCATGTGTTTTACCCTGAGCCGACCACGTGTCAGCATTTGTACAGTGCCACACGTCAAAATCTGTACTATGCCAACTTAGCCTAGAAATGCCAAAAATGAGTGACACAACCTCCTCATGCTGCCATATGTCCCTGTTGATGTCATCATGACATCATGCTGATGTACTTCTGACGTCAACAATATGACATATTGACTGTTGACTGTTGACTTTTTTTTGCCTGTTTGGGAAATCAATCAGAACGCGATAACTTTCACATATGGTGTCCATTTAAAAAAAAACATATATGGTCAGAATTGACATGACGAGCCCGACCTAATGGCACTAGTTTCATCTGATTTCGAGAACATTGATTTTTAGGCCTTCCTGGATCCATTTTGGATCATCGGTGCTCGAGAGGGAGCTGGATGGTCAATTCCAGAGGAAGCTGGGTACTACAGTAAAGAGTAAGAGGCTCCACTAGATGCAATAAGAAATTGTGTGTGGCACTTAGTATTTTTGAAGTTTAGTATTTGACAACATGTGTAGTAGCAGTGTGGCTTTGAAAACTTATGTTTGGGTTATTTGGTCTCGGAATAGAGGCGACCTATATTTGGTGTGACAACTAGAGTTACATGAAGTCATCAGAGAACCTCATGGTCTATGACAGTTCATATCGAGATAAGATATTACTATATCAGGGATATAGTGTATAAGGGAGCATTGAGGCTCCAGTTTCGTGACTACAGAGGATCAAGTTGCAGACGTGTTTACCAAGATGCTATCAAGGATGAAGTTTTAGTACTTTAGGGACAAGCTTGGTTTGGTCCCTCTTCAGAGGGCGTGTTCTCATCCAGTATGAAAAAGGGCTGGCATTGAGACATGTAGAATTCATACAACATGAAAAAAAGGTTGGAAGTGATTGTTCTCATCCAACATGAAAAAGGGTTGGCACTGATATAGGTGGAACTCATCTAGCATGAAAAAGGGATGGCACTGAGTGTTCTCATCTAGCATGAAAAAGGGTTGGCACTGAGACATGTGGAAATCATCCAGCATGAAAAAGGGCTGGCACTGAGTGTTCTCATCTAACATGAAAAAGGGCTGGCACTCAGACAGGTGGAACTCATCCGTCATGAAAAAGGGTTGGCACTGATTTTTCTCATCCAATGTGAAAAAGGGCTAGCATAGAGACAGATTGAACTCATTCAACATGAAAAAGGGTTGGCACTGAGTGTTCTCATCCAACATGAAAAAGGGCTAGCACTGAGATAGGTGGAACTTATCCAGCATGAAAAAGGGTTGCCACTGAGTGTTCTCATCCAACATGAAAAAGGGTTGGCACTGAGACAGGTGGAACTAATCCAACATGAAAAAGGGCTGGCACTGAGTGTTCTCATCCAACATGAAAAAGGGTTGGCACTGATACAAGTGGATCTTATCTAGCATGAAAAAGGGCTAGAATTGAGATAGGTGGATCTCATCCAGCGTGAAAAAGGGATAGCACTGAGACCAAGGGTGCACATGATAAGGTACCGATGCATTGCAGGGTAGTGGATGTCCTGGGGACATGTTGTAGTTATTTGAAAACTACCCACAAGCCTTAGATGCATTTCCTGTGAAGTCACAAGGGTGCACATGATGAGGTACAAATGCATTGCGAGGTAATGTATGCCATGGTGACATGTTGAATCTATTTGAGAGCTACCCACAGGTAATCTTCAAAGGTAATCATCAGAGGTAATCTTATCATAATGTATAATGTCTCCCTCCTTAAGAGGGAGTGTTGATGTTTGGGAAGCATTGAAAAGACATTCTACTAGATTGATAATTAATAATATGATTATTAATTATCAAACAATATTATTAATTATAATATTCTCAATGTAATAATATATTTATAATATAAAGTATAAATATATATAATAAAGTACAAAGTATAAATATAAAGTATATTTATATTATATGTATAATATAATATAAAGTATAAATATAATTATTACCCAAGGGAGGCATCTCTTCATGGATGGTCACCATATGTTCTTTATATATAGAACATACATCATTGTAATAAGATATTCATTCACATACAATATCATCTCTTATGAAAAAGCAACAAAAAGAACATATTGTAGACATCTTCACAAAGCCGCTTCCTAGGGAGACTTTTGAGTATCTTCGATAAAAATTGGAAGTAATTTTTGCTCCAAATTGATTTCCATAATATTATGCAAGAACAAAAAGGGGAATACTATCAGGGGCAGTTACCCTTTTCAATTGATGTCAAAGGGGTAGATAAAATCAGTAAATCTAGAAGCATGAAGACAGGGGTATCCAACATCAAGACAAGAGGATAGTGTAATCATTGGGATCAGAGCACGAAGTCATGGGGAGCATGGTTGTTTTACTAAGTTGTCATCAATACCAAAGGGGGATATTTTTGGAAAATTGGTTGTCATTTATTTCAACCCTAGAAGAATCCTTAAAGAAAATCCCAGAATCCCATAAAAGCGATGATGATGTGTCCACTTGAAGAAGCCTTGAAGAGCCTTGACATAAATGTATATAACTCCAAAGTGGTCCCCTTATGGTGTAGCTTTTAAGCATGGCCCTCACGAGATGAGATAACATGTGGTTGTTTCCACATTCCCACTTTGATTTGTACACAAATTGATCGCACAAGATGTCCAATATAAATATTACAAGCCTACATATGTCCAAGATAAAGATTGCAAGATGGAGATTGTTAAAATTATTAATTTTTGGTCAATTTGGACACCCTATCTTTGAGGAAAATTTTACCCTACATAACTAAATCAAATGGAAGCACAAGTTAGATGGTTGGAAATATTATTCTAAGAAATTTCCAATAGTATATGGAAGTCTCTCTATCTCCCTAGTAATGAGGAGATATGATTTTTTCCGTTTGATAACATGGCCATAAAATTGAGGTCGGCTCAACTAATTTTTGGGGACAAAATTACTATAAATACAAAATAAAATTTCGCATTTTTAGTGCAAGAAACAAAGAGATCAAGTCTAAAGTGTGCTCAAGGTGTTGGGGTGTCTTTCTGGTGTTTAAGGGAACTCTAAAAGATTCTCTTAATATATTTCTTATTCTCAAGGTATGCTATGAGGTTGTGATGTTGTCATATTGGCACAGACCCCCTTCCCTCCAAAGCACTGCTCGACCTCCCGGTCTAAGATAATTCAAGTGATCGAATCAAATGGATCATCAGGATCCTAATGGGAACCAGTTTAGCTTGTCATAGGCCCTTCTAACTTTTCGACGCAGGTTGTGTGGCAATCGCAAACCCTCTCCTTAGAGCTCTTCAAATATTAACACCAATGGATGCTATTTCTCTATGCTAAGATCCCCTCTCGATGTGACCACATACTATGATCATGGGCTAGCTCCCTTCGAGATTCCGTGCTTTGGATATTTCATGAGCTTCTTACTCCCTTTTTTCCCGATTCCCGAATCGATGAATCCTTCAAGCCCAAATCTACGGTCCACTTTATCCTTGCGCTCAACGGCTGAGATCAAATCATGAGTTTGGACTTCACGAGTCCTATTTTCTCTCAACTCTATCCTTCCCAATTTGTGAATCAACAAAGTGTTGATTTCTCACCATGTGTTCTATCTCAATGGACGACTAGGATTGCTCTGGCTCCCAGCTCTTTGGGTGTTCCCCTCCTTTTATTTTCCTCTGGACCGACTTCCTCCAAAACATGTGGATCTCTGCCATGCGTCCTCTTGGATCCAACGATCCAGAATCACTCCACACTTTTCCCTTCGTGAAGTTTGAATTATTCTCCTTGCAACTCTTTCGAAGTCTGAATCCTTGAACTCTTGGGTATGCTTCCACCTGTCTACCTAGACGATGGATGATTTTACGGTCTTCAGGACTTCGACAAGTCCTCAAATCCTCTGCACACTTAGTGCACTTTTCCCTTTTTTAGACTTAGGCTATTATCGAACTTCTTCTACACTCCTTACAGAGTTATGCGCAGACTCTTCTGTGACTTTGATCGGCTTGAAAACCTTCAAGGTTCCCCATTCCTCTATGTCCTTCAGTGAACTTTCTTGTGCCCTCCTAGTAGTTTCTCACTCTCCGTCCTGAGCTTGTAAGATGGACTTACGGTCTCCTTGGCGCACTCCTTGCGCTTGACTAATATTTTCGGCAACTTCTCCCTTAGCCTACCAGAGCATCTTAAGGCATCTCCTTTCCTTTGTTGATGCACTATTTCAAATCCTTTCTTCCTTAGAGTGTTCAACAACCTTGGGGTTCTCTTAAGAATTCCAACACTTCCAACCATGTTTCTCTGGTATACTCTCATATTTTCTCTATGCCCTCCTGGAAAAGTGTTTCAGAGTGGTTAGTAACTCTGAACTGTGCTTCCCCCTACACAGTCTTTCTTTCCTAGGTATCTAACCACCTTGAAATTTCCTCCCAAGTTTGTGAATTATCCCGGGGCGACCTCCTAGAAATTTCCCTTCTGACTCTACTGAGTTCAGAAACACACTCTTTGCGTCGGCTCACAGAGTTTCCACACTCTGTCGGGCACTCCTTGCACTTATCCTAGAGAACCATAATCAATCCAACACACTCATAGATAGAAAAATATATCTCTATCCCTGTAGACGATTTCTAACATTCATCTACAATCCAAATGCATACAAATGACATTCACCACAAAATATCCATTACACATAAATTGATAATAGAAAAACTGTCATTTTCTATTAATGGCCCTAAGCCATTTTGAGGGCCCAAATCAAGGTTTTTCAATATCAAGGTTCTCAATGATAAACAAAGGAATAATTGAGCCCCCAAAATGAATCTCCTCAACGATACCTTTCCAATGAGCTATTATACGCCTAAAACGTAGATTGTATGCGAAAGTTACAAATCCGGGAAGTTGATGTACTAACTTACCCAAATGGGGCACACATGGCTTTTGGTGCTTCATCTCCTAGGGTTAGGTTTTTGGATGTCTAGGGTTTTTGGAATTCCTGTTTATTGTAAAAAGGCCTTCAGAGCCTCATTGTAATCATCTTCTTGTGAATGTGAGTAGCTGTCACATCTCTTCTCAGAGATAAGCTGCCACCATTCTAGCGAGTCTTTTACTCTGTATTTTTACAGTCTCTATACATTTCTTTAATTAATAGAAATCGTGTATTACTGTATATCTGTGCTTATGGTTTCATCTCTAATACATTTATGTTATATTATTGAATATCTATGCATTTCTTTATTATATCTTTAATCTCATTTCATGCCGAAAATAATCTGGATCAGTGGAAGCGCCATGATGTTTATGAGTCTCGACCCCGTAGTGTCATTGTTACTTTGGGGGGTCAACTCTACAGAATACCAGAGGTAGTTTTGACTATTATTCCACCTAAAAAGTGTCGCAAAGTTGTATCTCAGACTGCAAAATTTATCTTCTTCACAATCCGTTCAAAAGTAGAACAGAAGGACACTGCAACCACTACAGCCTCACCCTAAGCACCTTCTATCCAACAGAAGCAGGTCGAAAAGGTTGCAAAAAAGTGAAAAGATTCCTTCTTCACATCGTCCTTTCATGTATCTCAACTTTTTGAACAGCCTCAGCCTCAACAGGTTCTTGACATACTTCCATAAACTGAGCAGCGCGATGTCTCCAACAATACAAGCAGCTCACCAAGATGCAGATCCAACAAACGCTTTTCCCTCCCCCGGGGAACTCAATGCAATGGAAACCATTTCTTCCTAAAGAGGGAGGATTTATCCAGGTGGATATCAGTGGCCACCCACCTTTTTCAACTAGCTCAAAACAGTTTTCTGGCAATTTTGGCAATTTACTATTTTTAGCAAGTTTTAACTTTCGGGGCCATTTTGAGGGCCCAAATGAAGGTTTTTCGAGATAAAGGTTTGAAATGATAACCAAAGGCATAATTTATCCCCCAAAATGAATCTCCTTGATGATACCTTTCTAATGACCTATCATACGCCTAAAACGAAGATCGTATGCGAAAGTTACGACCCCGGGAAGTTGATGTACTAACTTACCCAAACGGGGCCCACATGACTTTTTGTGCTTCATCTCCTAGGGTTAGGTTTTTGGATGTCTAGGGTTTTTGGAATTCCTTTTCATTGTAAAAATTCCTTCAGATCCTTATTGTAATCATCTTCTTGCGAATGCGAGTAGCCTTCACATCTCTTCTCAGAGATAATCTGCCACCATTCTAGCGAGTCTTTCACTCTGTATTTTTACAGTCTCTATACATTTATTTCATTAATAGAAATCATGTATTACAATATATCTGTGCTTCTGGTTGCATCTCTGATACATTTATGTTATATTATTGAATATCTATGCATTTCTTTATTATATCTCCGATCTCATTTCATGCCGAAAATAATCCGGATCGGTGGAAGCGCCATGTTGTTTATGAGTCTCAACCCCGTAGTGTCATTGTTACTTTGGGGGGTCATCTCTACAGAATACCACAGGTAGTTCTGACTATTGTTCCACCTAAAAAGTTCCGCAAGGTAGTATCTCATACTGCAAAATTTAGCTTCTTCACAATCTGTTCAAAAGGAGAATAGAAGGACACTGCAACCACTACAGCCTCACCCCAAGCACCTTCTATCCAACAGAAGCAGGTCGACAAGGCTATAGAAAAGCACAAAGATTTATTTTGCACACCGTCCTCTCATGTATCTCAACTTTTTGAACAACCTCAGCCTCAACATGTTCTTGACATACTTCCACAAACTGAGTAGCGTGATGTCTCCAACAATACAAGCAGCTCAGCAAGATGCAGATCTAGCTAACGCTTTTCCCTCTTCCCCAGAAAATCAACGCAATGGAGACCATTGCTTCCTAAGGAGAGGGGATTGATCCAGGTGGATATTGGTGGCCACCCACCTTTTCCAACTGGCTTAAAACATTTTTCTAGCAATTTTGGCAATTTACTATTTTTAGCAGGTTTTAACTTCCGGGGTCATTTTGAGGGCCCAAATGAAGGTTTTTCGAGATCGAGGTTCTCAATGATAACCAAAGGCATAAGTGAGCCCCCAAAATGAATCTCCTCTTCTATACCTTTCCAATGAGCTATTATACGCCTAAAATGAAGATCGTATGCGAAAGTTACGACCCCAGGAAATTGATGTACTAACTTACCCAAACGGGGCCCACATGACTTTTGGAATTTCATCTCCTAGGGTTAGGTTTTTGGATGTATAGGGTTTTCTTCATTCCTATTTATTGTAAAAGGTCCTTCATAGCCTCATTATAATCATCTTCTTGTGAATGCGAGTGGCCGTCACATCTCTTCTTAGAGATAAGTTGCCACCATTCTAGCGAGTCTTTCACTCTATATTTTTACAGTCTCTGTACATTTATTTCATTAATAGAAATAATGTATTAGTGTATGTTTGTGCTTATGGTTGCATCTCTGATACATTTTTGTTATATTATTGAATATCTGTGCACTTCTTTATTATATCTCCGATCTCATTTCGTGTCGAAAATAATCCGGATCAATGTATTACCCTTGAACCCTATGAAAGACCCTCCATAGTGCGAATTTATCATGCCAAGAGGAGATAAGAACGATAATGGAAAGAAAAAAATAGTGATTCAAATCACAGGAAAGAAGGCCAGAAAGCTCAGTAAGAAGAGAACAAAGTTTGAAAAATTGTAAGAAGTTCCAGGAAAGACTTCGCAGAAGGAAGGTTTCTAGAACTCGAACTTCATTGGAATATCAGTATAGCACATATTGGCACTTCGTCATGCAGAAGCAATATGACCGTTGGAGGCATCTCGATCGTTAGAACGATGCTCCAGAAAGGATAGAAATTTAGTTATTGTCAGAACGTTCTCCCTTGGACCATTGGGAGCGTGCCATAACGGATGGAATAGCATTGATTGAAGCATTCCTACCCATTGGAAGAGTTTGTTACAATAATATCTATTTATCCCGTCAAGAGTTGCACTGAGAACACTTTTTCCAATTGTGATAATCTGAGCCCACAAAGAACTAGTTGATTTCACACAGTAATCATTGAGACCTTACCATCTATTTTGCTAGATTGAGTATTGTTCAAGACCTGATATATCAGATCTCAAGTGTGCATGTCAGACGAAATTAGCGCAACAAAAAAATCCATCGAAGAGATTCTAATAGACCTCATGGATGATAAGGTGATGTCCACAAGCATCCAAGCCTCATTGATGAGAGGAGTGCAAGCCTCCCCGTCGACTGCTCATGGATATGCACCATCCCGATCTGCGACCGAGAAAAGAACCAAGCATTGTGATGACTTGGTGAATGTGAAGCTAATCCCATCAATCTTTCCTGACTACATCCCACCCCTGGTTGGTGTGGTGAGTTGTGACAGTGTCCCGAGGGACTTCGAATACATGGTCATCACTGCGTACCTCTCCAAGGGAATACAAGCAGTCAGACCACAGTTGGAGAGGATTCCAACCTTGAATATCAGTGACTATAACCTAGGAGACCACAAAATCTATGGCATTCTCTCACCTCACAAATACTTGACCAAGACCAAGGGGAAGAAGTCAAAGATCATCCCCCAGCCATGGACTATGGACATCGTAAGGTCCACTATCATGAACATGATGAAGATACCACATTTTGGAAGGCATCAGGAGGTTAACGTAGACGTTAAAATCCTATTTTCGTGCTTCCATGAAGGTTATCTATGGATATACAGGCGTATCACTTTTGATTTGGTGTTAATCCACAGTATCACCAGATTAAGCATGCAAGGACCAGACCCACAATACTTTTATCCAGGGAAGGTTGCAAATTGTGCTCTGGCGCAGAAGATTAAATACACCTATGGTGATGTTGAAAAGGGGAAGAGAGTCTACAAGGTAGCCTCCATCCAGAATGGTGCAGTGCGCCTAGCCTGCTAGTTGATTGTTGCTAAGCTAGTAAGAAAGAACAGACCCACGTAGGTCACAGGGTTCATTGTTGACCTTGTAGGAAAATGCGTGGAAGGATTACAAATGAACTGGGTGAGTTACCTCATCAACCAGTTAGAACAAGACTGTCACGAAGCTCAGGATCAGGGCTATGAGTTCCACTTTAGTTGGTTGTTGATCCTCATCACGTTCATTTCTTGGGAGATGCTAGAAAGAGCGACCTTCCCTGACATTGAGCCATTCGAGCCATTAGCTGCAAACTTCACCATGCTATGGTATTTGATTGATATGGAGAAACAATGGCAGTCGAACGCGATGTTCCATACCTACTACCTGCAATTAACAAGGGTTATTGAGTCTTTCCCTCGTATGACACTGAACACCCTGGACATATTCAGACCAATTGTGAAGTTTCGTGAAGTTAGGCATTTTATATATATTACTGCGTGCAGAGATGAGCATAAAGAATAGATTCAGTCCTATTACAATCTCACTGAAGAGGACATGGAGGAAATCACCAAGGAGTGGCGTGAAGAACTCCTAGTGCCAGTTAACCATGCAGAACTGTCCGATCCTGACCTCATTGGAAGTCTGGTGGTTACTCACGAAGAGTACGATGCACCCAGCAGTAGCAGGAAGAAAAAGAAGGAGGATGTACAAGAAATACATAGAACATCAAAGGAGACTGCATCATATTCACCTAGCAGAGGAGGAGATGACGAAGTGGACAAAGAAGAGAAAGAAGGGGAAGAAGACAAGAAGAAGCATGGCGAAGTAACACCACTTAGGAACCCCCTTGAAGAGGCAGAGACATATAGGAAAAGAAAGGTTTCCCCAACGAAACCTACATCATGGAATAAGTCCAAAGTTGCAGTCTGTGCTCATGGTCGATGACTTTGACTTCATTATCGTAGTTGTATCAGATGCCTTGGAAGATATTTTACAGAGAAATGAAGAAAAATAGGAAGCCATGTATGAAAGAATTGAACCAGAGTTGCGAGGGGTACAACAAACACTTCACTCTAGCCACACAGTGTCCACTGTGTCCCCGCCATCAAAAGAAACAGAGTTGGGATATGATCATGCCCAAATCTGCAGAATAGATGATGCAACCGAAGCTCACCTTCATCATCTGCAGGAAGAAAAAGAACAGCTCACAGTGGCCCTGAAGCAAGCACAAGAGGAAGTCATAGAGAAACGTCGAGTTTCGCAACAAGAGAAGGATGGCCTCCAAATCAAGTTTGAAGAGGATAAAGTGCAGATCCGGAAAGAGAAAGAACAACTGCTCATGGAATAGGTTGGAGTTAAAGAAGTAGTCAATAGAGCACTTCACTCTGTGATAGGCTTAGAATAGATAGAAGAAGACCCAGTGGAGAGTCAAGTAGTGAAAATTGTTTCAGCCATACAACAACTTCAACAGAGAGTAGCAGAATTGAAGTTACAAGTAGTACCAAGCACTCTATAGGAAGTGCAAGACTAGTGAGAAGAAACCGCCTGAAGCGCAACCCAGAGAATCAAGGCATTAGCCTTGGAACATAAACAACTTAGTAGTCGAAGTGCACATAATTATGAGTGCCTTACCAAGGACCTTGAACTAAAGACATTGGAGTCGCAGCTCCAGGAAGAAAAGCAGTAAGAAGAAAAAGTACAAGTGCAGTTGAAGCCCTTGTCAGTAGTTGAGCAAATGAAAAGATCGTTTTCTCTTGCCTTACCTTTCTCCATTTCTATCAATCTCTGAATCTTCAAGACACCCTGATAGACCCTCTGGGTCCAGAAATCCCTTCAATTTTTTTGTCTTTTTCCAAAAATTTGCCTAGTTTCAGGCATTCTTGCACTGAACCCCACAGTGGCCTGTGAGAACACCTTGAGTTTTCACTCTGATTTTAAGTCCAGTGTGAGGTTCCCACACTCTGCTCAAATCTAGCCTACGGGAATGACCCATTCTCGCACTGTGCAACACTGATAGCCTGCGAACCCTCTTTTAAAATGTTTGGATTTAAGATTTTTGCATGTTCAGCTGCCCAGATCAATATATGTGTCTAAAAAGAATTTCTTGGACCATTGGTTGATGTTTTCTTGTCTTTGGATTTTATGCACGATCAGTCTTTGGATATCAAAGGCTCTTCCTGTCCATCTTTTTCTCAACTCTCATCTCTTGACTTTTCTTGGCAAAGATATACTCTTTGATCCTGGAATCTGAGTGCTTGTTTGTTTAAGAGCCGGTGATCGGTTTGAAAGTTGGGATTCTTTGTCTTTCTCATTTGATCATTATTTGGAAGATTATTATTCTCATGCAATTGAAAAGACTAGTTTTGTCTGCTTGTCATTTTTGTTTCCATTGAAAGATTGGTTTGGGTTTTTGTTTATTGCTTGTTCATTAGTTATTGGTTTTCCTCACTTTCACCACCATGGTGTAGATCCTTTTTGAAAAGTAAAAAACATTTTTCTTTTAAAATCATTTTCATTTTTGAAAATATTGAAAATCAATTGTTGAAATTATTGAAAAATAACAAATAGAGAATTGTCATTATTGTGTGATTCGTTGAGATTGCATTTTAAAGAAAATTGTGCATCGTAGTTCAAGATTGTTCTGGAACACTTCTCTTTCCCTCCCATACATAGGATTCATCAAAAGAAAATTGATATATTTCATTCCTATCTATGCATTGTTGGGCCAGAGTCTCACACAACATTAGTTTCATCTCCGTTTCCTTTGAGTAACAACCCTTAATAACATTACACAATTTTAAAATTTAACTAGTAAATCTTTTCTAGGGCTCTATTACACCAACATTTAGCTAGGCTAACGCTTTGGAATAGGCAGAGAGATACACTCTCCAAAGCACAAAACACACAATAGAATATTGTGTTAAGGAGTGTCAAATTCCATTTACAACATTTGTCCTGGGAAGCCCTTCTCACACAAGGGTCAAACCCGAGGTCGCATTGATATTGACAGAGTTACTCACCTTGCTTCATCAATATCGGTGTAGAGATTGCATGTATTACGAGGGTCACTTGGAGGTATACCCACAATGATGAGTGGAAGCCTCTTGAGTTGATTTCAGGTTAGATACCTTGCCCTTGCGTGTGGATCAGACTGTCGACTGTCTCCCCAGGATTTATTGTTGTGGGTGGTAACCTTAGTGGCCTATATTTTTAGGGTCTTACACAAGGTGACTGTGAAGGGGAAAGTCTTCACGATACCTGGAATAGACGTTGGCCAAACTCACTCGGGCTCCTTGGAGGGTATACCCATGATTATGTGTGGGAGCTTGCACCAGGGTGTAAGTCCGTTAAGCAGGTCATTAGTGTAATTTTTCCACCCTAGCCCAGACCCTTCTTGTCTCATTGTTGCGACGTTGGATTTCATCACCGACTAGTGACTTAGAAATTAGAAGGTCTTGTTTTCTTGGTATTGTTTCCTAGATTTTATTTACTAGCGCATGTTTTTTGTTTACCCAAGTTGACCATAGGAATTTCTTCGTAAGTTTGTAACTTGTTCAAAATAGATCCTCCACGTCGTTCACGTAGAATGCAAGGTTTATCTCCAAAACATCTGGAAGGTTCTCAACCCTTGCATACAAGCTCACCTGAGGGCTCCCCTCAACAGAGTGAAGTCCAAGACGTTACCACTCCACAAGTGGAAAGAACCGACTCTCTAGAACATTTCCGAATTACCAATACTCGAGAGGAATTTCGACTTCACCCCAATTCTGAGAGACATATTATGTGAGTGAATTCTTCTGGAGACTTAGTTGTGTTGTCTTCTAGATCACTGACTGGACCCTTTCCAGGACCTGAGGTCCATGATCCTTTTTGGTCTGCTTGTGTTTTTAGATGGGACCTTTTTGGTGCAGGATCAGGCATTGAAATCACCATCTCACCTGCGTTCCCCAAAACCTCTGACCCATACGCAGTACCTTTTACTGCTGCTTATTATTTTCCTAGTACAGATGCTCCACGATCTGACCACATCTTGACCGCCCCTATAGAAATGGTCCATTACACAGATACTATGAGTATTCACATCGGGATTATGGTGGCTAGTCAAGCCCCCATCGACACACCTCTCTCACCCAGTGTCACCTCGACACTTCCACCCGGATACCATGCATTGAATGCTTCTATTCCCACTCCTACGCAAACCCCATCTGGGACTCCTGGTGGTCCCTCTTCTTCTGGAAAATCTCCTCCCGGTTTCATTTCGACACTTCCTCAACCCCCTTTTGGAGGACCTTTCTCGTCCTCCACTGGAAGCACTAATCCTAGTGGCACTATTTCATCATTCACACCAAATTACCAGATTCCCGCTGGTGGACAATTTCACCAAGGAGGTTTGACTCAACCCCCCCTTGTAAGGAAAATTTCTATTGGAACGCAAATCCCAATTGGAACACAACCCCCAATTGGAACACAACCCCCGATTGGAGGAAAACCCCCACCGACCCCACCTTACAGACAAAACATACCTCCATCCTTGGCCCAGTATTGGAATCATATGATACAACATAATCCTCAATCGACTGGGGGGCAATAGCTTCCAACTACATCCGTTATACCCCCTAGTATAGACCAACCATATCCAGGTACGTCCAATCCTATTTGGGGATCGAATGCTCAGACTCATGTCCCTATTCAAGGATACAATCCCATGAGATACTTTCCTCCACAACAACCACCAAATCTTCCTGGGTCTTCACATTATATGCAGACTGCTTATGGTCCCACTAGTTTTCCAATGGGGCTCCCTCCCCAAATCCACCAGTACTCGCATGTGAATAGACAGTTACCCTTCTTGGACACTTTGGATCTCCCAGATCTGTCAAGGATTTTAAATGATCCAATTCGTCACTCTCGCCAATGGCCTGCTATACTAGCCAAGCCACCATCAGACATCCCTAAATTTGATGGCAAAGTGGGAGATGACCCAAACAATCACATCATGACTTTTCACCTCTGGTGCTCATCCAACTCCTTGATGGATGACTCTATTCGTTTATGTCTTTTTCAAAGGACCCTCACGGGTTTTGCTGCGAAGTGGTATATAGAATTACCATGAGGTTTCTTCGCTAACTTCAACACCCTCGCTATGGCCTTCCTCACTCACTACCAGTTACAAATTCGTTATGAAACAGGGACTGAGATTTTCAGTTCTTTCAAACAAGACAAAGCCACTCATATATCCGATCACATTCATGAATGGTGGAAGAGACGACGTCTCATGAAACTCGAACTTCCCGATTAGTTGCTGGCAAAGTAGTTCACTAAATCATTTGTGAACGAAATCGCACATGACATCTCCATGGGTGGAGTTGTCACAGAAGAACATGCCATAATTCGTGCACAATATATTGACCTCGTTTACTCACAAACAAGTACTCTTTACAACTTACTCCCTAACGCACCTCGTCCTTCCACTTCCACCACTTCAACTACTCCAACTGTCTCTCATGCAGTCGACGGTGTGATTGGCACTTTCCATGCCCAACCACATTCTGCCTCAAGCACCACCCCCAAACCAACTTCTTCTAATGTTCAAAATGCTCTGTCTCCTACCCCTCCCACTTGCAATAATTCTGAGGTAAATGCAGTTCAATCTACCCCAGTCAGTAAAAACAAATTCAGAAAAGGAAAGGGTAAGAATAAGGAGGACAAAAATACTTTACAAGAAGAGAAAACCAAAACTCCACCTGTTGATGATAGGGATAAGCACAAACCTCGATACCCTTGTCTTATCTGTGGTGATGATCACTACACGAAGGATTGTCCATGATGTGTTGAGGTCACTAAGTTCCTTCAAGGAACCCCGAAACCACCTGCTCTGGCCATTTTGTCCCAACCCTTCCCCTCTCAACAACAGGCCCAATTGGTCATTCATGACCAACCCTCCCCTTCTACTATGTCCTATGTATTGATGTGTATTGGCAATTCAAAGAAGAATGACATTGCACTCACCACTCGAGCCAAAGATTATTCTCCCTCTAAAGAGAAGGTTGATGACCCACCTCCTTCATTGGTACAACCCTCTCCTATGACTCCACCTACCAACAGTCCTCTTCATCTCGAACGACCGAGCCTTGACACAGTTCTTCGACCCCCTCCAAAGGGCGTCATTCAAAAATTGTCTTTCAATCCTCATGCTCGTGCTGCCTAGAACTACAACATTGTTGAAGATCTAGCCCAAGCACCTTCTGCGATGTCAGCCCTCGAAGTCCTTCAAAGTTTCCCCACACAACGAAAGGCACTATTGAAATCTATCGGTGGAATCGACTCGACATACATGAATTTAATAATTTTTGACTTGGAAGATCACATCCCAAGGTTACCCCCTCAACTCGCGTTCCAAATCCAAGTGATTGTCTCTGACAAAAACATTTGTCGAATCATTATCGATGAGGGTGCCTCGATGTGTGTCATGTCTCTTACCTGTTGGAAAGACATTGGCTTTCCCTCTTTGAATGAATCCCAAAACACTCTCAAATCCTTCAATGGCTCCGGTTTTAAGCCCTACGGTGTCCTTCCTTTGTTGCCAATCACGCTAGAAGGAAAAATGGTCCAAGTCGAAGTGGAAGTCTTTGATGCTCCTCTCGATTACAATCTTCTACTTGGCCATAGCTGGATTGATTCCATGCGCTCAGTTGTGTCGACTCTTTTTCATGTTGTACATTTCCCACATCAAGGGAAGGTAGTCATCGTCGACCAATTAGCCTTCTTTAACTTGGATAACCGTATTGGAAACATACCGTTCATCGCTAAAACCCCACTGGGTTATGAGGACATCGGTGTAGGTCTTCTCAAAGACTCTTCGTTAATGGGTACTTTCCCCATTCCACCGCCCGATGTTCCACGCTCATCCGTTGCTTCAATCAACATGATATCCACCTCGATTCACGGAACTCCCGTGTCTCACAACCCATGGATGCCTGACCCTGGATATCATCTTCGTCATGGCGACGAAATGTCGTTAAGTCCGGTCGAATCCGTCTATCAGGCCATTCAATCGACAACCCCTTCTGCCCCCTCTCTTGGTGAGTTATCTCCAGATCCTTTCTGTGTCATTTTTCCCACAGACGAGATGATCATGTATGTCATGGAAGACACCCCTTGGGACGATGGACATCATCGTTCCATCCTCTTTCTGGAGAAACATACCATCGAGAACTACCAACGGATCTCAACCCCGTCGACCATTGTCGTCATTTCAACCGTTCCCGAGTCCACACACGATGTGTTTTTCGAAGGGAACTTGAGCAATATCTCACCCACTATTCCCCTCGACATATCCATCAAACCTAGAATTGTCAAAAATGTGCATAATGGAGCTTCGTGTTACCCTGACGAAATCGTCACCTACACGACACTTTTCAACGAGTTTTGTGATGTCTTCGCCTGAAGCTATGAAGAAATGTAGGGTATTGACCCTGACATTGTGATACATGCAATCAAGACATACCCTGATGCTAAACCCGTCCGACAATGCCTTCATCCAGTTCACCCACGTAAAGCGGTTGCTATCAAGCTTGAAGTCGAGAAACTTCTAAAAGCCGACTTTATTTACCCGGTGGCCCTCACTGAATGGGTTTCCAATCTTGTCCCGATTGACAAGAAACAAGACACGATTCGTGTATGCGTTGATTATAAGGATATCAACAAAGCTTGTCCTAAGGACAACTTTCCTACCCCCTTCGTCGATCAGATTGTCGACGATTGCACCAGAAGCAAAATATTCTCTCTGATGGATGGTTTCTCTGGATATAATCAAATCAATATTGTTCCCGAGGATCAACATAAGACTTCTTTTATTTGTCCTTGGGGCACTTTTGCCTATCGAAAAATCCCTTTCAGTCTCAAGAACGCTGGCGCCACTTTTCAACGTGCTATGTCTTATGCCTTCCATGATATCAAGCACATCGTGCAACCATATCTTGATGAATTACTTGCTCATTCTATGCACCGAGTCGATCATCCAATCCACCTCCGAGCCATTTCCATTTGATGTCGGTTTTACCACATATGCTTGAACCCTCACAAGTGTGTTTTCTACGTGGAATCTGACCGACTTCTAGGATTTATTGTTTCACATCAAGGGATCAGGTTAGATCCTTTAAAGGTCAAGGCGATCCTTAATATCCCTCCTCCTTCTACACTTCGCCGTTTACAAATTTTGCAAGGGAAAGCAAACTTTCTTCATCGTTTCATCCCAAACTATGCCGAGATAACTCGTGGATTTACACGACTCCTAAAAAAGGGGTCAGAGTTCGTATGGGATACCATCGCAAACAAAGCCTTCAAAGCTTTGAAACTATCCCTAACACGTGCTCCGCTTCTCTTTCCTCCCGATTACAGTCACAATTATTTCCTCTACCTCGCAGCCTCGGATTACACCATTGGTATGGTTCTCATCCAAGAGGATGATTCTCACAACAAACATGTTATCTACTACTTGAGTCGAAGTCTAATGCCTACCGAAACCAAGTATTTACATGTCAAAAAACTGGCCTTGGCAGTCGTCTAGGAAGTTCAATGCTTCCGGCACTATATCGTCTCTCGCAAGACTACAATGATTTATAACTACAACCCTATGCAACACATTCTCACATGTCAATTGCTAGGGGGAAAATACTCCAAATGGATCGTGATACTCCAGGAGTTTGACTTGGAATTCAAATGAGCCAAGTCCAAGAAATCCTTAGTGTTTGCCGAGTTGATATGCGACTTTCCCTACTCTGAAACGGAAAATGTAGTAGCCGATTCATTACCCGATGAATCCCTTTTCCTCATTAGTTTCAATGATCTTTGGTATGGAAATATCATCATATATATCCAAACCCAGACTTTCCGGCCTAATTTGTCCAGCACTGATTGACATCGAATATGCTACTAAGCCCGTCAATATATTATCCTCGGGGATACTCTTTATCGTCATGGCATTGAATCAGTTTTTCGACACTGCCTCATGTTCGATGAAGCTGAGAAAGCCTTAAATGACTGCCATTCTGGAGCCTATGGTGGTCATATGTCTGGGTATGCTACTTCCTAGAAGATCTTATGAGCAGGGTATTTTTGGCCTTCTTTATTTAACAACTGCATAATTGTCGTCCAAAAATGCTACACTTGCCAGACCTATAATCATAAGATACAGTCACATCCCGCTCCTCTTCACCCTGTGGTCTCCATTGGTCCCTTTGTGAAATGAGGCATTGATTTCATGACATGTCAGCCCCACTCGGCCAGGGGGCATGGATACATTATTGTAGCTGTAGATTATTTTATGAAATGGGCCGAGGCGATGCCGACATTTGACAATACTGGAAAGACCGCAACATTATTCATTTTTAATCACATCATAGCTCATTTTGGTGTTCCTCAGGCTTCATCACTGATCACAGTAGCCACTTTAGAAACTTCATGATGTCTGAACTCACTGAAAAGTTGGGTCTTCATCATGAAAACTTGACACCCTATTACCCACAAGCCAACGGCCAAGTCAAAGCAATTAACAAAGTTCCCATAACCATGCTCCGATGAATGATAGGGATTCACAAAACAAGTTAGCACACAATGTTGTTTTCGGCATTGTGAGCTTACCGAACATCCGTCAAGTCCACTACTGGGTTTACACCTTTTCAGTTAGTCTATGGTTTGAAATCCATTCTCCCGATCGAATGCGAGATACCCTCTCTAAAACTAGTTGTTGAACTCCTACCAAACACTTATGCTGAAGAAGAATGTCTATTGTATCTTATGCGATTAGACGAAACTCGACGCGATGCTACTCTAGTCATAGAAGCCCAGAAAAAATGTGTCAAAGCCCAATACAACAAACATGTCAAGCCTCGCATTTTCTCTGAAAGAGATTTGGTTCTCCTCTATGAACAAGATTGAGATATGCTAGGAGCTAGAAAATTCGAAGCTATGTGGCGAGGTCCTTATATCATTAGACGAGTTTTGGAAAAAGGGGCTTATGAGTTAGTAGATTACGATGGTATCCCTTTGAGTGAACCCAGAAATGGGTTGTACTTAAAGAAGTACTATGCATAATATCACCCGTGCACGAGTACCTATATTTTTATTGTATCATACTTCTTCTGTGTTATTGTAGTTTTCTTTTGTCGTTATCTGGTCTCTGCCCTTATGTGACGTTGTGTTTGATTTTCAAATGTTGGAGTCTTCACTACCCTACATTGGCTTCACTGATGGCGCTAGCCGTAGTACTCAGAACCTTGCTTCCACTGCATGGGCAATTTACACCCCTACAAATGAACTTGTCTCTTTATGAGGTGTGTGCCTCGGCCGTGCGACCAACAATATTGTAGAGTATAGCACCATTATCGAATTGTTGATTGATGCTATATCGCTCAGTATCCATCACTTGGTTGTGCGACTCGATTCACAGCTTGTATTACTACAGTTAAGTAATGTCTTTACTATTCGAAGTCCTACTTTGTTACGGGTGTATTTGCGAATTCGTGATGCAGCCGCGCCCGCAAGCACGTCCACTCACATGATATTTTCTTTCTCACGGACCGAAGAACACTAATCGGTCCTTCTATTTCCCTATAGAGAAATCCACACCTACAACAAACTCTCCACGGGATCTCCCCTTTACAATTGGGAGATCGGACTTCGCGACTTCGCGAGGTCAGTGGTCGAACATTTGACCCTCGAATCCCTGATATCCGATGACAGTCAACGCTGACCTTCCCCTATCGGGGTTTTCTCTATCGCGATTTTGGCACTCGCAATGTCGAGTAACTTGTATCCCCGACTCCCGATTCCCGATATGTCAAAACTCTGACGCACACGTGAGTTTGACTTTTCAAAACCTCGTCACCTCTATTGGGATTTCAGACTTCGCGGTATCGCAAATCCAGATGCAAATGTTCGGGACTTCTCGCCACGAAACCCTGATAAGGTGTGCCACTTGTCCACCTACTGTTATAACCCTAAATTGCACTATCCATGCTTACCTGGCATCAGGACAACTCATTTCCCTTCATTGCCAAAGCCATGCTGAACAGACTCTTCAAAAACCTCCTAAATTAAGTAGCCTGCACCCTAACCTATCACTAGGCGCTTTGGAACGCTGGCATGCCTTATACTGCACGTGTTGGAACACGGGCTGGCCCACTACAACCAACATTTACCTAACAAAGAAAAAAATCAGGAAAGTTTCCGACGGAACGAGAATCTTTTGGTCAGTTAACTGGAACTCCCAGCCATGCATGGCCGAGAGTTCACCTAAAACCCTAGCTCCTTCTAGCCTATAAAAGAAGGGGTAGGGGTACTATTCAAAGGAGGAAAATCATAGCAAAGAAACTCTGCCCAATTGTCGAATCCGTTTTGTCCCAACCCTTTAGCCTTTCCTCAAGCTTTAGGAGAATTCAAGCAAAGCAGTTGGAGGAAAAAGAAGAGGAGGAGCCCAGGATCAGGATCGAGGAACGGTGGTCGGTCTCTATAATCATTGTAAGTTGATTCATCTTGAGATTAATAAAAAGATACTTTTCCCGTCCCAAATACACAAGTTTTATATGTTTTATTTCATTTGTGTTTAATCTCTAACCCTCTAGTAGAACAATAGCATGCATGCATAGTTTTGTCTTGATTGCAGGATCGCTTTTTGGAAGGAGAAGCAGCAGAAGCAAGGGGATAAAGCGCGAAGGAGGATCTACCTCAACCGACGATAAAAAGGTTAGTTGATTCTTCCCATGTTTGCATGTGAAAAAGGGTTTTAGGTTTGGGGTAGAAGGTTAAAAGTTATTTCTTAAGGGTCATGATCTGCATGCAAGTTTAAGCCCTAGCTTGTTAGTCCGTAGGGTACAATAACCCCACAACAGAATTGGCGACTCCACTGGGGAGATTTACTCTTAGGGTTTCCCGGATTTAGTTAAAGGTCTTTTGGGTAGTTCAAAGAAGTTCAGTTTCTGTTTCTTTGTTTATTTTTGTTGTCTGTTAGGTCAAAGCTAGTAGGGAACCTGGTTATCAATACCAGTTCTTCCTTGATTGTTGCTTGACATTTATTCCCAGGACACACAGAGGTACACGCGGCCTGCAGAAGGCCTGCACGTGTGTAACCCGCGCCCTAACCTCCTGTAGCCCACGTTTGAACGCTTGCTGCAGAGGTTTCAGTAGCGTGTAGCATTCAGTAAGCTTGAGAGGCAGTCTCCTCTTCCCTGTCAGAATTTTATCTTCTCAGGGGGATTTCTGGATCCTGTCTGGGTCTTGTTGGTTTATTGTCTTGTTCTTCAGTTTGCCTTATTTTGTTGGTCATTCTTTGCATTTGTTTTCTTGTTTGCAAATTTTCCTTTTCTATTGAAGTAATAACATCCAAGCCTTTTAGAGACCCTGGTTGTCAATACCAGAGGCCTTTTTCAGGTCTGGAATGCCTGTGTGTTGTTTTATCTTGGCTTTTATACTGACCTGCGGCCTGTTTAAGTCTAGCCCGCGGGTACCCGCGCTCTGTTGTAACTCAGCACGCGTTTGCACGCGTGCTGTCTTGGTGACAGTCACGGGCTTGATTGGTAGCTTTTCAGCTTGGGTGGGGCAGTCATCCCCTCCTATGGTGATAAGAGCTCCTCTCAGGGGTATAGAGTCTGTAGCTGCACAGTCAGTAGGTTAGGACATCTTATCCTTAGCCTGTGTTTGTTAGTTGATGTTTTGATAGAAAAGGCAAAAGAGAAAAAATATTTGTTTTGTGGTTTTTAGGCAAGTGTTAGAATCGGTGCTATCTTGATTGCTTTTTTGCATTTTGTGCTCTGATTCTTTTTGCGATCTGCGCTTTAAGCCAGAGTTTTCTTTGCATTCTCTTGGTTTTGTTCTTGTCAAACATTTTTCCTTGTTGCGTTATTTTGCAATGATTTTTTTTTTTTTTTTCCTGTTTCATTTTCTTCTTGATTTGAAGATTGTGTTGTTGCATCGGTAGCTAGGAAAGAAGTCTTTTTGCATAAGTTTTTGTAGTGAATTTCGAGTATAAGTAGCTCGCAGATCTGAGCGAAAGTCCTCCATATTTACTGCATGAAATCTTAGTAATTTTGAAAAGAAAAGAAGTCTTTCTTGTTGAAAAGTTGCTGGTTTTTCATTTTAGTAAAAGTTTTTGTTTCCAGACATTTCTTGTTCATTTTGCTTTGAGTCTTTTTACACACCATCAGTTTCACTTTCGCACCTTGTGACTTAAAAATCCCATTAAAAGAAACGCTAAGTAAAATCAAGTAGACTTTTTGTTTATAGGGTGCATACACTAGCTCAGGACTAGGGCCTTGGAATAGGTTGGAGAGTAAATTCTCCAAGGCCACCCAAACTAAACATTGGAGTCTTTCAATAGGGAGTGTAGAAGTCCAATTACGGAAAGTTATTTAGGACCCCCCTCTAACACAGGGGCTAAACACGAGGTCGCGTAAGGAAAGGTAGCAGAGATAACCCCTCCAAAGCTGGACCGAGCATTGTGGAGAACACATATCGAGGACTTGTTAAGGGATTCCGTCATTTGCATTTGCCACGGAGCTTCATGGGTCTCGAATCCATTCGAGGTCCTCAGTTGTCTTCCAGACCATTTGCTCTCGATACCCTTGACAGGTTTCGGGCTTGATACCCTGCTCATTGTGGTCTACTCGACTGTACCCGCCTGATAACTGTTCACGTGCTGGAAAACTAGTTGCCAATCTTTTCTAGGGACATACACAGGTGACTGCGGGGGTATACCACGGTACCTAGGAAAGACATCAGGCCACGCTTTGCAGAGTATACCTGGAGGGTGCTTCCATATTCGAGTTGCACTTGCACCGGTAAGTTGCTCTAGTTTTGGTTGTTGTAACTGTTCTTCCAACTAGTTTAGTGCTTGCTTGATTAATCTTCTAGGGGATTTCTTTTAGTGTGTGTTGCTGTTTATTCATGTAGAATACCTTAGCGTGTCGTGAATATTCTCACACAGTGGAGGATTCAGATCTCCGCCGGTCACGAAGGCTTCTGGGCCTGCCACCGGTTATACTGGAGCCACCCACGCCCCCATTGAGGTGGAAGTTAGACCAACAAGGGTCTTTTGAAGCAACCGGGTCTCAAATCATTGAGCCCGAACAACTCCCGGAGGAATCAACCGCCAATATTGGATCGGTTGAAACCTCAAACGCTGATATCTGGCTGAACATTATTGTGCCAATTCAATTTTACGAACGCCTATCAGCGCCTAACCCAGTTATGGAACCAAAATCTGTTACTTCAACTGGGAATTCTTCCATTCCTATCACTGTTGTTACCACAGGAGAAGCTTCTCCTAACTTGCCTTTGTTGACGGTCTGGGCCACCATGGTCTCGGCCACAACTACATCGCATAGTGGACCAACCCCATCTATTGTGGCGGCCACACCTCCTTACACACCTAGTGCGACAGGCCCTTCGTTTTCATACGGTATGCCTAGTT
>ML777939.1:393700-417991 GCA_009831015.1 Picea engelmannii | reverse complement strand
AATTGAAAAAATAGCTGAGTGATCTTGTCCTTGTCACACTCGTTAAAATGGTTTTGAATTGACGTCTAGTCGGTGCTAGTTTACCCCTTTTTCAAACCGACTAGACTATTGACGAAAAAGGTACCCCAATGGAGTTTCCTTTTGTGCTTTTTCAGACTCTCTAAACATGAAAAATCACACAGCTTCCCTTCTTTGGGCTCATTAAACTTACATCGAAGGACGTTACCATTGTGTGTTCTATCAACCGCACTTGCATCCTTTACCCATCAGCTTAAGTAACAATTTGCTTTTGCGTCTTAACACCTTTGGCCACTGGAGGATTTTTCCTGAGTATCATTTCCTAGAACATCAGTCTTGTCCTTGTGCCTTGAGCTTGTATGTTTGCTATGCTCGTTCCTCCTCTGTAACGTAATATTCCTTTATTCTTTTCAAAATACTCAAAAAGAACAAAAAAAAATCAAATATACCCCAAAAAGAGGATGGGAAAAGTATTTTCTTTATTGGCAGCATCATGAGTCGCCCTTGGATATAGCACATCTGTTCGTTTGATTCATCAGACTTTGGGATGTAGTACGAACTTAGGAAGCTTTGCTTGCTATATTGAGTTGTGTCCTCCACTGTTTGGTTACTCTTCCAAACATATGGAGAGTTTGCGTTGCCTCCTGCTTCGTAGACTTATGATTAACAGATATGCTGCCTGAGTCTTATCACTTGTCGTGCTATTGTCCAAGGGAAGTTTGTTACTTAGCCTGAGTCGACCCCTCTGCAATATGTCTCTTGTCCGCATACCCGGCCCTCCTGAACGTTCAATCAAGTCTTTGTTCGAAATCACTGAAGCCTTCAGTCCTATCATCAATATTATCAAGTCCACAATCGACGAGCCATCGAAGACCTCTGGGTAGTGCAGTCGTACACTCATATTACACTCCTACCCAAGTTTAGAAGATTTTGAAGTTGTTGCTCGAGCTCTCAAGTACAACCATCAGGCCGAATCAGCTTCTGAGAGATGGATACTTTCTATGTATATCTTTCTGATTTCGAGATGTAGCTTCGCTGTGTATTGTTCGCGACTACTCTTTATAGTTATTTGACATGGATCTACAATGTATTTTATTGGTAGCCATGGTTCTAATTTATCCCGAGCATGGGTATGCCCGCCTCGGTGAGACATTTGATATTTTTTGCAGACAACACCTCCTGATTCCTGATTCCTGGGCTCACTCATTTAGCATATCAGTACAGATTGGTAAATAATTGGTAATGTATTTCAACCATCAGATGCTCTTCTGACCTCACACATTAGGGGTCATATGTTATAACCCTAAATTGCACTATCCATTCTTACCTGGCATCAGGCCAACTCATTTCCCTTCATTGCCAAAGCCATGCTGAACAGACTCTTCAAAAAACTCCTAAATTAAGTAGCCCGCGCCCTAACCTATCACTGGGTGTGTTGGAACGCTGGAAGGCCTTATACTGCACAGGTTGGAACGTGGGCTGGCCCACTACAACCAGCGTTTACCTAACAAAGCAAAAAATCAGGAAAGTTTCCGACGGAACGAGAAGCTTTTGGTCAGTTAACTGTAACTCCCAGCCATGCATGGCCGAGATTTCACCTAAAACCCTAGCTCCTTCTAGCCTATAAAAGAAGGGGTAGGGGTACTATTCAAAGGAGGAAAATCATAGCAAAGAAACTCTGCCCAATTGCCGAATATGTTTTGTCCCAATTCTTTAGCCTTTCCTCAAGCTTTAGGAGAATTCAAGCAAAGCAGTTGGAGGACAAAGAAGAGGAGGAGCCCAGGATCAAGATCGAGGAACGGTGGCTGGTCTCTATAATCATTGTAAGTTGATTCATCTTGAGATTAATAAAAAGATACTTTTCCCGTCCCAAATACACGAGTTTTATATGTTTTATTTGATGTGTGTTTAATCTCTAACCCTCTAGTAGAACAATAGCATGCATGCATAGTTTTGTCTTGATTGCAGGATCACTTTTTGGAAGGAGCAGCAACAAAAGCAAGGGGATAAAGCACGATGGAGGATCTACCTCAACCGACGATAAAAAGGTTAGTTGATTCTTCCCATGTTTTCATGTGAAAAAGGGTTTTAGGTTTGGGGTAGAAGGTTAAAAGTTATTTCTTAAGGGTCATGATCTGCATGCAAGTTTAAGCCCTAGCTTGTTAGTCCGTAGGGTAGAATAACCCCACAACACCTACTGACCCTTGTGGCCCCACACTATTCCTTTTATCTGTCGGGATACCGCGTATCGAAATATCGCGATCCCTGATGCTATGTTTACGGAGGTTCAACCTACGAAACTCTGATGCATGATTTGACGCGTAAATCCAATAGCCTTGCGGCTCGGATCGATCGTCCTGCCCCTCCTGAGATTTGAACCTCTTGAGAATACATCGCTATATCTCCCCTGCACCTTTGTGAGATCTAACGGCTCATGGAGTTTCACGAAATCTCCTCAGAGAATTCCATCCGTCCGTCCCTCCTGATGAATTATGTGAAATGACTAAGTGTTCTTCCACCAACTCGTCCACCTGCGCGTGAACTTGTGATTCCTTCTTGAGTCTTCCAGTCATAGCTTCTCTATGCCATCCTTCAACAAATTTTAAGGCACTATCCTTCTTGATATTTCTTATAATTCTGAGCCTCAAAAAATACTCTTGCGCGCGCTCCTTGCGGCAACCTTCAAACACTTCAAGTGTTGAATCCTTTCGACTCTGCACACACCTGCAACAACAGTCTTCAGATACTTCAATTAGGTTCACAACCCTAAAATTCACCTGGCCTATGCACTCCTTGCACGGCTCCTTCTGCCCATCTACACTTCTGGGAAATGAGCACAAAGTAAAACTATCTGAGCTTCAGAGATGCAACCCTGAATTCTTGTCGATGCACTCCTTGCAGACACTTCAACTGCACTCCTTGCAGGAAATCTTACTCAGATAGAGAAACAATTGAAACTCATTCCTTCTTCCTCTTAGACTTCAAATCAAACATGAAATCCTATACACAACATATAAATAAAAAGTATAACTGGAAGCAAACATTCATGAGCATATCATTCAACATCAATACACAGAGAACAACACAAAACTATGAATTTGAATCAAACTCTTCTATTAATCCAAATATCTGTACATGGGTGTTCTTACACAGCTCTTTGCTCTCCTATGCTCTTCTTCTTCTTCATCGATAATGTTACAATGCACAATGAGGGTGTCTATATCCCGTTTCCCTCTTGCGCTCTCAAATAGTCTAATCTAGAATTAAATTCTACCTACTTGCATTAACTACTTTAAATGCCTTCTATATACTAAGGACGAGAGCTAAAGGCTCAAGGTCTATTTACATTATACAAGTGTGCTTCATCTTAATGACTCATTTAAGACCATGCAACAACTTCCAAGTGTTTTCAAAATTTGTGCTAGCGCTCGTCCAGCTGTCCGATTGTCTCCACGCTGGCTCGCTTGATGCCGGTGACACTCCTGCATCATACTCCCTTTCTTGAAAATTTTCATGGGCTCCTATCCATGATCTCCTGCATGTTCTGTCCATGCTTCTGTATCTCTTCTTCGGTATCCCAGCTGGCATATTCAACTGGATGATTCTTCCACTTGACCAGATACTCAAAGTATTGCTTTCGCCTGGTCCTCTTGCTCACTCTCTTGTCCAGTATGCACTCCATCTGTGGCTTCTCTGCAACTGGCATCTACTTTGTCCACTGGATCACTGGCTGCTCATCTATAATCTTTGTTTCTTCAACTTTATATGGCTACAAATCTGAGATATTGAATATCGGAGAAATTCCGATCCCATCGGGTAATTCAATCTCATAAGCATTCGCCCCGAATTTCTTCAAGACCCTACATGGCCCGATTTTCTTCATCTTCAACTTATTATATGTTCCCCTCGGGAACCTTTCCCTCCTCAAATGTGCTAGAATCAAGTCACCAACTTCAAACTAAAGTTGTCTCTTGTGTTGATCTGCTCTACGCTTGTATTCCTGACTTGAATTCTGCAACCACTCCTTCACCTGGCTGTGAATTTATTTCATCACCTCTGCGAATTTTTTTGCACTAGCGCTGCTAGTCGCAGTCTGTTCTGAATCCCTCAGTTTAGAAATTCCTCTCGGCTGCATGCCATAGAAAACCTGAAATGGACTCTGGCCTGTGCTCCTGTTGACTGAGTCGTTATACGCAAACTCTGCCTGTGACATAAATGGTCCCACTGGCTATGGTGTTCCATCACCAGGCTTCTCAGCAAGTCTCCCAGACTTCTGTTCACCACTTCCGTCTGTCCATCCGTCTGAGGATGATATGCTGAACTAAATAACAAGTTAGTTCCCAGCTTCTTCCATAAGGTCCTCCAAAAATGCCCTATGAATTTAGTGTCTCAGTCCGAAATTATACTCCTCGGCAACCCATGAAGTCGAATGACCTCTTTGAAAAACAGGTTCACAATGTGAGTTGCGTCACTAGTTTTTTGACATGGAATGAACTGTGCCATTTTGGAAAATCTATCCACCACCACAAAGATTGAATCAACACCTCTTTGTGTTCTTGGCAACCCCAATAAAAAATCCATGCTAATCGCATCCCACAGCCTCTCTGGTATGGGGAATGGTTGATAAAACCCTGCATTCTGCTTCCTTCCCTTCGAATGCTGGCAAACTCTGCATCTGTCTATGAATCTTCTGACGTCTGCTCGCATTGCCGGCCAAAAATATGACTTGTTCAACTTTGCAAATGTCTTGTCGTGACCAAAATGTCCTGCCAATCCTCCACTGTGTTTCTCCTTCAGCAAATTCTCCCTCATGGAGCATTTCGGAATACACAGTTGATTACCTTTAAACAATAATCCTTCTTGGATCATGTAGTCTATCCATTATCTTCTGTCCCTGAGAATTGGATTCTCAGCTGTGTCATACGCTTCTCTAAATTCCTGATCATCAACGTACATGTTCCTGAGATCACCAAAACCCAAATTTTTGACTCTGAACTCCTGCAACAACAAACACTTCCTGCTCAAAGCATCAACAACTTTGTTAGCAGTACCAGAAATATGTTTTATCACAAAAGTGAAAATTTTCATATACTCAACCCATTTGACATGTTTCTGATTCAACTTCTGCTATTGAGTCACAAACTGCAGTGCATGATTGTCACTGTACAAGACAAATTCTTTCGGAATCAAGTAATGCCTCCATTTCTTCAATGCTTAGATAACAGCATAGAACTCCTTATGATACATGGAGTACTTCAATTTCTCTTCATTCATCTTCTCGCTGAAATATGTGATCAACCTGTCTTCTTGACTCAAGACTGCCCCAATTGCAAATCCACTTGCGTCGCATTTTACCTGAAATGTCTTCTGGAAATCCGGCAACACCAGAACTGGTTGTTCTGTGATATTCCTTTTTAACAGATTAAAACTTTTCTCAGCCTCTTTTGTCCAGTGAAAAGACTTATGTCTCTTCTTCACTGTATCCATCATCGCTGTGCTAATTCCACTGAAATTCCTGATGAACTTCTAGTAGAAACTAGCTAATCCATGAAAACTTCTCACCTCAAAGATATTCTTTGGTGATGGCCAATTCTTGATTACTTCCACCTTATCTGGGTCCATTCTCAACTCATTTGCAGAAATAAAAAACCCCAAGAAAATGAGTTATGTCTTCATAAATGAGGACTTCTTCATATTTATCAGCAACTTCTCTTGCTGTAACTTCTGCATCACTGCAGCCAAATGCTTCAGATGCTCTGCCACTGTTTTACTGTAAACCAGTATGTCATCCAAATACACAATGACAAATTTCCCGATGAACTCCCTTAGGACTTTGTTGATCAACCTCATGAAGGTACTTGGCGCATTCGTTAAGCCAAACGGCTTAACAAGCCATTCATACAACCCTTCGTTTGTTTTGAATGCTGTCTTCCATTCATCACCTTCTCTCATGCGAATCTAGTGATAACCGCTTTTCAAATCAATCTTTGAAAAATGATTTGCTCCACTTAAACAATCCACCAGATCATCCATCCTCAGTAATGGAAATCTTTACCTGATGGTTATCTTGTTAATCACTCTTGAGTCAGTGCACATCCTCCAACCTCCGTCTTTCTTTGGACTGAGTACTGTTGGAACAACACACAGACTCAAGCTTTCCCTAACCAAACCTTTGTCCAACAACTCTTGGACTTGCTTCTTAACCTCTTCATTCTCTTGTGGTTTCAATCTGTACGTGGCTTTGTTTGGAAAACTGGATCCTGGTATGAGATCAATATGATGACTCACACTTCTGATCGGTGGCAATGAATGAGGTAGTTCGTCCACTACTATGTCAGCGAACTCTTCCAACAGTTCCTGAACTTCTTCTGGTAAATCATCCACTCTTGTGATAGTCAGAACAATATTCGGCTTTCTGACCACGATGAACTGTGGATCCTCTTTCTTCTTAACCTCTGTAATAAGTTCCTTCCCACTCATGAGAATTACTGTATTGGTCACTTCCGGTTTCACCTCCTTATCCTTAATTGGAAGCAACATGTGTGTCCTCCCATTCTTCTCTAGGGTGTATGTGTTCATTTGCCCATCATGAATCACATTCCTGTCATATTGCCATGGTCTACCCAGCAATAGATGACAAACATCCATAGGAATGACATCACATAAGATCTTATCATTATATCCACCTATCTTGAATTTAACCAAGCATTGTTTAGTGACAGTTGCCTGGTGTCCCTTCTGCAGCCATGAAACTCTATATGGGATTGGATGATCAGTGGTCTCCATCTCCAGCTTCTCTACCATCTCTGTAGATACGATATTATCCATGCTACCACTGTCTACAATGACCTTGCATACCCTGTCCTTGGTTTTGCAAGTGGTCCTAAAAAGTCTGGTCCTTTGGAATGAACTCTCCACCTCCTTCTCGGGTGACAAAAGGAATTTTCGCATCATCAGCGATCTTTCGCCTTCAACGTCTTCTTCCTCAACATCCCGCCTTTGCGCTTCAGTGATGTGAGCTTCTCCAATCTCTTTCTTTTTATCTGGACACTCGTACGACTTGTGCCCATTATTTCCACATGTGAAGCATGTGATTACTCCACCTCTTCCTCTTCCTCTGCCTCTAGTACGAGGAAAAGTGTTTTTATCAGCATAATCTCCTCTCTTCTCAGTATGATGTCCTCGCTGTGAGGTTCCACCTCTCTCTGTTCATTTGCATTTAGGCTCAGACCTGAACTTCCAATCCAACTTGGGCTTCTGATATTTATCCTGAGCAACTGATTTTCCTCTGGGCTGACTTCTACCCCGACCTCTCTGACTCTACTTTCGGCCCAGCTTCTCTTCAGCGTTCAGAGCCATGTGATAAGCATCTTCCACTGTTCAGATGGTTACCATGCTCATCTCATCCTGGATATCATATCTTAGGCTATTCATATATCTGGCAACCTTCTCATCATCGCTCTCCCGATGACCTGCCCTGATGTTTAGCTTATAGAATTCCTCAGTGTATTCTTTCACTGTCATCAGCTTTTGTCTCAGGTTCTGCATCCTCCTGAACAGAGTAATTTGATAATCCCTCGGGATGAATTTCTCCTTCATATTTGCGATCATTCTTTCCTAGCTCTTAATATTCTGCTGCAACTTCTTCTTCTCGTTCAGCCTCAATTTTTCTCTCGGAATCATTGAGATCCCCAGCACTAGTTTTACACCTTTGCGCTGTCTCCATGTCTTTGAGTCTTGGTCAAAGATCACGCATTTGTCTCTCCATAGCTGGATCTGCCATCTGCCTGCCTCTTCTTTGCGGCATTTCCCTATCCTCTGGTGGATCAGGTGTCTGCATGTCCCCTCTCCTTGGTGGCATGGTGAATTCTCTTTCTTCTCTGCTACAGAAAGCAAAGAATCTTCCTGGGCTCTGATACCACTCTGACGCAGCCACGCCCGCAAGCACATCCGCTCATAGGATCTTTTCTTTCTCATGGCCTGAAGAACACTAATCGGTCCTTCTATTTCCCTATCAGGAAATCTGCACCCACAACAAACTTTCCATGGGATCTCCCCTTTACAATCGGGAGATCGAACTTCACGACTTCGCAAGGTCAGTGGTCGAACATTCGACCCTCAAATCCCCGATATCCGATGATAGTCAATGCTGACCTTCCCCTATCGGGGTTTTCTCTATCACAATTTTGGCACTCACGATGTCGAGTAACTTGTATCCTTGACTCTCGATTCCTGATATGCTGAAACTCTGACGCACGCTCGAGTTTGACTTTTCAACACCACGTCACCTCTATCGGGATTTTGGACTTCGCGGTATCGTGAATCCGGATGCAAATGTTCAGGACTTCTCGCCACAAAACCCTGATAAGGTGTGCCACCTGTCCACCTACTGACCCTTGTGGCCCCACACTATTCCTTTTGTCTGTCGGGATATCGCGTATCGGAATATTATGATCCTTGATGCTATGTTTATGGAGGTTCAACCCACGAAACTCCAATGCACGATTTCACGCGTAAATCCGATGGCCCTTGCGGCTCGGATCGATGGTCCTGCCCCTCCTGAGCTTTGAACCTATTGAGAATACATCATTGTATCTCCCCTGCACCTTTGTGAGATCTAATGGCTCACAGAGTTTCACAAAATCTCCTTAGAGAATTCCGTCCGTCCGTCCCTCCTAATGAATTCTGTGAAATGACTAAGTGTTCTTCCACCAACTCGTCAACCTGTGCATGAACTTGCGACACCTTCTTGAGTCTTCCAGTCACAGCTTCTTTGCGCCTTCCTTTAACAAATTCGAAGGCACTATCCTTCCTGAGATTTCTTATAATTCTGAGCCTCAAAAAAGACTCTTGCGCGCTCCTTGCGGCAACCTTCAAACACTTCAATTGCTGAATCCTTTCGACTCTGCGCACACCTGTAGAAGTAGTCTTCAGATACTTCAATCAGGTTCGCAACCCTGAAATTCACCTGGCTTGTGCACTCCTTGCATGGCTCCTGCTACCCAACTACACTTCTGGGAAATGAGCACAAAGTAAAACTATCTGAGCTTCAGAGACACAACCCTGAATTCTTGTCGATGCACTCCTTGCAAACACTTCAACTGCACTCCTTGCAGGAAATCTTACTCAGATAGAGAAACAATTTAAACTCATTCCTTCTTCCTCTCAGACTTCAAATCAAACATGAAATCCTATACACAACATATAAAGAAAAGGTATAACTGGAAGCAAACATTCATGAGCATATCATTCAACATCAATACACAGAGAACAACACAAAACCATGAATTTGAATCAAACTCTTCTATTAATCCAAATATCTGTACATGGGTGTTCTTACACAGCTCTCTGCTCTCCTATGCTCTTTTTCTTCTTCATTGATAATGTTACAATGCACAATGAGGGTGTCTATATCCCGTTTCCCTCTTGCGCTCTCAAATAGTCTAATCTAGAATTAAATTCTACCTACTTGTATTAACTACTTCAAATGCCTTCTATCTACTAAGGACGAGAGATAAAGGCTCAAGGTCCATTTACATTATACAAGTGCACTTTATCTTAATGACTCATTTAAGACCACGCAACAACCTCCAAGGCGTTTTCAAAATTTGTGCTGGCGCTCGTCCAGATGTCCGATTGTCTCCGCGCTGGCTCACTTGATGTCGGTGATGCTCCTGCATCAATTCGCCTCTTGGAACGTTATTTTGATTATATTGAATATCAACATATTCCTAGACGTCTAAATACATTAACTAATGCATTAGCTAACTATATATTAGATAGACATTTGGGTCATTTATAAATCAATCACATCAATTTTCACACAACACAAGATAAACCGGTAGAAGCCGTATGTATATATAACGATCAAGAAGTTTTTTACAAAAAGTTCTGTTCGAGGACCAAAATTTCAAAATCTGAAGCTCATAGCCTCTACAAAGTGACATCATGGATGACATTCATGGTAACAAATGACTTCCCGGGAAACCCTACGAAGCAGTCGGCCAATGGACTCTGACACTCCTACTGTATGACGCTGATAACATTGTGGAACCTCTCCAAGGGGCATGTCTGGAATGTCTGTTGTCAAACCCTCTAGGTTTTGCTCCACCGCTTCATAATCTTCGGTGTCCCATCATGGCACTGGAGCCACCTCTCCTTGTCACTAAATAAGAGAAGTACCAGGTGGTCGGTAAGGCCCCACGTCTGTGTCATCAAAAAAGAATTTTGTAATTAGACCTTGGACGAACATAAAAAACATTTTCATATGATAAAATTCACAAAAACATTTAAAAAAAAAATTGGTACTTCTTGCCAAGATCCCCCCACTGAGCACCCTCGGGCAGGGCCAAGTCTAGATCTCCTCGGAAGTCCAACCTGGCATAGGCATAATCATCGACCATCAGCATCTGTGGTCGGAACCAGTCGAAGAAGGCATCATTGTATTTGATAATTGGTCCAGCTATGTGTCGGGCCATGAGTTAACACCACCTCAACATTCTTGGATCTGTTGGAGTCGGTAAACCCCACTCAACTTGTAGCCTCATCAAGGGAAACCTTTCAAGAAATAAGGACACCAACAAAGACCCGTACCCGAATTGCTTCAGGTTGCCTCGCCTACATCTAGTTAACTGCCTCTTCACGCTATGAAGGACTGCATCTGCCTAATTAAAAACTCGAGGCTCAATACACTCTATGGCATACTGAAATTAGCTCTGGAGAGCCATGTGAGGAGCAACGCTCCCAACCATACGAGAAATGGTGAACAAGATAGTGCGAAGTGTCAAATCCTTCACCCCTCAAATGGCTACCTTTCCTTTGCTCCTTTCCACCTCTTGAACATAGTGCAAATGGCAGTATTCACTCATGGGCATCCCACCACCTCTGCTACCAGTCAGGCTCGCATGGTACCCACGTCGTGATAGTCCTGTCAAGAAGTAAATGTCCTCAATATCCAAGGACAATGTGTGGAACCCTACATGGAATACTTGTTGGTCTGGGTCCCACATATGCACAAGGTACTCCAATAACCTGACTTGGGCCCTCATACCTGGGATGCGAAAGAATTTAAGGAGACCACAGTCTTGCAAAGAGGCAATGGTACCCAGATTATTCCCAAAAATAGCATCATCTTCTTCATGCTGTCTTTCACGCCATTCCAGAACCATGGTGATAGCCAAATACCTGCACAAGAAACATAAGAAGAAGGTCAACAACTCTATTCAACACTTGGTATCTTTTTCATTGAGCAAAATTCAAAAAAAAAATTCCACTTTGCGGTTCTCGTAGGTTCCCTTTAGGCACAGTGCGAGGTTCTCACAGGTGCCTTTGGGGTCACTTGCAAGAATGAGGCATTCTCACAGGTCCCGTGTGGATGGCCTGCGAGAATGGCTGAGCACAACTTTCACCCCTAAAACAAACTCAAAAACATGATTTTTACCGATGAAAATGAAAAATCAAACAGTAAAAAGATAGAGGACAAGGATCTTACCTCACTACCAGAGACAGTTCGTCAAATGGATGCTCGTACCTCCTACAATCGAACATCGAAATTCAAGGGAAAAAGAGGGGTTTTGGACTAAAATATTGGCAAAGTTACAATGACTATGGTAAAAAGAACTTTTACCCACTTATATTTACTTTTACCATTTGTTATTGGTTTTTATAATTGTTTTATTTATTAAACCTAATGCCTAATACCCTTATGAGTGCAACTTTTGCAGACGTTACGACCTTGATGTTCATGCACAGGGACACAAATATTTTTTCTCTTCTTCATCGCATGTTTTGATTGTTTTTTATGGTTTTTGTACAAAACCTCAAGCTTGGTCTTTGTCCGTTCTCACGCTCGAAAATACATGAGAACCCGATCGAGCACACTTTTATCACTTTTTTAGGCTCAATAAGGTTATACAAAAAAGGAACCTCCCTGGAGTCCTCTTTAAGCTCTTTTCAGACTCTCTAAACATGAAAAGATTGTCGAGAGACCTTGCTATTTTCATGCTCATTAAAGTATTTGAAGAAAGCGTCTCTTGGGCGATAATTTATCTCTTTTTCGGTCTCATCAGACTATTTTACAAAAAAGGAACTGAGAGAGTTCTCTTTTAAGTGTTTTTCCAGACTCTATAATCATGAAAAACCTTCGAGTTTTCTATCTTTGGACTCGTTAAACAAACATTGACAGACCCGTAATGGGACCGAACCACTCCTTCCTAGGGTTCGTTAAACATACTCCGAGGGACTCATCCAAAGGATGAGCTTACATCAACAAGCATATGTTATCCTCCTCAAGCTTGCGTAAAAATAAAGAGGTACTCGCCAAAAATGGTGGGGGAAAATTTGGGAAAGGGATATGTTTTCGTATTTACATTAATTGGCAATAAGTGTCACTCTTGAACATGACACCCCCCTATTCATTATTTGAAGCCGGTTTGGGATATCCATTTGTCTCTCATTATATTTGCTTCAAGGTCATACCCTCTGTTGTCTCTGAGTCAATGCTGCCAAATCATTGGTCGTGTCGTTCATATGTTCAAGAGAAGTCCATCCGAAACCTCTATTGAGTCGTCCATCTGTAGTTGTCCATTCTCTCTGTGTCGGCCTTCCCTGTGTCCAGTCCAACTTACATCATGCTCTGTTTCACCTTCAAAATCTGTTACTCATTTCGTGTCATTGATGGGGGATACATCAAGGCCCTCCTGTGACAATTTTTTTTTCATCGACTCCAACTCATCATCCGGAAACAAGACTTAGAAATTCTTTGGTACCTTGGAACTTGCATGCCTCAATGGTAGGTTTCCTCGCTTTCGACAATGGGTTTACATCATTGATCCCTGATCAAAAGATTCCATCAAATGTTTGACCTCAATTCATTCATTCACATTCGGTGGATTGTACTAGTGTACCTTGGGATTCATTGACATTAATGATGATTTCCCTCGTGCTTGTTAACGGTTTCATCAATGACCGATAATAAAGTGGTTTCTACCATGTTCGACTTCAACACATGTAATCACATGGTTAGATTCGTACTGTTGGGCGACAGGATTGAAGAACCCGGATCTCATCTCTTTGGTCTAGGTTGTGATGGAATATGTATAATTTGTTGACACATAGATCCACGTTGTATGTTCCGTGGCTATGTCGTCTCAATTTTCTTGAATTTTCCTGGTGGTTATGTGATATTTTGACGGCATGGATCCACAGTGTATGATTGGTGGCCATGAAATATGCTTATAATGTCATCCATCTGTGATCTGAGTATGGGAATGCCTACCTAAGAACTAGTATGATATTATGCAGATGCTTGGTTGTTCGCAGGTTTCCGATTAGGTGCGCTCCTGGTTTCCGACACACACACACAGTTTACAAAGTATTTTGGCTGTCACTGATTCCGTCCTCACACTTTGGGGGGCATTCTGTTACCCATGATTTTGGTCATCTTGATGGTGGATTGATGATGGTATAATCAGGCTCCCAACAAGAACTTTCTCCTGAGAAAAGTGACATTCATCTCTTCCCAGAAAACATATTTTGAAGAGAGTTTGCAGGTTGCTTATAGCCTAGGGTGCGAGAATGACCCATTCCGCAGGCTACCTTCAGCTAGGGTGCGAACTTCTCACACTATGCTATATATCTAGGGTGCGAACTTGTTCTCAAGCTTGGAAAAAGGAAGAAGTCTTGAGGGTTCTAGAAGGGAATCTTCTAGAGAATGGGTTGGCATTCGAATGGTCATCATTTTACTGGTTTCCCTGATTTGGTGGGATCATTCTCATCTATGTAACCATCTCATCCTCTCCTATATATTGATAGGATTCTCATAGAAAAAGTTAAGCAAGATTAATTGGAGAATTGGTGAAGGAATTGTGTGAAGAACCCAGCTTGAACAAGAGCTTGGAGACTCTAGCAAGTCTATCAAGAGGAATTGGATCTTCTTCATGCAAGGATTGAGCAAGTGTGTGTGTTGGGACCAAGAGTCACCAAAAGGAAGCTTGCGACATCAAGGCAATCAGGTTGTATCTTCTACTTTCGATTAATATGATACAGTGACATGTCCTTTTCCCATAAAGTGATTCTTACTTTATTGTGTAATTCCTTGATCATACAGATAAGTTGACAATTGAATACATTTTTCTATCTTCACTTTGGTTGGTTTGTGTTGTCTTGGTCTTGACCTCACGAGAGCACCGGAGTGAAGCGGGAGCAACAGAGACCCTAGGAAGCGATACAAAGGTATGTCACTTGTTCCTCCTTACTAGCTAATTCAATGGTCATAACTTAGGGAAAGAGTCATGTCCTGTCCTATTTTGTTCTAGATCCAAGTGGATCTAGGGAGATCTGTTAGTGTCTGCACCTACCGATTAGTCCGATAACAGCCATATAGAGAAAAGTCATGGAAGTGACTCAAAATATCCAGCCAGTCTAGGATGCATCTTGCCTACTTTTTTAGGATATTGAAGGATGAGGAGCCGAACTAGAACAAGCAATCACTGTAGTCAAACAACGCTTGGAAGGACCTGTGACCGAGGTAGTTATTCAGGACTTCCCCGAGCAGGAGGCCTTCACGAATCATCAGGTCTAAGCAGCTCGAGCCAAGCTTGAGGCATTTGAGGCAGAGCTACCTAGAGAAAAGTGACTCAGGATGAGTCATAGGTGAGTGTTAGGGGCCTGTTGGCCCTTGACCAAGTTTTGGAGAACTTTGGTCACGTTTGACCAATTTTTGGGACTTCGACAGGCTAGTCGAAGGTGGAGCTCATGTCGAAGAGGAGATCTTGGGATCTCGGCCCCTTTTTAGGGCAGTTTTGAGATTAGGATTTATGTAACATGTATGGGATGTCGGCCCATGGGTTTACCCATGCTTAGGCCCATTTTGTAATGTATAAATAGATATCTAGGTGATGTAAGAAGAGGCGAAGATGCTAAGTGATAGGGTTTTATCTATGTGATTGTAGAGGCTTTGTTCATACTATGTGTTAAGACTTGCAGAGCTAAGTGTAAGTGATTGTAAGAAGGCTTTGTGCTTAAACCTAGCTTGGGGAAGGAGGATCTGGCGAGGTGAGCGCATATCTCCTGTCCTATGTGGAGTGGGATATTGTGGCTCTATGCTTGTGGAAGATTGACATAATATAATAAATAAGAGAAGCATTGGTGGACATAGCCCCACGCTAGGGTGAACCACGTATATCATGTGTTATGGTTGTTTTGTGCATTATGGTTGTTATATTGTTCATATGATTTAAGCTTAGTGCAGTAATGAATGTTTAGATGAATCTGGTATGATAAATTAATTGCTTAGTGATGTGAATGAATGCTAGATCTGATCTCTTTCCATATGCTAAGTGCTTAGATGTTTTAGATCTGGTTGAATACTTCGTTGTTCTATCATAAGGGTTAAATACTGATGAATGCTAACTGCTAAGTGATTTTTTAGAGTGGTGTAATCACAGATCTATGTTCCAGCTAGGTTGTAGACATCTGAGTCCTGCAACCACCCCTGCCTCTACCTTGGGTAAGACTTCATATGCTTCACAGGTGTTGCTGAAAGGGTTGATAGTTAGGGTTTTGTTGGTGAGTTGTTGAAGCATTGAACCCTGGGTCTGCCCCTGTGCCAACAAAATTTTTTTCCTTGGTGCGGGAAATGTAGCACACGGAAAAGAGTAGAAACAACTGCACACATGGAATCAATCCAACTACATCCAAGTAGAAGGTTGTAATCAAGAGGTGGATCAAACACCTCAACCTAAACAGTAACCACTTTTCCTTCTAACGTAATAGACAACGATGGAAGAACACCATAACATTTAAATCCTATACCATTAAATGATTTTAGAGTAATATGTGACTCGGTAAGGGTAGGAGAGCCAATGGATTTCCAACAAGTGACGGACCTGACGCAAGTTGAGGCTCCTTCATTAATAACGGTTCGACAAATATTATTATTTTCCACAATAACTTGTATTTAAAATGCTAATTGAGGAGGAAGTCTTGGAATGTGATCTTCCAAATAAAAGATTATTAAGTTTGTATCGGTAGGATCAATTCCACTGATAGCCTTTAATAGTGCCTTTTGTTGTGTAGGAAAAATTTGAAGGACTTTGAGAGCCCACATCGCAAAAGGTTCATGTGCAAGATCTTCTACAATAATGTATTTTTTAGCAGCACGTACGTGAGGATTAAACCATGACTTACGAACAACTCCCTTACGAGGAGGATGAAGGACTATATCTAGAATCAGTCATTCGATATGAAGAGGACCGTTGGGAGTTGAAGTCAATGGAGGAGGTTTAACCAATGGAGGTGGTGAATCGTCAACTTTCTCTTTCGAAGGAGAATAATTTTTGGCTCGATTAGTGACTACAACTTCATTCTTCTTGGAGTCACCGGTACACATAAGTACATAAGATGTGGTAGAGGAGGAAGGTTGGTCATGAATGACCAATTGGGCCTGCTGTTGAGAAGGAAAAGTTTATGACAAAATTATGGGTGTAGGAGATGTCCCTGACCCTTGAAAGAACTTAGTAACCTCAACACGTTGCGGACAATATTTCGTATAATGATCCTCACCAGGTTTTCACTTTTATTTTTTATCAACAGGCTGAGTCTTAGGTTTATCGAATTGTTGATTATTATTTTTGTCCTCCTTATTCTTACCCTTCCCTTTATTTTTATTTTTATTTTTATCGGTAGGTGTAGATTGAACCGAATTAACCTCAGAAGTTTTACCAGGACAAGTCGTTGGAGGAGTATTTTTTACATTAGCAGAAGTAGATTTGGGATTGGAATGACTAGCTTGTTTATATAGAGTCTCAGTGTGAAAAGTGCCAATAACTCCATCATCAACATGAGAAGCTACTAGAGGTGTTGGGTTTGGATTTGTAGATGGGAGAGGAGCATCATGGATCAAGTCATATAGTGTGCTTGTTTGTGAATAAACGAGATCCAAGTATTGAGCGTGACTAATCTCCTTCTCTTCAGTGACGACACCTCCCATGGAAACATCTTGGGCTATAGGACCAATGAGTGACTTGGTAAACCACTCGGCCAATAGTTGATCAGGAAGGGGAACTTTGATGAAGCGTCTCCTCCTCCTCCACTCGTGTATATGATCAGAAATGTGAGTAGATTATGATTGTTTAAATGAACTCAAAATTACTGTTCATGTCTCATATCGTATTGGTAACTGGTAATGCATTAAGAAAGACATATCCAAGGTGTTGAAGTCATTTAATTCAATATACCATTTGGCAGTAGAACCTGTAAGAGTTCCTTGGAAAATACATAATCTAATGGATTCATCCATCAAGGAGTTCGACGAACACTAATGATGAAATGTCATGACATGATTATTTGGGTCTTCTCCCGATCGACCGTCAAACTTAGGAATGTCTGATGGTAATTTGGCAAGTATGACTGGCCAATAAGGAGAATGAAAAATAAGATCATTCAGAATACTAGATAAATTTGGTAAATCCAAAGTAGCAAGAAATGGCAATTGTATGTTCACTTGAGGAAACTGGTAATTTTGAGGAGTTAATCATGTAGGTATACCAGTAGGACCATAAGCAGTCTGTATATAGTTAGAGAGCCCTATAAAATTGGGTTGTGGAGGGTTTTGAGTTGAATCTCCAACATGATTTGTTTGATTGGGTAAGCTTCCTTGGAAAGGAGTGTTAGACTGAAAACCTTGACCCTAGGTAGGATTCATAGAACCTGGATATGGTTGCCCGGAATTAGGGTATACAAAAGAATTAACTTGAGAACTTTTCCCCCCAGGAAGTTGTTGATTTCCTTGGAAAGGAAAATTCCAAGGTTGATATTGTAATTCAAGGAAATATTTCCCATACATTGGGTTATGACCCCCAACTTGGGGTTTCCCCCCAACTTGAGGTTTGACCCCAACTTGAGGTTAGCCTCCAACAGAAATTTTAAATCCAGAAGTGACAGAATGAATTGTTCCTCCAACTTGATTGGAGCTAATTGGGCTAGGACGATTAGATCCTCCAGGTGAAGGTGGAGGAGGAATACTAGGCCCCTTGGAGAGAACCTGGGTAGGTGTAGAAACAAAACTACTAGCAACATTATACCTAGGAGGAAGAAAAATATTGGCCCCTTCAGATGGATTTTGGACAGGATTAGCAATGGAAGTATTCAAAGTGTTATACCTAGGTGGAAGTGACAAATTTGATCTAAGCGGAAGTGGTGTTCCAATAGGATCTTGAGTGATTATTGGACTTCCGGGAGAAACATGCGTAACTTTTGGGACCATGGTAGAGCTAGCGTGTTGGAGAGGAAGAAATGTATGAGAACCAACCAAAAATTGGTCTGATACTGTGACAACATTACTGGTTGTGCCAGTAAAATGATCTAAGGTACTGTGTAAGCAATGGAAGTCACGGGTGCATGTGATGCCATAGGCTGATTAGAGGTCCTCTGACGTAGATGACTCATTCCTATTTTTTCAAAAATATCTTGTCCCAAAGAGGTCCTCCAAAGAGAATGGACAAGGGCAGAAGATCTAGGATCAAATATTCTAGTGGTATGATATGGAGATCTAAACGACTCAATATGAAAGAGAGGATTTTCTACACCAGACTCTATGTGAGGTCCAGTAGGTATTCTAGTATAATATTCTGCAACAACGTCTCCCGACGAATTTATTCAGAGAAAAAGTGGATCTTGTACAACACTCAATAACGGATTTATAGGAAGTATTTATTCTTCCAATGGAGTAGAACTTCCAATCTCAGAGGCTACGTCATTATTGACTTCTCCTTTAGGAGAACCCTCTGGTGAGTTAGGAATAAAAGGAGTGTATTCTTCTGGATATTTTGGAGTTAACCCTTGCATCCTATGTGAATGGTGAGGGTCAATGTTGGCCGCACCAAATAAAGAATGAAATAAATCTATGGCCAACTAGAGAAACAAAAAACACTCACTAATAAAATATAGATATCAAACACGGAAACAAACCTTCTTATTTCAAAGTCACTAGTTGGTGATGAAATCCATCGTCGCAAAATCAAGACAAGAAGGGGTTGGGATAAAGAGGGTGGAAAAGTTACGTTGATGACCTTCTTAACGAACGTACACCCTAGTGCAATCTCCCACACATAATCATGGGTATACCCTCCAAGGGTCCCGAATGAGTTTGGCCAACATCAATTCCAAGTACTGTGAAGACTTGCCCCTCCACAGTCACCTCGTGTAAATACTCTAAAGATATAGGACACTAAGGTTACCAATTACAAAAATGTTGCTTGGGGAAGCAGTTGACAGTCTGATCCATGGGCAAGGGAAGGGTATCTAAGCCCGAAATCAAATCGAGAAGGTCACCACGAGATTTTCTTCTCAAGTGACCCCCAACAATATGCACAATATCTACACTAAGACCAACAAAGCAGGGTGAGTAACTCTGCCAACCCTAATGTGACCTCATGATTGACCCTTTTGTTAGAAGGGCTGATCCAAAATGGATTCAAAGAAGTTTAAGACAACTCAGAATGCATAGAAGAAAATCAGATGCTTAGAATAGCTCCAGTAGATAGCAAAAGGGGAAAAACATCAAAGTTCCTAAAACTTAGTGAAAATGGCATAATCCCGAAGAGCGCATCGCAAGCTTTCTAACGACACAAACGACTTGTCAAACGGAGTTACGGATCAAAAGTTATAAGCAGTCAAAGTTCAGTCAAACTTGGTCAAACAGGCAAAAGTCAAAGTGACACATGGAACCACTGCAAGGGTGACACGTGGCACAAATGAGTTGGAAAGATGATGTGGCATGGAAGACACATTGGCATGTTTGGTGATGACACATGTCAACTTCATTGGCAAATCATATTGTGACAAGTGGCAGTTTTGGTGGACCAGTTATATGGTGCCATGTGGCACCCCTCCAATGGCTGGAAAATGAAAAAGTTTATTAGACTCCCCAAGATTCGAACTCATAACCTCCAAACAACCCAAAGGCCCTACACACACATGCTAAACACTACACCATACATTGTTTCTTGTTTGTAATATGGTTTAAATGTTATTTAAATGTAAACTTTAGACTTAGGCGCCAATGAGAGGGGCTAGGACCAGCCCTTGATCACGTTTTTTTATCCCACATGACCATATTATTCCACCACTTTGGGGGCTTAACCCAACGAACTGCCAAATATAGCATATTCACCACTAAATTTAGCCTTTCCACTATTTTCTCCACCAGTTTGTAACCTCCGCCAGTTTTAGCAAGCGCGCCAAAAATTTGTTGTAACACATGTGTAAAATAGGGAGTCCATGGGATTCGACCCCAGAACCTCCCAACAGCCTACACCTTAATTTAGCCAATCTAACCAACTTGCCAACCACTTGAGTTATGACGTAACTGCCCAGAATTTGTATATAAGGGGGTTTCGCACAATCCATAAGGGGACACAAGAGAGCACAGAGAAGGGGCAGGCTGAGCGCATCTATACAGTATGGATTTGGGTGCATTTTTCAATATTTTGGCATGGAATTCGAGATCTATCAATCATTAATTGCAGGAGCAGTGGCACAAAAACCGAGGCAGGGGTGTCTTGGGGGCCCGAAAGTGTCCGACTCAGATTGAGGCATGGAGACAGTCATTTTTAGATAAAACGACGCCATGAACATAGTGGTGGTATTAGTTTTTTGATTTGAGCAAGCTTCTATGGCTTAACTCCAGAATGAGGTATACTTATGTATTTTGCCCAATTCTTTTGTGGAGTTAATAAAAAGACCTACCCATTTGAGAGCAGGACCCGGAGACATAGTCCACCAGGGACGAACTCCATTATCAAGTTTTTTGTGTTCATATTGCATGATTGTGTCTCTTTCATTTTGATTTTTTCCTTCTTTATGGTGTATTTTTGTTTATGCTCATTTTATGCAATTCTTTAATAAGTCACCTGACGAAAAGATCCCGGATCATGTTGGTATCAGAGCAGTCGTCTTTGACTTGAATTGTTGAGTATGAATGCTTACTAGGGCCAAGCATAAGCAGGGTGAAGCAACTCTTAAGATGTTCAATCCCAAAGTTTGCCATACGTCCCGAAGGAAGAAGATGGCAGAAGAAGACAAGCATGATGAATAGGAGAAAAACTTTCACATGGTCTTTTATCGCATGTCAGAAATGGTCGAATGAATGTATGGAGATTACGAGAAGAGGATGAAGAAGAAGGAGAGGAAAAAGGAAGCACATGCAGATGATGATGCTTTGGTAAACCAAGGGGTTGGAGGAGATCCTCCTGAGCCTCCGTCTTTGCCTTCAAGTTCTAGTTCTTCCTCTGAGAATTCTCATCACTCTCAACATTCTAACCATAAAGCCTCTTTTAAGAAACCTTTATTAAAGCTTGATGTAAAGTTTGCTTTACCTATGTTTAATGGAGATTCTAATCCTGAAAAGTTAGACAATTGGATCCGATAGGTTGAAGTATATTGTTGTGTTCATCATATTGACGAAGATGAAGTTAAAGTGCAACTGGCTTCTCTTCAGTTGGAAGGAATCGCTCTCGTATGGTGGGAGAGCAAGCTACAGGACAGAAGTAAGTGTGGTAAGCTTCTTTCCTCATGGTCAGATTTTAAAATAGAGATAAGGAAGCAGTTCTATGCATTAGGGTATTTACATAAAGCAATGATGGAATGGAAAACGTTGAGACAGAGTAAAGGTCAAAACGTACAAAGTTTCACAGAGGAATTTAGGAAGAAAGCTTTAACATTAAATATTCCTTTGGATTCTTATGAAACTTTAATGAAGTATATTGGTGCACTTCATAGTTATATTCATCATACTTTTCTCTTGTTTAACCCCACTAGTCTTGACGAAGTTTGTGTTCAAGCCACTCACCTTGAGAATAGGGGGAAACATGTTCAAGAAGATCCCACGAAGAAACCTTCCAATTTCCCACAAAAGACTTTCAAGAAGTTCAAAAGGAAGGGAAAGAAGTTCAAAAGTAAGGGCAAGAAGACTGCTACAGTAAAGAGAGAAGGAGAAAAACCATCTTGCACTCATTGCAAGAGGAGAAGTCACGATGAAGAACATTGTTGGAAACTACGTCGAAAAAAGAAACCGAAACAGTTCAGTGAAAAGGGGAAGAAAAAGACTGTCGCTACAGTGCAACAAGATCTTGGTTCTGAATCAGGAGATGAAGGAAAGATCACAACAGTTGGAGTACAAGGTAAAGAATATCTTCATGCTAGTTCAAGTTCCAGTGATGAATCTCATATTGATGAACGAAAGAGGAATGAGTTATTTCATATACGAGTTGTATCTAAACATACTAAGATAGATACATTATTTGATCCGGGTTCCCAAGTAAACTTAATATCTGAAGTACTTGTCAAGAAGATGGGTTTTATAACGAAACCACATCCAAAGCCTTACCCTCTTGGTTGGGTATGTGACATAGAAAAACTTAATGTCACCAAACAATGTAGGGTTATATTTGCTATTGCTTCAAAGTTGATTGATGAAGTCGATTTGGATGTTGTACCACTTGATATATGTGGCATAGTGTTGGGAAGTCCTTATCTTTATGATAGAAAAGCAGTCTTATTTCTTCATGAGAATAAATACCACCTTACTAAAGGGGGAGTGGAATATATTGTTAGAGCTCACAACATGAGGGTGAATGGGACGCTTGTTAGTGCAGGACAAATGGAAAGACTCATAACCACTAATAAGAGATATGTACTCATGGTCGTCAAAGAGAAAGATGTCGGGACATCCGATGCCTTCCAAGGGTGTGATCCATCTCATAAAAAGGAATAAATTGATATTGTTTCTAAGTATGATGATATTTTTCAAGAACCAGATGGATTACCTCCTAAGAGGGAAATCCAACATGAGATACATCTGCAGTAGGATTCTCCTTTGCCTAATGTGGGCATGTATAGGATGTTAGTTGTGGAGATGACAGAGATCAAGAAGTAGGTACAAGGCTTATTGGATCAAGGGGTCATCAGGCCCAGTTCATCTCCTTGTGGTTCTCCGATCGTGATAGTGCCAAAGAAAGATGGCACATGGCGAATGTGTGTCGATTACCGAGCCTTAAATAAAATCACGGTGAAAAATTGATACCCTCTTCCTCGCATAGATGATTTACTTGATCAGTTAAAGAATGTTGTTTATTTCACTAAGTTGTATTTTCATAGTGGATATCATCAAATCAAGGTTTTAGAACATGATGCATGGAAGACTGCCTTTAAAACCAAACAAGGATTGTTTGAGTGGTTAGTTATGCCATTTGGGCTTTGTAATGCTCCAACAACTTTCATGCATGTGATGAATGATGTATTCAAGCCTTTCCTGGATGACTTTGTGATTGTATATTTAGACGACATTCTTGTTTTCAGTGGGACTTGGGATGAACATGTCAGACATGTAAAGCAAGTATTGGATACTTTGCAGAGGGAAAATTTGTATGTGAAAATGTCTAAATGTGAATTTGGCAAGACTGCACTTGTATACTTAGGTCACATCGTGGGAGGAGGACAATTGAAGATTGATCCTTCCAAAATTGAAGTGATTGTGAAATGGCCTGAGCCAAAGAGTGTAACTGAGATTCGAAGCTTCTTGGGTGCAGTCCAGTATTGGAGAAGATTCATTCCCAACTTCTCTTTTATCGCAGCCCCTTTGCATGCCTTAACCAGTGTGAAGAACACTTTTTAGTGGGAAGGAAAGAAACAAAAATCTTTCAACTTTTTGAAGGAGAAGATCAGTACCGCACCAGTATTAGCACTGTCGAATCTTCAACAATTGTTCAAGATCGAGACAAATTCCATCAGATACGCCATGGGTGCAATATTGATGCAATATCGTAAGCCTATATGTTACCACTCTGAGACTTTTAACCAAGCTGTTGTTAACTATCCTACATATGATAAAGAGTTGTATGCATTAGTTCAAAGCATAAAGAAATGGAAACATTACTTGTTAGGGAAGGAAACCATCATACATACAGATCACCAGCCCTTACAGTATCTTCAGGCACAGACCAAACTGCAGCAATCTCGGCACTACAAATGGATGGGTTTTCTACAACAATTCCATTTGGTAATCAAGTACAAGAAGGGCACAAGTAACAAGGTAGTCGATATGCTTTCTAGACCTCCTATTGTTGCTCCTATTATTTTGAAGAATACTTCTTTATCTCATGATAGCTATGTAGAACAATATGCCATCGATGAAGATTTTAAAGAAGTATATGAGAAGCTAACCCATGGTGCACAGGTAGAGAACTATTGTCTACAGGGAAAGTTACTCTATCA